>VXAD01001400.1:94907-239880 GCA_013399195.1 Dicrurus megarhynchus
GTATTGCAATGAGAACGCTTTTAGTGTGTTAAGGTCTGGTGAATTGCTTTTAATTTTGCAACTTAATACGTGGACTTTCAGGGCAGCCTGACTGCAAGGGCAGTCTCCAGGCGTAACTGATACAGATACAGTAAAGCTCTGGTTAATGTAAGTGATCTGATGCTTGCTGAAGCAGATGTCCCTCATGGCAGCCTTTCACAGAAGTACTGTTGACAATAGATGGCATCAGTTTTTGTTTTCAGCCCACAACATGCGCAGCAGTGCGTTGCCAGAATGTTTCTTGTGAAGTTGTCTTTCCTGTTAAAAGGAGGGGGGGATTAAAAAAATGCACTTGGGTGGGACTGGAGCTCTTAAAATCTTGAGCCTGTGTTTGTCAGAGTGCTGCTGGGGAGAGCTGGCTAGCAGGCTCCCCTTCCCAGCTCCCGTGCCATGTTCGGACAGTTGGAAAGCATTGTGCAAGGCTGGCTGCTGATAGCATGATATTCTGCATAGCAGGGAATTTCTCAGGGAAAGGGCTGGGAAAATGAAGGGAGGGAGGAAGTTAGCTGCAGATGAATACTTGGTAGCTGCAGACACTGACCAAGCTGCTAATCTCCGGCCAGCCCTGCAGGGATGGAATAGATTTGTCTCATATGTCATATGTTGTTTGGAAGAATGAAAACATAACTGTTTTCAAATGAGTTTTTGTGGAGTATTTGTTTGAGGAGAATTTCTTTTCACAGTATGCAGTTTTTGTATAATTTTGCCTGAGAAGGCTTCCCCTGCTAAAAGGCAGACAGGAGAATAATTTGGGAAAATAACACATTCCCTCCTTGGCAGCAGCTCAAAGAAAATAAGGAGGCAGAGTAGGATTTTTTTTTTTTTTTTTTTTTTTTTTTTGTGGGAACCGTGTATTTATTATAATTTGTCTATTTTAGATACCATACTGTGAATGATTGTGCTTGTATGATTTGCCATTGAAGAGCCCTTGGATTCTGCCTCCATTCTTTCTCTGTCTCGTTAAATGTAGCAGTAAGTCCTCGTCTGCAGCAAGTCTTATCATCTTCTCCTGCCATTTAGACAGGATGGGATCCTAAAAATACACACACTAAAACCAATGGAACAGACTCTTTCAGCATAAATTACAAACGGAGCAAAACTTTTAGTCCATTTCCTTCATTAAATTGCCTTTAAGGTAAAGCAGGAACTTTTCTCAATATATTTGAAGAAATGATAGGTCTGCCTTCTCTGGGGAAACTGCTTCAATAGGCAATCTTAGTCAATAAAACCTGCATGTGTTAATGCAGAATCTAAATCATGATGGCAGGGAAGAAATACCAGATGAGATGTCTGCGAACAAGAGACTCGATTGAAATAATTTGTATTTCCTGAAAACTCCTTTTTGTTGCCACTTGCAACGACAAGAGGATCAATTCCACAGCCTTCATTCACAGGATTAGTCCTGGTGAAATCAATACCATCATTAATGGATTCAGGGTCTGATGCAAGGGGACTCCTGTGTACTCTGAATACACTTTGACAGTGAGTGATGTAAGCATGTTTTAGGAGAATAAGGGATTTTCCACAATTGCTGCTTCCTATACTCACAGCATTATTCTGACATGGAGCAGCCTGAGAAAGGGGTAACTTCCCTCGTGCTTTTATTTCTTGTCCAACACTGATACACACAATGCAACAGTGACCCTGAAAGGTGATTTGAAAGGAAAGTGGGGGGGTGTAAGTTCCTCTTTCTGGCATCAGAGGGAAAATTGAAGCGCACTTAGGTGGGAAGGTTTCTTATTCCTTGGCCTCATTCGTGGGGCCACGTGTGACATAGAGCATCTGTTCAATCCCATACAGGGTTAGGGCGCAGCGCTGCTCCTTCCAGGTGGGGAGACCACAAAGGTAGGGCAAGGCTTTTCTCATGGACGCCTGCTAGGAGGTGGCTTCTGTCCTGTGAGGATGCCAAGGAGGATCTATCAAGAGCCTGACTGGAAATCCTCCTTGTTTCACACTTCCCTTCGCACAGCTGGAGCAGCCCTGCCTGCGGGGGTGATCTTTTCATTGTAGAAAAGTGAGAGCCTGCGGGACTTCCTTCCTGCAGGACAAATAGAACTCGAATGTTCTGGGACTGTTGAAAAAATACTCTGATTTCTCAGTAGCTGCTTAAATGAGACTTATTCTTGTGGGCTGCCTTTTACTTTGTATTAAAGATCAGTGGAGTTCTTAACCCCTATCTGCCAAGGGTGCAGCTTGGTACATTTGATCCCCCAGTGTCAACACAGAGGGACAGGAAACCATATATGCCTAAGAATGAGAGGGCCAGGAGATCATTACTGTCCATCTGCAGGGCTCCTCTGGACTCTCCTGGGTATGGGAGAAAGCACCAAAAAAGGTAACAGGGCAGAAGGGAAAGTGCAGTCCTGTGAACCTTTCGTTGCCTTTGAGAGGAGTTTTATAGGGAGTCTGCAGGATTGGGGCTCCAGGTGTACAAAGCCTGAGGCACACAGGCCTGTGACTGCAAAGAGTGGGAGTCTGCCTTCAAAGCGAGCTTTCATTCCTTAAAAATTGTCTCCTCTTAGTAACTACCCCCTGGCAGCTGGTAATGAGAAAGTTGCTGCCTTACTAGAGCCTTGGGAAACGTGTGTGTGCAGGGGATGGTTTGCTGGCTTTGTGCAGAGCTGCTGAGTGGTGAAATGGGTAAGAATGGATTGGGGGGGCAGCTGTACTGGAAGAAAGTCACCTACTTGTGTGTAGGCACTCCCTCTTGGGGTGCTGTTCTTGCTTGGAAGATGTAGCTGCTGCTTGTCAAGGATTTGGCTAAGGCTGAAATTTGACTCAGAGGCATTTGAAGATCAGATTAGATCTGACCTTTCTGGATGAAACACCGAGGTCACAGGACAGTTGAGCTACAGAACATTTTTTTTCTTTCCTGATGCTTTTTGTACCTTCAACTAGCCCAGCAGGGAAGGATGCTCAGTACTCTGTAATTTGGGATCATTCCCACCCCCGGGGGAGCTTGCTCCTACATTTCTCGTAACAGATTTGATCAACCCAAAAACGTTAGGGAATGTAACACTCTTACTTAGCCGGTATTGTTAACTGTAGGGTTTACATCCTGCACTCAGGAAGTGCTCCTTTCCATGCATTTTTCCTCTGGATCTGTGCTTAGTGCTTATGAGCAGTGTGGGGCTGGCAGCCTGGCTGCCCAGCAGACACCAGCACGGTCCCTTCTGTGCCAGCTGCCCTTGGGAGGAATTGCTGCCTTCTGGTCTTTGCCTCCTGCAAACCTCCTGGCTCCTGCTTTGTCTTGCAGCACTGCTGTGCACCCAGGGACAGAAGGCACCCACCTCCTCTGCCTGTGGTCAGGAAATACCACCACAAACTGGTGCCTCTTTCCCTCTTCCTGCCTCGTGTGCCTGCCCCTCAAGAGGGGAAAACTCTGTCCATGGAGCACAGGGGCACCTCCCGATCAGAAAATCTCGTCTACAGCAGTGTTTATGGGTTGAAGCCAGGAAGAATTGCTTGTGGGGGCTGTCCTGCTGGCTCGCTGTGAGGGCAGGACCAAATAGCTGAGGAAACAGGGGAAAGAAAGGGAAAAAGCAGCAATATCTTAAGCCACTGGAGTAATTTCTCCTTTGAATTTTTTCCTGTGGTCATAAATACCTGGTGAGTCACTTAATGGCCGTGTGTCTGTTTCTCTATCTCCAAGTAAAGGATAATCTGTACCTCTCTGTATTTAGCCCGTGGGTTTGCTGGGGCTTACTTCATTAGTGTTTATGAAGAATTTGCAATACCAAAATGCCAAGTTTAAGCACTGACTAAAACCTTACTTTTGACTGATTTCCCAGAAGATCTTAGACTTTTTTTCTTGATGCGTGCATGCAGATATGTATTTGAACTTCTAGATTATGGGTATAACATCACTGAAGCCCAGGGAATGAGGTGGAAGGTGCACCAGGCTCAGTGGTGACACTGTTCTGCCATCTCTAGAGGGAATTTCCTGGGTGCTTGAGGATTGAATTGTTTGTGCTGCAGCTGGAGCAGCCTTCCTGTGAGGCTGTCATGCGTGTTCCAAAAATGCACGAAGGCAGCTTCTGCATACAGATCCCACCAGAGTGTCATAAGCTTGGAAGCAAAACTACTCAGCAAGCATGCTGAACCTTATCTGCTTGTTCAGTCTCATGTTGAGGAGAGCAGTTGAAATCGTAGCCCCTGGGGCCAGGCCAAGCTGCAGCGGGGAAAATATTAGGGAAGGATTTCAGGCAATGGAAACATTACATGTTTCCACACCCTCTTATGTACAGAATACAAATTAAGAGCATTTTCCCTTGGGACTTGCTGCGGAGGGTGTGAAGCAAAGTGGAACCCACCCGCTTGCACATTTTCTGGTTTATGTCCTTAAATGGCAAAAAAAAAAAAAANATTTTGCTCATGGAAGGGTTATAAATAGATCTGTGCGGATAAAGTTTTGCTATAAATGCTCTGCTTTGGGATCTGCTCAGCAGGGTAACTTTGTAGGCCAACAAATACGAAGAGGAGAGGTTTTGCTAAAGGCAGGAAGACAGTGTCACTGCACGTGCCATGCATGTGTGACCTTCCCAATCTTCCCCCAAGCATGTGAAGACCTACGGGCAGGGAAATCGCTGTGTCACTTCTAGAAGTGAAATAACTTGGGGTGAGGAAGAACTAGTGTTCATGATTCATTAAATGGCTAAGGGAGCCTGAACCTATGACAGCTATGTAAACAAAGGGCCTGAGATTTGTTGGCAGCTTGTTTTGCATCCTTGTCCAAAGGAGCTGACTTTGCCTGGGGGGAAGCAGAGCAGGGCTGGACAAACCCTCGTCCAGTGAGCGCAGGAGCAGCGGTTCCTGTGCTCCTTCAGAAGTGAAGGTTCCATCCTGCAGGCTTGTGCCCATTGGATTCCAGTCCTCTTCAAAGGGAGCTCTGCCCAAATGAAGCAGTCTGTGATCAGGCCATTGTTTGTTTCTTATTTGCAAGGCTTTGATGTTCTCTCTTGTCTTTCTGACTGCCATAGGGCATGTTACTACCCTTTTCCCACTTCATTCTTTTCTTTGACAGTGAGCTCTCTAATGGTGAAATGGCCCTCACTTGATTTTTTTTTTCCTTCCCTTGAGCCACAATGTTCACCCTGGTAAAATCTTTCATCCCAGAAGTACAAAGGCATGACCTTTCATGATTCCTCACTATTTCAGAGGACCTAACACAGTGCTAGTGTGATAGCCCAGACCATCAGCTGAGGACAATTTCTGCTCAGTCTGAGTAGGTTCAGCTGCAGATGGAGGAGGCAAAGGACTTTGTCTGCATCTTCCTAATGACCTCGTGATAACCTCCTTTCTCTCAGCAATTTCAACAGCCGTTGAGCTAGGGAGAATTTGGCTTTGCTCAGGCCTTGTTAAAACTCATAGGTTTGGAAAAAAAATTCCAAGAGCTTGGCTACAATGCGTGGAAATAGGAGTGGGTTGGGTTAGCTCTGAGATCTGGAGAAGTGTTTGGTCAGCTCTCATTTACCTGCACATCTTAACCTGCTGGTGCTGCAGGATGCATCCAGTCAGCATCACTTCGGAGGGCTGCAGCCCTGGGTCTGCAGAGAGGGCAGGGTTTGCTGCTTTGTTTGGCTTTGGGAACAGCATTTCCCCATGTGCAGAGCCACACCCCTGCTATGAAAATGAGGAGTTTCATTCAGATGTCTGATAAGCCACAGCTGTTGCTTTGCCACTTCAAACAGAACTTGGATTATAAAGACTGAAGTGCAGCATTTTAATTGCTGTAAATATGAACAAGAGCGTTTAGGCAATCCAGATGATACGGAGTCAAGCATTTCTGTGGCTAATGTATATTATACTGACAAAAGCAGGCCAGCTGAGAATTTCCCTACTGCTGTCCCAGTAATTTAAAACACCATTAATCTCTCTTCTGCTACATTGGTGAAAATGAGGGAGAAACCTGGGCATTAGTTGGCCTGAATCTGAACTTGATTTCAGGAGCTGTACTGGGATACATTTAGTGATGTAAATGATATGGAGGGTTTTTAAAAATATACGTTGGATCTGGTCTGTTTGACCTCCTTGAGTTAGAGGAATTCAGAATTCACTGTGAGCTGCTTGCTATGGAGAAGCTCGCCCTTTTTGTTTGTGTTTCTACACATCCCCTAAAGGACAATGACAGCAGGAAATTGGGTCAAAATCCCACTAATGAGCGTTCACTGGGAAATGATATTTCGTGCAAGAGAGGGCACTGCAAACCCAGAAAGCCAGTAAAATTCCATTGCTCCTCACTCCCTGGTGATTAAAAGGCCCTGCCATATATGGGAAAGGTCTGAGCTTCATTCACTCCAACCACAATAGTAAATGGCTTATTCACTGGACACAGTATGCAATCAAGGAGCATATTGACAATAAAAAGGAAAAGCAGAAACTTTTGTGTGTAGTCTGCTTGCAGCTTTCTCTGCTGTGTGTTATTAAAAGCTCTTTGAGTCGTTTTTCTTGTTCCTTTATTTAGATCCCCGTAAACTTCAGTCAGTTTTGTTTGCCACTTTAACCCTCCTCCTAAAACCAGACACACCAGCCTATTTCCTCTCCTCCCCCCTATATAACCCAAACAAGAAAAGAACATTTCCTTTACCAGTGCATATATAAACGTAGTTCCTTGGTCTTCAGTGCTTCTAGTGTGCATTTATATGACTAAAAGCTGGGATTAGTGGACAAAATCTTATTCTCACCAGGTATAAAGCACTAACTGTAAGAAAAGCAATGATTAAATGCCAGTGTTTCAGGGTCAGGGATGGGACCACAGGGGTGAAGCAGTAAGTGTATGTGTATAATCAGGGATGAGTTTTGGGGGGAGGGAGGGAGCAATGTGCTTTGGATGGGAGTTGCAGAAGGGGTCCCCAGTGCTCCACACAGCTCTCAGGGATTTTCTTTCCACCACATCAATTCCTAGGTAGTGAAACCCTCCACAGACAACCCTGAGATGCAAAGTCAATGGAGAAGAGTTGTATTTACATTCTTGCTTTTCAGCTTATTTTGTTTAGGGGTCGGTATTCTCTGCCATCAAAATCATGGGGCTAAAGTAGTTGGTGTAGCTGCATTTTATTTCACATGGAGAAAGTTTAGGTGCAGTAATGGGGTGGCATGAGGTTCGTTTCTTGCTGGAGATTTTCAGGAGTTGTTGTTTGTTTTGCACTGAGTACCTTGGAATTACATTGTTTGTGTCGTATTGGTAAGTGTAGAGGTTGTCTGGGATCACAATTTGGCTGCAAACCCACATCTCTTTGTGGCCAGGAGGGCTGATGGCTCAGTTGGCTCTGCCAGACTACACCTCATTCCACACCACACTTGTGTTTTGAGGCCACCTTTGACACGGGTGTTATAGTCAGCCACAGGACGGGTTGCCTCATTTGAATTGAAAATGGATTGAATCGAATGGATTTGAAACCAGTCTTCTGCTCCTCCAAATACTTTTCATCTCTGGCCAGCAGTGCTTCTGAGGAGGTGGCATTTGACCATTATCAGGAAGCTGTGCTAAGACATTCCCACTGAGGAGCTCTGATGTGGCCAACAGAAGCCCAGTCAAGTTGTGACTGTTGGGTAAGGCAACGGTAGCATGTGAATAATTCTGTTTTCTAGCTCTTAGGAGGATGCAGGGGTAGCCAGAGTGGAGACCAAAATAACTACTTATCTAATCTCATTCATATTTTTTATTCAGGATTTGGATTGTGAGAAACTCTGTGTTATATCAGCTCTGTAAATGGCATCTGGAGCCTTTGGAAAAAGTCCTTGAGTAATAAGCACATTGAATGCAATAAGTATTATTGCATGGTCAAAAATGCTTTTCATTTCTTCTATTTTTACCACCTTCATGATTCCAAAGGAAGACAGGAGACTGCTTTGTTTTCCTTTTACCTTTTAAAAGAGGAAAGTGTAAATGATGCATGTTTTGGAGTAATTTTTCCCTTGGTTTTCCCCTCCCCTAAGTGATTTGTGACCCAGCTCAGTGTTTGTGCAATCTCATTCTGGCTACTTGTAGAGAAGCTTTGCAGGAGTTGATGATGTTTAACTCTGCTGCTCTACGCTGTCCCCAGCTGGGAGTTCCCCTTCCCTTTGGGGGTCCCTCAGTAAAGGCTGTCAAAGCCATCAGCCCCCTCCTACTGTGCTTGGGAACAGCCTCAAAGCTTCAGTCCACTGTCCATGATCAGTAAAGATGTTTATTGTTTCACTTGTCACGCCAAAAACGACTTTGTTGTTCTTGTGCCACCTGCTGTAGCAACCCAACTGCTCTTCCAAAAGAGGCAGTTTGGTTTGGTTTGTTTTTTTGCTTCCCTCTTTTCACTATCATCTGTAAATGGATGTGAGCTCCTTTCCTGGAGTCAACATATAGCAAACTTAATATTAACAAGTGGAGAGGGAGTAATGCTGTGTTTGCCTTCTGTGTCGGAGTATCTGATAAAGATCAGTTCATCTTAGTGAAAAATGAAAGGAATTTACTGAATGTGTAGGAAATAGGTTTTGTTATAAATGAATGGATTGAAGTGGTGACAGGCTATGAATCTGACTTATATGACAAAATACAGCTACACAGTTCTGAAAGCCTGGAGGCTGGTGTGATGAACTGGAAAAAACATTATAATCTGAGCACATTATTTCTGTCTCTCCTGTGACCCTTCAAGGCAATGGAAAGTCACTGATGGAAAGGCTGTTGGCATTAGCAGGCATAGAACTGGTTTCATTGATCCTGGTTCAATGCTTACAGATCTCTCTGAGGCTGAAACATCACTCGATGTCTCCCAATTTAGAATGAAATACCAGAAGCTATAGGTGTAAAAAAAACCCCCCAACCAACACCAATCTTCCCCCACAAAACCAAAACTGAAAAGCTGTGAAAACCATGTATAGGTCATCTTGTCCCTATCCTCTAGGCAGTGCAGGATGATTCCCAGAAGTACATTCGCACATGTTTTGTCCATAAACACCTCTGTTTATTAACAAAGTACAATAAACTGTCATTTTTCAGTGAGGATTGGGATAGTTTGCTGCACTTTCTAGTTTTTAGCAAGGGGGAAATAGCTATCATTCTAAAATGTGTTTCTTGGCCCATGGATATTGCTCATGTGAATTCAAGCAAAAAAACCCAAAAAACCCTAATGAATGGAAACTTGTAGAAGAGTTACCAGCAGCTGGTTTTATTATGGACCGTGGCTCTGACATGATCTCACACACGTTTAAGACAAGTGTTACCTCACTGACTTCAATGGAGCTGCTTTTCATTTGCAAGGGAGTAAATGAGGCCAAAATCAGACAGAGACCTAGGGAGACTACTCTCTGGGAGAGGGTTTTAGTCTGGGAAAAGTGCTTTACGTACGTATAAAATATATGGGCATATCTGCACACTGCAGTAAATGTGTCAGGCCACCTGAGAGAAAGAGGCCAAATTCTGCTTTGAGTAGCACCTGTGTAAATCCAGAATGGACTGCAGGGAAAATGTGCCAGGGAGGACCAAAGAAGAAGCTAATTTTCTTTAAGTGCTGGAGTGCATTTTTCTTATTGGGTTTCTCAGGTTTCCTTGATTAGATGGCTAGAAAATACAGCAAAATTAGACTGTTCTGCAGGGAGCTTCATGGTTTTGGCTCCTTAATTTCAACCATATCAAAAGAAGTTGTGTTGATTATTGTGAGTCCAGTTCAGACAAAAGCACCACATGTACAGTTGTTCTGCCTCGAAAATACCAAAGGAAGCAGTGAAATTAGAATTGTATGTTTCTTGAGTCAACTCTCTTTTCAGAGTTGTGTAATATTGCATCTTCTTTCAAGCTCAACCTTCAGCTCAGCTAAATCTTGCAAAATTGGAGGAAGGTGTCTGTGCTCTATTGAAAGTGTAGCTTTGGTCTCAAAAAGGCAGAAGAACTTTAAAACTTCTTCAGATCCAGTAGAGGCATTAGTTAAGAAGGATATTTGGGTGCTACAGCAACAGTCTGCAGCTGTGAGATGGGCTTTGCTGTTTTTCTGGGCGTGAGGAAACGCAGTTAAAGATGTGACAGGTATTGGTTAAGAGCGGATAAAGGACACAAGAGAGGGATTTGCTGTCTTGGTTTGTTGCTCTCCTTGTGTTTCATCAGTCCTGCTTGCTGCTCTCCTGTACAGCAGCACCTGAGGTACAGGCACACGTGGGACCAGAGCCTGCAGCCTCCTCAGTGTGAGCTTGGGAATGTTGTGTTTTAGGCGCAGAGTTTGACACTGCTCCCTTGATTCTAGCAGGACTTCCCACCAGTGTAAACACTGGTTTCAGATGCGTTTTGCTTTACTCAGTGTTTGAAACAGTGATGTTTACAGGTGTGTGGTGTAAGGTTTCCTTCTAATGTGGTTTGCAGCTGATGCTGCGCACTCCCAGTGATGGAGGGAAAATGTTTTAAGACTATGGAATTCAGTAGTGTTAACTTTCATTTTTACTTTCCTTGAGGACTTGAAGGAAGGCGGAATGATGGTAATTAAGCTTGATCTGTAGCCCAGAATTGAGGGGGGGAAGGCAATAAAGTATAGGGAATGTTTTAAATGGCCCTATCTGCTTATTTAAAGCAAGCTCTTAGAGAGTGGGGTTACAGGCCTCTTCTCAGCCTATTACAGGTTTCTTAGTGTTCACTGTCTGAGCCAAAGCTAATTATATTGTCCACAGAAAAAGCACAGCAGAAGCTGGTGTCCCTGTGGTTCATACAACTGCTAATTATTTCCAGTGGTGGTGCAGAAATACGTTCTCACATAATTGGTCTGAGATCACCAACTTGTTTCACGTAGATGCTGTTCTGCCATCAGGCAGAAATGACTTCTGCCAGCTGCAGTGCCCTGCCAGATTCACAGTGGTAGGCGTGAAGTAGAGAGACTATTGCTGAAAGCATCCAAGATGAGATTTTTAGTTCTCCCTGGATCTTCTCCCTGAGGAAATTAAATGCTGCTGAGAGAGGAACTCCAGTGGGAGAGCTCATGTCTGAATACAGCACAGAAAAGCTTTTCTTCTGCTTGCTTCCAGCATTCTTCTGTCTTAAAATCCACCCCATGTTTCTGTTTTAATATTGTCTTTAGTTGAACTGTGCGTACCACATTCAGTCTGCCTTTTATATGCTAAACAACACTGTGCATGTTTTAGATCCCTTTACTGAGACAAAAATGGCCAAGGTCATGTGGAAAGTCAGTGCAAGAGGTAGGGGCAGAGTTTGGGACTTCTGTTTCCTATAGCAAGACACACAGGTCTAAAATATGCTGTCATCCCAGGGAATAATATCCATAGGTGTCCTAGTTTTGGCCGGGACAGGATTAATTTTTTACAGTAGCTTGGGGGGTGCTGGTGGAGGAGAGGCTTGACATGACCTGGCAGTGTGAACTTGCAGCCCAGAAAGCCAATTATGTCCTGGGCTGCATGCAAAGCAGCGTGGGCAGCAGTGGAGGGAGGGAATTCTGCCACTCAGCTCTGGTGAGATCCCAACCTGCAGTGCTGCATCCAGCTCTGGGGTCCCCAACACAAAAAGGACATCAACCTATTGGAGCGAATCCAGAGGAGGTCACCAAGTAGATCAGAGGGATGGAGCACCTCTCCTATGGCAAAAGGCTGAGAGAATTGGGTCTGTTCAGCCTGGAGAAGAGAAGGCCTGAGAGTAAGGTGGAGTTCAGTGCAGAAATGCAGTGTAGGATGGAGAGATCACACAGGTGGTGTTGCATCCATTTCTGCCATGCCCAGAAGTGATGCAATAGTTGAAACAAGTGTGTCAGAAATGAACAGCTAGAATTTTATGCTGGAACACATCTGTGGCACAAAGACAGGAGGGTACATAGGCACAGTAAAAGCATCTCTCTGAAGCACCAGAAAGAAAATCTTTATGTGCTGCATGTGACTTTGCATTTATACAGGTGCAATTGGCTTCAACTGAAGGGCCATTTTGGTGAGATAGAGGGTCTCATTTATATCTTAGATATAAATTACATTTTGACATTTACTCGAGTCGTAGAAAACAAACACGCTCCACTTGGGTTGGTGTTCTTGTGTGCATGAAAGATGACCTGTCCTCCTTCCCCATCTGCATTTTCTGTATGGACATAATGCCCCTGTTCAGTATTCATGAAGACAGTAGTGGCTACCCAACTTGGCTCCTTGATGAGGAGAGGCATTTGCAGAATTCCACCCAGCTGAAATCGCTGATTCTGCAAACGGAATTTGTTTATACATTTTTTCTTCATTAAAAAAAAAATGCAATTATTGGTTTACAATGTTTATATGGATAGCACCAGCTGAATCTCGTTCCCACCCATTGCATGCTCTTTTAATGTGACCTACAATAATCACTGTGCAAAAAACTTCTGTCTGGGATGTCCAGTTTTAAGTTCAAATTCCCACTGTAAGTAAGAAGCTTTGCCAAGCTGAATGAATCTCCTTAGGTGATACCAGGAACGGTTTTATTTTTTATGGTTTTTTTTCCAAGGGATAGGAACAAAGGAGACTGAATGGAAGTAAACTGGTATGCTGCAAATTTAAGGGATTAGATCTTGAACTGTTGTGTTATACCAAAGAATTAAGTCAGTTCACTGCTTAATTTTCACTTTTTCAATTCAGTGATCCCTGGAATCTCTTTTGGGGAGCCAGCTGTGCTCACATCCAGTTTCTCCCGATCAGGGCAGGGGTGTCAGTTCAAAACTTTGGGGTGTGCCAGCAATACTAAGAGGACGTAGTGTCAAACATGCTGTTCTGTGTGAAACTGAGTGTGGCAGTGCTGTCACAAACTGCTTCCTCTTTTACCTGATTGCTTTATTTTGTGTGTCTTTTGCTCCACTTTATTGATCCACGTGCTGGTTTACTATCACAGCAATAAAAAGCTTGTGGGCAATTTACTTCAGGAGCTTTTAGGCAATTACATTGCAGCACTCTACTGCTTATTGCACTGGAAACCTGAGCAATCTCAGTCCAGGTTTACCTCTGAAGTTCATTTCTAACCACTTGTCATTCTACAGAATATATCTCAAAGTGGTGCAAAAAGAGCAATTTCCCCCCCTCTCCCTTAGGATTGAAAAAAGCTGCTCTGTTCACTAGAGTACTAAATAAAGGGTTCTAGAGAAAAATGCCTGCTCTGAAAATCCCCAGCACGTTGTTCAGAGATGACCCTTACAGGCAGTGGAGCACCTTCAGAGGTGCTGCACATCAGAAGCTGCAGGCACTCTCCTGTTTGTACTCTGTGGCATGGAATTTCCAGCAGCTTATGAAGGTAATTGTTCCTCTTTTGGGTTCTCCCGTGACACATAAAATCTGGATTTCGCCAAAACAGTGCTTTTAGGAACTTTTAATTGTCATCATTTCGATTGGGAGTTACTCTCCTGAAAGAGCAACTCTGGCTATTGTGAGGATTTTTGTCACTGCCTGTTAAATATTATTTCAGCATTTCTTCTCCTACTAACAGCTGATGCAGACTGCCCAAAGAAACATGTGTCTGCCCTTGACTTTTACCCATCTGAATCCATTCAGTGGCTTTACATTTCCTAGCTTGTAGTTGTGCTCACTGAGGGGAATGGGATCTGCAATTTCATTTTGAATGCTGTTTTGTGTTCAAACAGCACACAAACAGCTTGCTTCTCCATGGCCAGAAGTACCAGATTTTGTTAGGACCCTCAGCTGTTGACATCAGCCTCAGAATAACACCATTTCTTGGGCATAAATTTATGTAGATTGAGAAAGTCTTCATTTGACAGAGAGCAAAGATTTAAACATTTAGGTAATTGCTGTCTAATTATCATAGCCTTGGTAATGAGACAGGGAAAAAGAGAAAAGGATATAAGTTACTTTGAGCTATCAGATAAGAAACAGAGATCCTGTAGTACATGCTAGCTGCAGTATTTCAGTTTTTAAAATGTGTGTATGGTTAGCAGCTTTAGGCACTGGGTGCTGTCTTTGATTATAACAGTGCTGAACTTTAGCTGCAAAATCGAAACTTCTGATTTTCTAGTACATCAGTAAGTGAAACCTAAACCCATGTAATCTGTAAAAATAAATGTAATTACTTTAGCAAATGTGTTACAGCTGGCCAGGTTTAACATTAAGGTACCTGGTTCTTATAGCTGACTAGTGTCAGAAGACAGAGGTGATGGCTTGAGCTGTGCTTTGCAGACAGAATGGGAGAGAAAAATTATTGCTTGGCATTCTTCTGTGTGTACATTAAAGTGAATGAAACAGAGTTGCAGATCCGACCTCTGACACTTCTTCCCGCTATTTTCTTCTGTTTAAGGCATCTTGGTGAGAGTAGCTTTTTCTCATTTCAAAATCCCTGGTAAAACTGTAGTTAAGTGGCAGCTTCAAAATTGAACACTTGATAAAATCTTCAAGAACACGTAAGGCCCTCTGAAGCTGTGACTGATCTCTTTTGAGGTGGCAGTCTGCTAGAGCAGGAGATGGGACTCTGTTGCACTCCATTCCTGGTGCTGCTTTGGTTTGGCTTTAGCAGACCTTTTGCCTTTTTTGCTTGGTTACTTATCCAGAAAACACATTTGAGATTCCTGCAGTAGCACAGCGGTGACGGGCCGACTGCAGCAAAGCACTTGAGCGTTGGTCAGGGATTGCTGTGCTGAAAATAAGCTCAGGAAAGGCTGAACGAGATCTCTCCCTGCTCAGAGCACTGGCACAAAGCCCTGCTTGCACTGGTGCAGGTCTCTTCATTATTCTCCAGACTCCTCGGGTGCCGTTTCGTGTTGTGGATAGAACCCTATTAATCTTCTGCACGAGCACACTTGTTCCCTGATCCTTTGGAAATTTCAACAGCTTCTTTTCACAGGAATGCTGTGGCTTGGAGGCTTAATTAGGGTCTACAAAGTGTTTAGAGGTCCTTTAATGAAAGGTGCCCTGGGAGTGATAAGTGCATTGTGATGTTATTAACTGGAGTGATGCCTACCAAGAACTAGTGGCAGATAAGGCTATCATCAGCTGCTAACCTTTTCTGTTCCTGCTCTTTGATCTTGCAGCTTTCTAGTTCCCCCACTTCAGCAGTTTTAAATTCCCTTCTACAAAGAATGCATGTCGGTGAAGTAACGCGGACCAACTGATTTTTTGGGTCACTAATTCAAACAATTGGAGCAAATTATTAGGTTTACAATTTCAGTCTCGATTTTAGAGCATTGGGGTTTTTAGAATTGCTTTCTGGGAGGCTTAACATATGGGAATAACTGTCTTGGGTAGCCAGGGTATGTTACAGGACAAGAGTACATGTGGGATCGTCCAGAGAGGTGGCCTCATTTTTGTTCTCACATATTCTGGTGCTTCCAAGAGTCATTTTTCTCCTGTGAGATGTTAGTGGGAGTGTCTTGCGGCATCAGTAACAACTCTGTATCTTGATCTTAACCATCCTGGATCTCATGCAGCATCTGAAAAGAAAAGCTGCAGTGAAGGCCTAAACTTTGTGGGTTTTTTTGTTTTGCTTTGGGTTGCCTTTTTTTTTTGAAGCAAAATTGTAGTTTCTGAATGACCTGCAGACATTATGTGGGCAAAATTCCTGCTTTGAATGGTTCCCAGGATAACTCTGCATTATGTCCCAAGCAACTTGTAGATGAGATTTGTTTTGTTTGCTTGCAAAAGAAAATCAATATATCATGATGGGCAATGCATGGCACATAAGTCAAATTACACAAACAACTGAGGATTTTTGTGCTCTTTTATCTGTCCATGGATAATATTTAGAAACCTTAAAGAATTTTGGCTGCCTTTCAAAAATGGTAGAGTTAAGTCAATAAAATGCTCAGTAGAGATTGTATGTCCCCAAACATATTTTATCTTGACAAGTTCTATACTATTGAGAGCTGCAGCCATGACTTGAAGCCAAACTGGGAAAAGAACACTTCTGTTCCAGGGCTGCATTTGATGGGAATCTGAGGAGGGGAAGGGAGAGGATTGTGTGTGCTCTGAGAACGCCAAATGCAGAAAGCTTTGCTAAGCTGAACTCCTGGGTTCCATAAATCATTGTAACATCAGTAGGTCTTCACTGATTTACATCTCTGGGGCATCTGTTTTGGTTTTTATGTTACACAAACCTAATTTCTCTGGATGCATGAGAGCATGGGGTTTTGATAGAAGATGCATTGATGGGCAGTAGCTCTGAGTCTGTGTATTAAAGTTGGTAGTTGGTATCACTGACTTTTAAAAAAAAAAAAAAAAAGGATCAAGTGTGGTCATGTCTAGCCTCCATGACGTGGATCAAACGGGTCCATGATTTCTCTGCACTGATATGCTCCACTGAAGTTTGCTCATCCAACATCTTGCTTTTATGCCAGTGTGTGACTGGAAAGAGGAGGCTTTCTGGGGAGGAAACTGGAAATTACGAGTTATATGACATTAGAGCAGATACTTAATTTCCTTTTAGGTCCTCCCATCTGAAAAGAATGTGAAAAATATATTCAGATAGCGAGGAGGATAAAATCTGTCTCTGTGAAGATCCAGTCGTGCTATTGCATGGTTGTAACTCTTTGGGTTTATGGGGACAGAAAAGTGGTGCTGTGGAGCAGCAAAGTGCCTTCTCTCTGTTTTAGTTAGCCTGCACATGAGTCATGGGGAGTCCTGCTCCTTTATCCCAATGAGAGGCTCCATGTAAAGGCTGGGGTCTGGCACTGGGTGTTGTCTGTTGATGGGAAGGTGTTTGTTCGTCCCTTTTTTTGGGAAGGTAAATTCACTTGGCAGGTGCTGAAGGAGACCTACATGCAGGCAGGGCTATGGATATAGGCTGCAACAGCTTCTCTTGAGGGTAGGGAAGAGTAACTGGAGTGAATCTGGATGGTACTTTTGGCCCACTTAGCTGGCAGAAGATGGAATGGTTTGGGGTTAAAGTTGTGAAAGAATTGTAGAGGATTTAAATTTACTTTTTGGTCATCCTATATGAGCGTTGGCAAGGCTTTTAAGAAGGGAGTTTAGAAAGTCTAATTTTGAGAGTCTGTTCTCCTGAAAACTTTGCTTTGGGGAATCTTTAGGATGATGTAGATCCTGTAAGAAGACACAGTGGGCTTCTGGTGGTTGGTGACTTCCCCTTTTGCCTGTCCCCTCAGAAGCCTGACTTCTAAAATACCCCAAGCACCCTTAAAGTAAGGAGGAGCTACAACAGGAATGTTTGTCAGGCTGAGTGTCTTTAAAATTATGTATGACCATAAGTCACACAGCAGTATGCACTGCCCAGTGGAGTTATGTGGAAGAGTTTGTGTCAAAAAGTTAACAAGTGACATTTAGACTTGTAGATTGTAATTGTTTTGCTTTCATAGAAATATCTTGAGAAGATATTTTGTTGTGTTGCTACTATTAAAATAGATATTTTGGAGTGTCATCAATTGATTAAAAAAAAAGTTGGAGGGATGTTTATTTTTTTCCTCCTTAGATGTTCTGTCCTAGAGTCAATGAACAGTGGCTTGAAGCTGATAAGGGATGCAGTTCACAATGCTTGACTGCAGTGTGGGAATGAAAAACCTTAGAGGACCATCCTTCCCTGCCATGGCTGTGTGTGTTGGCCTGATAGGTTTCATGTGTTCCTACAAGCCTTTCTTGACCCACTTAGGTTCTGTCAGATAATTATACTGGGGAGGCTGGGGTGGCACAGTTTGCACACAAAGTGAGATTGACCACCCTGGAATTATTTCTCTCTTATGCGAGAGGAGAAAGCAACTCTCACGGGAAGCACACTTGAATTAAATACAACACATGCATCCATTCATTACCTCAGGGGTGGGAGGCATGGAAAGCTGGTGGTGAAGTCACTTACAGGGAGAATTTAACAGGATGTGAAGGGTAGCTTTCTCCAGCCTCCCTGAACTCAGCCAGTGCTGCATGGTGTGCCCTTCTCTGCCAAAGGTGAGTACCAACCTTTTCTCTCTCCTTTCAGTCTTTACACAGTGAGGGGGAAACTGGACTGTACTGGAGTCATTTCACAAGGACAGGGGCAATTGCCTTGTACTGTATTGCACTGACTTCAGCTAAAGCAGGATCAAATCCTTCAGGTCCAGGAGTAGCAATAAGGAAGTGTAGCATGCTCAATAATGTGGAAGCTCTGTCTTTCTTTTTTTGTCTTCATGGAGAAGGTCCTACATTTGAATTGAGAACTCTCACTAGCTGAAGAGTTTATTGAATATTTTTTTTCTTCTGACGACTCTTGATCTTGAAAAAGATGAAGGTCTGGGTAAATAAAAGATATAAAAACACACCAGGAGCTTAGATACTTAATTAGGTACTTGTTTTGAATAGAGTTCCTTACCTTTGCTTGATGACTCATTTTTAGAGAGAGACCTGCTAGATGAGACTACATGACTTGAGGTTCTGGGGACTGAAATGCACAGTGTGGTGCAGAATTGTAAGGTCAGATCCAGCTGAAGTCAGAAATTACTGAGAGTTGTTGCTGTCTGACAGATTCACAGTGATTTAAGGCACGCAAAGCAATATATTCCAGCAGTGTTCAGGAAATGCTCTTCAGTTCTTCAGGCACATTTTTCCACTACACCTGTGTGCAGTCATTCTAATCATTAGTAGATTATTGCTCAGGACTTAGTTGTGTCTTTAGGGGAACATAATGAAATCTGTGTTGCTTGGTCCCTGCCGTAACTTCTTCTAAACAGAGCACTTCATATCCAGCACCTTTCGTCAGCCCTGGATTGACTCAGTTTGTCATTCTCAGACATCCATGTTCCTTGGGGGCGTTTACAACAATCTGCTGAGAGAGTGAAACCTGTAGTGCTATGAAACAGTGACACGAACTCAGGCAGGTCCCCCAGAGAGAAAAGAGAGTTTATTATAATACGTATACTTAGATATGACTCTGGTTATATAGGGCATGTCTGGCTTCTTTACTTTTGAAGCAACTTTCTGTTTCTTGTTTTCATGGTGCCATTTGGAATAATTCTTCTAAATGCTGAACCTTCTGCTGTTGGACAAATTTTGCACTTGGGTAAAAATATTCAAGTATTATCTGAGGCTTTCATGCCTTCACGTATTTCTTCTCTCTAGGTGTTGAGAAATTGCTCGATGGTGGCTGGCAGGGTAAAGAAAATCTAAAGCAAAAAGGCTGCTTTAGTAAATGATTGATGGGGGATTGGTACAGATTTTGAAATGTGAAAGTGGCACTATGAGCCAACTGAAGTTAATACTGTTGTTCCTGAAAGTACCACTAAAAGCATGAACCAGTTTAAGTGAAGTGGCATTTTGGAAGTGAAGTCAGGGTTTTTCAGAAATCACACTTCAGCAAAAGCAGACATTCTTTTTTTAGCTTTCACTGGTAGAAATCCAGATGCATGATTTAAAGCTCAGTTTACTCTGGGTGTAGTCAAGTAAGTAAAGACAGAATATTGGTGCAGATGGGGATGCTTAAATCACCAATCCATGTCTTAATTTCTCTTCTTCTCCTTCAGTTTATCCTCCCTTTGAAATCTGGTCACCTAAGAATTTTTCTGAATGCTGTGCTCTGGAATATTTCCTTAGAACAGTATCTGCTGAGTTATTTTAGATTGCTGATTTACTGCTGTCCTTCCTACATCTTTTTAGGTTTTCAATTCTTTCTGCAACGATTCTCCATTACTGTCAAGCCATGGGTAGTAAATAAAAAGAAGCTTCTAGTGCTTGTACTCAGTTCCTGGTTGTCCCATATCCTCTGATTTCTGCCATGACAAAACATGCTAATGGTGAGGTACCCCAGTACTTGGTGTGATCGTTCATGTTATGCTTCTTGAAAAATAGAATTTATTGGAAGCTTGCTTGTTAGAAGTACTGAATGAGCGGTGTTGGAATGAAATGAATTTGCTTTCTAGAGCAAGATAGCCCAAACAGCAGCTTTTATAAGACTTCTCTCCTGCCCTGAAAGAGCCCAGCTGTTAGGAAGTGGGAAGGGATGTGTTCAGGCTTCGCACCCACACAATGGTTGGCCATTTTAAAGCAGGCAATAGCTGCTCATTTATAAGAACTGGAGTTGTTTGTGTGATCAAGTGAAAAACTGTCAGGGTCATGTCTAAGGAAATCGTGTTCCATTGGTGCAAAGCATCATCAGGTGTCATGAGGTAGATTAGAAAAAACAAATTTGCAAATTTTTCCAGCCATATAGCCCTGGACTGTTATTGTAAAATGAGTAAAGATATTCAAAATACACATTCCTTTGGGTTTTCTTTCCAAATCTGAAAAAACAAATAGTCTATCTAAAGCCTCTTTAATGGAAAATGATTCCCAAGGGGTTGGAGAGCTTCTGTTTTTTTTCCAGTAACTAAAAAGTTAGCACTGAAACAGGAAGTGCATATAAACATCTACTCAGCAAACACACTGCACATTTATATAGTGGAGAGTTTAGAGGTTAAGAGTGTCCAGTTGGTACTGGGAATGCTCCAAGTCCTCCAAATTTCATTGTTGTGTTTGAAACCTTAGGGAAAAATAGAAGTACTTATCAAATATTTGCATTTACCCACATTCTTGCAAATTACATGCAAGAATGATATTTTAGAGATTCCTTGAACTTACTCTTACTCAGTGGTTGTGGAAATCCTGTGGTCCGCCCTGTCCCACACCTAAAAATTTTGCTGTTTGTCCAGCTGTTACTTTTCAAATTTCCAAAACAATGAATTAGAAAAAGAAGAAAAATTAACACACTTGTAACAAGGAAAGGAAAAAAATTTCCTTACCCACGTCGCCGACTGAAAAAAGGTTTTTTACAGAGTGAGGGTGGTGGGAGAAGCAGGGCTTGGAAGCTTTCTACATAAAAATCAATGGTGGGATAATTTCCAAGGTCAACAGAATATACTGTGGCTGCACTTCTGTAACCCGTAACTCCCATAAACACGCCTTTCCAACATGAAAAGTACCCCAGCTCCTCTGGGATTATCCAAGGGGAATGGGTCAGCAGGGGAAGCCTGGCCCTCTCTGACAGTAGTTGTGTTTGGTAGTCTTTGAGCAGAGGGTCCCTGTGGAATTCTGACGTGGTTTTGGGAAGCGTGTACCAGGCACGCTGGTCTCTTTTTGAAGAGCTGTTACTGCAGCACACCAGAAACTGGGAAACTCGGGGGGAAAATGAACTGAGGAGCAGAAGGGAAGGAGAGTTACTACTGGGTGATACTACAGCTGCTACTACTTAGAATTCAGATAAAAAGCACAGATGATACCAGGATCAGGAGGATGGGGGGATAGTGAGCAGTGATGATAAGGCAGCTGTGGAGTGCAATCTGTATCACTCAATAAAGTGGCTCTGTTCAGATAAATTGTTGTAATGCAGCCAAAACCAAAATCATGTATTAGGGAACAAGAAAAATGGAATGAGGGGCTGTATCTTCTGTGTATGAACAATATAGAAAACTCTAATAAAAATCAAATCTTGGTACCTCCTCGGAGACAGATATTGGTTAATAACAGGCTCTGTGATTCTAGCAGAGAAAATCCTATGGAACAGTTGGAATCTGAAACCAGACAAGTAAATTAGAGACACATTTTTATGCACAGGGTGATGAACCGCTGGAAGAGCAGTGTTTGGTTGATCCTTCTCTTGGTGCTGGTAAGAAAATGAGACATCTGCCTTATGTCACAGTCCCACAATTGGTTTTTTTTTTTTTACTTCTTTCTTGTAGTTCAGAAGTCCCTTCAAGTTCTATCTAAAAATTGATTTGGGGACTATGTGTGCACATAAGTCCTGCTAGACAAGTGTGGAACCTTTCTGATCACCCCTGAAGTGCAAATGTGTTGCATCAGGAGTATGGCGCTTGTTTAATTACAAACCCAACAGGAGTAACTTTCTTCCAATGGTTAATAAACTGTGCCACGGAGCCTGTCCAGAGCTGTCACAGAAAAGTGATCCAGGGATGTCTGGAAAGACAAGAAACACGGAATAGAATGCAGGGAAAATGATCTGCTGCAGAACAAACATGAAGGCTGACGTTGGACTACTGCAAGATGGCTTTTGAGGTCCCATGAGTGAAGGAACAAGAAACTGGGGGGCCACCAGCAAGGCACACACAAGAGGCTTTTCCAGATGGGTTCTTCCAGGGGAGACTTTTAGGCCGGAATTTATTGTAGATTTAACTTCACATTAATGACTCGCATCCGTTGGAGAAAAAGAAGATCTAAGTGAGATGTGCTGCTCTGCTGCACCTCCAGAATGAGAGCAAGCTGTTCTAATAACTAATCATGATGTAGCCTCGAGTTTCTAAATGTGTCAGTGGACAGCAGGCACCTCAGTGACATAACAGAACAGGAAAATGTTACTTAATGCTTGCTTTAATATGTAGCTTATGCAGAACGGAATGGATTTAGTTGGAGCTATCTCTGCCTTTCATGTTAGTTTGGTTTTTAGAGTTTTAGGAATAAAGAAATACTGTCTTCCACTAGGTATTGATCAATAGATCAAATTAGTGACAGCTGATTAGCAGTTTTATAGGATGACGTGGGCATGGCTTGGAAAACCAAGGCCCATTCCTTTTAGAATGTTTACATGCTAACTTTTCTGCAGAAGCCAGGGTGGGTGCATTTTTTTGGTATGTTTTTTCATGTGTGATATGGTCAGAAAATGGGTGTGGGTGGGAAAGAAGACGAATTCTGCTGCGGCATTTATAAACCCAAGTAACTGGGAAGGTTGCAAAGTAAAACAGATATTAAAAAGAGTCACAAAATTTTGTGAGTTCCGTGGTTTAGGGTCTTTTTATTATTGTTTTTGTGGAGATTTTTTTCAGGTTTGGATTAACAATCCTGAGGAGGGCTAAGAGAAAAGAATTGTGAGAAATGATAGTAGAATTTAGCAAGAGACTTGAAATTGGGAGGAAATGTAGGGGAAAGAAATGAAGGTTGCATTGGATCTGCAGGTTTGAGATGAGAGAGGGAAGGAGGGCAGAGCTGTCAGGAGTGATAGAGAGGACAGACAGAAACAAGAAAGATGGGTGCAGGTTTTTGAAGAACCAGTCTGAAATAATGCTGTGAAAAAGAGGATATGAAGGAATGAACAGAAGATTTATAGGTGATTGGAATGATACAGCCATGGAACTGAAATCAGAAATACCAGCCCTGGGCACTGCTGGGGGTCATAAACTGTTTAACACAGATTTTGAAGGGTGTTGTGTTTCCAGCTAGGTGTGATGTTATTCACTGTATTTTAGACTAGCAGTGGCAATTTTGTTAATTGTGGCACTGCTCCATCTGGTGGAAAATAATTTTTTCCTGTTTAGCATGGACACTTCACGTATCTGATGGTAAAAAGTGATTGAATGGAAAATCCCACCCCATGTGTTTCAGTGGAGCAAAAGGAAATAATTACACTTTAAAGTCCAGGGGGAATAAAGTAGTGCAAGACACTCATATGATGCTACATGTGTATTTTCATATAAATTCTCTGCTCTCAAAAGTTTTTGATGGTTGTACACCCTATCTTCATCAGTGTTTTGGTAACATAGGTTTGTTCTGTATTTTTCTGTAAACTGTATGCAGGCAGCATTGACTTGCTGTCTTCTGTGAGAGCTCTGATTGTAGTTCCACTTTTTTTTTTTTTTGGTAAGCACAGAAAAAATGGTTGATGATATTGTTTTTGTGAAATTTAGGAGCACAGTGCCTTTTTTTTTTTTCTTTTTTTGTAACTTGGAAAGCATTAAAATATGTACAGGGTAAAATGTTTAATCTTTTTCTATGGCTCTGGCCCCAGGTCAGTGTTCCAGAGTTGATGTCCTGGGCAGGACATATCAGGATAAAGTATCAGACTTCCACTCTGACTGTGATTAACTGGCTGAGTGTGAACCTCGTGCAAAGTAACAGAAGGTGGATCTGCCATGACAGGAGCCTTTAGAAGTAAGTTTTCATCTGAATGCTTGGGTTAGTTTGAGACAGAGCTAGGTTTAATGCAGAATTTGTCATCTTTTTCGTGTATTCAGTACTTTTGCTTCCATTTTCTCTGCCCATGAATTTGATGAGTCTTGACTTCTCAATAGGATTCCATGACA
Source organism: Dicrurus megarhynchus (assembly GCA_013399195.1). NCBI lineage: Eukaryota > Metazoa > Chordata > Aves > Passeriformes > Dicruridae > Dicrurus > Dicrurus megarhynchus. The sequence continues at coordinate 118,841 of VXAD01001400.1, forward strand.
CATCTTTAAATTGTTCTTTTGTGACTCGAAGTTGTGTTTCCAAATGAGTGCTGGCATAGGGTTCTCTGTTGCATCTTTCATCGCCTTCTTTCGATGTCTCCCTGTAACTGTCAGGCACTTCATCACTTCTGTGACTTCATGCACCTTCGTGCAGGGCTGGTGGCCTGGGATGTTCTACAAGTCTGTGTTTATCTTGTCATCACCAGCTGTGCTTCGGACTGGACCTGCTCCTGAGCAATGTAGAGAGATGGCTGAGTGATTGCAACCCTTGTTCTGTGCCATCCCGCTGCCTGAACTTGCCCTCTTTGCCTGCTTTTGGATCTGGCAGTGTCCCAGGAACAAGGACGAGGGGAATATTGTCTCCCCATGACCGTGAGCTGGAGAACGTGTTTCCAAAAAAGTTCCTGGCTGCTTGAAGTGTGATACCATCTCAGCATGTTAGCAAGATTGGCCACACAGTTGAAACTGCAGCATGTTCATGTGTCTGTTTGGTCACCTTGCTGTGAACTGTTTGTGAGGATTTTTATCAAGATGATCCATCCTGAATCCACTGTGTGTCATCCTGTTTGTGATTTCAGTAGGGCATTGCACAATGATTGGCAGGGCTACCTGATTGATCAGCCTGATAAGATCCATCTGATCAGCAGGGCTCGGGTTTGTGAGGTCACTGTCAGCTTCACGAGCTTCCCTCATCAGCTTTGATGTCTGTGTGCTCTCTTTGGGTCTTAGGGAGCTGCATGGCTTTAACCACTTGTTACCCAGTTGTACTCAAATTCTCCTTGTTCTCTTTGTGTATTGCCAAGCAATACATGCAATTTTATTGCCACCTTCCACTTTATGTAATATGTCTGGGTCTGTGTATTATATTGCATTGTAGTATACATTACTGAGATGTATCTATATATAGATATAGATATACACACACACACACACCTTTCCAAGCTTTGTAGTCTGGCCAAAACTGTATTGCAGCATGATTCATTGGTGGCTTGTTGGGTTGGAAGCAGTGAACTGAGATTGACCACGTGAAGCAGGGCTCTTCCCTCCATGTTCAGTCAGCTTTGACAGTGTTGTCTCAAGTGGAAATAGCAGGCAAATACTTGCTGGACTTGGAGTGAGTGACTGACACGGTGCTATCTGTCATTTTTAATGAGCATTTAACTGTTAGGTGTGAAATGGAGTAAGTGGTAAGCGTAAAAGATATGATTTCCCTCTGCTGCAGTGGTTTTCAGTTCACGTAACTGTAGTTGATGCTGACTGGAATTAAGTCTGGATTAAAATTTGGACACTAGCTGCAGACCCCATGTGTGAAAAAAAATAGAGAAATAAATTCCTTCATGATAACTGATTTTTGCTGAAATGCCTTTTGGTTGAAGTACTACATGCATTTTACAAAGTTCATGTACCTCTGCAGTTTATTTTAAGAGATCTGAGTTTATTTGGTGTAGATTTATTTCAATTATCTAATCAGAAGCAGACACATAACTTCTTAGGCTGTCAAAGGCATTCAGGAATGTATGACAAACTTCAAAGGAATGTATAAGATCTTGCTACACATCTTACTATACATTTTTATAGAGAAGAGTTAATTAAATTTTCCCTTTCTGCCCAGAAATTACTTTTAGGCTAAATTAAGTGTGTGGGGTTGTAAGGCTTTTCAATGTTCTCTCCTTCTGCTTTAGCTTTGTGACTGATTAAACAGCCAAAGGCTTATCTGGATCAAAGAAATAATAAGCAGAGGGGGCATCCTTGGGCCAGTTATCAGTTGAAAACAATTTAACTGTCAGGTATCCAAGTTTCAAGGCACAGAGCCCACAAGGTGGATTAAGCAATGGGGACTGTGTACAATAATGTTCACTTGCAACGGAGAAGCTTCCAGGGGAAGAGCAGGGCAGTTTCCCAGCTCGTGTTTCTGCAGGCAGGGGTTTGCTGGGGAACAAAAGGACTGTGGCACCCTTGGGAGTGCTGCCTGGTGTGGGTGTGTGGTCCCAGTCAGATGGGACACGAGTTACCTTGGTACAGGACAGCCTCCTTCCCTGCCTGCAAATGGGGAATGCAGCTTACACTGGGGTTAACTCCTGTGGAGACTTAATTTATGTTCACTCACTGGGAGGGAAAGGGAAGGGGAAAAAAAAAAAAAAGCTCTGGTTATCTGAATATCCACCATTCAAGTATGTTTGCAGGGACAGTATTTCAAGTTATTAGTCTCAGCAATTTAGATAAGAACATGTACTTTCCTATGAAAGACAAGGCATCGTGTCTTGATATTAATACCTGACACAGAGTAACCCGATGTGATAAAGTACATAGATAGCACAACAAGAGGTGAATTAGAAATGCCTGGGAAAGATGTATGATGCCATTAGTAAAACATGGAGATTTATGTGTGACATTAACATCTCTAAGACAGCAGAAGCAGAATTGTACTACTAAAGCTGCACAAATGGTTTTTTTTTTTCTTTCCCCCAGATGCAATAACAAAGAGATCTGAGAGAAAGGGTTATCTAATGAGTGAAGTACTGCCTACAGTTTGGCAGACCTAGCATTCCCTTCAAATTTTCCTCTGTGTCCTCTGGCAAATGACTAGGACTCAAATTTTTGAAATCCATGGCTGATGGCCATGATAGTGGCGTTTTGGGTGTGATTGAACACAAGAGCTGGGTTGCCCTTTCTTGGCATTTAGGGATCTTGCTACCTGCTGGGAATGCCTGTGTACATCACAGGGGGAGAGCTAGGTAGAAAGAATGGCCCTGGAGGAGCAAGACTGGCCAGCAGCAAACACCAAGCATGGAGACCTTCTGGAGTCCACTTCTTGAGCTCTTTGACACCAGTGCCAGGAAACAGGTGAATTTTAACTCTGCCGGCCAGCTTGTGTGACATATTTCATCTTCCATGGCTGCAGGATCAGGGGAGTGAGAGAGTGGCTCCATCCTCTCTGGCTGAGTGGGCCCTTTGCTGTTTTATACTGGCAATTACTCGTGTTGTTTCTGTCATGCCCAGTTAGGCTCTGCTTTGCATGCACGGAGAGTTGGGACAGCAGTGGTGCATCCTTGTTCAGCCATGGGGCAGTCCTGTCCCTCCTGCCAAGGGGGAGATTTCATTGTCTTGGGTTCTTTATAATACAGAGAGATGGAGCCACAATTATAACCCCTTCACAGCCCTGGAATTGGAAAATGTTTTGTTGCCTGTGGGGACTTTCTTGCTGTACAGAGAGAATTCAGTTAAGCAAGAACTCATTTTTCAAGAGGGACCTTTTTTACAGTGCAGGAAGTTCTCCCTTGTGGAGAGCCAGTGTGAAAGTCAGCAGTCAGTCTGTACTGTCTTAAAAGCAGAGAAGAAAGAAAAACTGTCATTGTACCTTGAGCATGGAAAATTTGAGGTTTACAAGTAGAGAATGCAAGTTTCTCTTGAGCAGACCATCACTGTGTAGTAAACTGAGGTGTAATTATCTGCTGAAATGATGCTTTCCCTCTCTTAGAATTGTTGGCATTTACACATAAACAGGAGTTTGCTGGTTTTGAGGTAAGGCAGTTTAATTTTGATGCAAGTTATTGGTCACGCGGGGAAAGTCGTCTGGTGCTATGGGTAGGTGTGGAACACAATGAAGGGTTTTGTTGGAACACTTGGTAAACATCCTCAGAAATGTGGGGATCAGAAGTTAAAGCTGACCACACCCTTTCAAGTACATGGTTAGTTGGCTGATTGGAAAAAAAAAAGGTCACTTATAATCTTACGTTCAAATATGGAGCCCTTTTACATTTGGTGAAGTGTCATTGATGCGTCACGTGTAAAAGCGCTTCATCTGAAAGGTCTCCAAGGTCTTTTCAAAGGTGAGTTTTGTGCCAAAGCTCATTGACAGTATCATTTGGATTATGCAGACTGAAGTACAGTGAGCTTGAAGATTGTTTTAACTTACACTTGGAACGGGAAAGGGAAGATCAGAAACCTGACTCGTGCCTGGTGGGCTAGTTACCTGACAATCTTTTGGGGTCTTTTCCTGTCAGCTGGAAAACAACCCTAATATATGCAACTGCTGCATACAGAAAGGCTACAGAGAAGTTGACAAATATCAGAGATGCTGACTTTGTACTTTTTGATGCCTTTTTCATTTTTATGAGAGAAGTTGACCAGAAACAGCTCCGTAGTTCATAACCCTTTATTGTGTAGGGGTTTGTAAGCTCCATTTTATTTTTCATGGCATAATTTTTTTAATCTCGTAGTCTAAAATCAAACAAAGCCTCACTTTTATGATGTGTAAGCATATATTTTACATTTATTTTCATAACTTCCAATGGAAAGAAGTCCTCCAAGGAGCTGTAGTCAGGTTAATGAAGCTGGAGTCTGAGGCTCCATAGAGCAGGGAAGTCCTTGAGCTCCATTCCATGACATGGATGGTTCTGGCTGCTTTACAGAAACAAAGATGTAAGGGTGTAATTTAGCAGCACTTGTTTTTGGTAGTCACACGATGAAGAGCCTGATGGAAAGTCTTCAGTGAGTTTTGGATCAGATCATGAAACAGTTTTTTCAAACACCACAGAATTTAGATTTAAGAATAGATTTTATTGGAGACCAGGCTCTTTATATACATATAAAAAGACTTTAAAAATATGGTGGGAATAAGTGTTTGTGATTCCTTTAAAGTCAAGAAATGAAGCTGTTCTAGTGATTTCTAAGAAAAGTGAAAGTTAGCATGTAAGAAACAGATGCTGTTTTTGGCCCTGCTGAAACTGATGATGAAGCTTCTCTCCTATCCAGTTGTAGTCTGTCCTCGGATTTGGCAGAGTCGCTGATTTTCTGGCTGTTGACTGTTTTTAGCAATAATCTCTGGCCATAATACACCATCTCGCTGGATGTCCAGCACCCTAGGCTGCCTCACTTCTGTGAATCCTGTATGAATGTTTAATGCATAAATGCAGAGCATTTTCATTCCACACCTTGGTATGCCTGGTGCTTTGGATTGATTCCAGTTGAATGCTGTGTCAATCAGTGCAGTATAAAGTAATTCTAATAGAGAAATATTTCAGACCTGCTTATTTTGACTTGTCACTGTTGGCAGGGGGGACAACTCTGCGCAGAAATCGGTGAGTTTTCATGTAACTGCTGCATTCTTCTAGAGTAAAATGGACCAGCTGAACAAAAAACATCATAAAAATCACCAGAATGAGTGTGCATGCATAATAGAAAGCTCCCAACCAGTCTTGTTAAACTCATGTTTTACACTGTCACACAGTCATGGAATGCATAACAATAGTCTGGCTATAGGTCAAGGGTCTGTTTGTTCTTTCATATTTCTCCTTAATTTGGCAAGTGGACACTCTTTCTGTCAAAGAGGAGATGCCAAAAGAAAGGGCAGGTTTTTTTCCAAGTTATTTTTAAAAGGCCTTGATTCTTGGATGTCTGATTAGGATATTTTAGACCTGGCTGTCATTACCCTGGAAATCAAATGTTACAGCAGCTTAATACAGGCAGCCAAAATCATTAAAAGCTTTCCAAAAAAATTCATCTAAAGATACAGTTTTGTTCAGCTGCACAAAGCAGCAAGGCACTAATTGTAAGCTTAGCAGGGGATTCATATCTTCTGTCTTACATCAGGTTTTAACCAAAATTGTATCCTTTGAAGAGTGAAAGATGGGGTCTGCTTTGTTCTCCTTTCTGTTCTCATGCACGTCCACACACATACTCTTCTGTATCAGAAATTTGTTTCTGTGCTTGGATTTCTTTCTCTTTTATGTGTACATAATAAGCCAAGTAACTATGAGCTGCTTGCTGTGCTTACCTGAAATTCACACAAAATGGGAATTGAATTCTGCAGGAGCCAAGTTGGGCTGTGTGCTTTCCCTGCATCCCAGAGGTGAGGAGTAGCTCCACTGGGTGGAAGCACCTTCTTAGGTGTGAGTCTCGTCAGCACTGTCAAGACCCTGATGGGAGAAGCTGCTGTGAGCTCAGGTCTGTCTGGTGCCTGGGACATGGATCACTGGGTGACCCACCGTTGTATTCAAAGGATTTTCAACAGCTCATTTGTTTCTTTTGTTTTGTCCTGGTCCTCAAATGTCAGCCTGGGATTATCCATGACTTGTTCCAGATCCTGGAATTTTAAAGGAAAGGTGATTCTTCAAATACATTGTTCCAAAGACTTTTTTTTTAACTTGGTATTTCTGCAATGTTTTGCTTTCTTTATCTGCTTCTGGCATAAAAACATGAAACCGAACAGCTCTAATCAGAATTATTTCTTGGGCAACTATGAAAGCAACAGTTTGAGATACTATATCTAATTCTCTTTTAGTCCCAAGGCAAGTGTTATTACAGTGAATATCTTGGAGTTCATAAAATTCCCTATACAACGATTGCCAGTTTATATGGCTTTGGGCTCCAGTAGATCATCTTTCCCAGACTCAGGTAATCTACCTGCAGAAAATAGATGATGATTCTGAAAAACTTTCAACCCTGTGTAGCTGCAAGGTGTTAAGTGGCTTTCTCAGTATTTATTTTTAAAGAAATACTTTAAAAATAGTATTGACTATTTTTAGCTTATATAAAAGTTTATTAATATTAGTTTATTTAAAACTTAAATATAAACTTTTTAAAAGACAAGTTACCTTCTTTCTGTAGTGTAAAATGGCTTTATAATCAAGCTTTTTCTGTGTCGATCTCACAGTTCTTTACAGAGGAGTTTGGCATCATTTTTCCTTTTGTCACTCTGACAAACTGAAGCACAAAAAAGAAGAATGGTTCCTGTGACAGCACCAAGCTGGAGGTGATGCCAGCCAAGTGCTTTGTCCACTGTCATGCTGTGCCTTGAAGGGCACTAATCTCCCAGTCCAGCTAACATCAAACATGTTACTAAAACCATCCAAATATTATTTGTCAAGGAGATGGATGGGGTATGAAAACAGGAAGAATACTTTTTAGGTCGGTTGACAGCATCATAGAGCTGTAGCAAATGACAAATCTTTTTAAAAAATCCAGCAAAGGGTAGAATTAGATTAAGTCCTTAAGATAGATTCAAGTACCAGCGTAACTTGTGCTCTGTCACATGACATTTTAGCATGCCCAAGTGAGCCAGACAACTGTGTTGTTTTAACCCATATTCAACATTCCTATCAGTAAGTCTGCTCAAAGGGCCCCATATCCATACCTTGTGCTGGTACTATCATTAAATCTTTTTTTTGCTACTGCCTGGAATTTCATTATGAACAATCAGTGATGTAATACTAAACCTATGGAATCTTAAACATGTCTCAAAATCTGTGGAATAAAGTAGACTCCTACCAAATAAAAAAGATGTAGTATTTTTTGTTGGTACCGAGTTTGTTTTTTTCTTTTTAAGTGGCTCATTCCAATATTTTCCCAAATGTATTTCAACTAAAATGTCTCAACTTTCTTCAGTAGATCTGTTTCTTTTAATAAATGTTGTTTCTGTTTCCTTCTCTCCTCTCTTTCTGAGACACAATATTTGGTTTGTTGAAATACAAGGTATCTGTTACATGCTGCCCTCTCTTGCATGAAGAGTGGTTTTTAGTTGCTACTGGTTGCTGTCAGAGCCTGTCTTTGGGATTCTATGGAAGAGTCTCTCTCTGTTCTGATGTTTCCCTGTGCTTCATTAATAAGCCACGTGAACCCTTCCAGTTTGAAATGGAAAGAGGGAAGTTTGCCTTGTGTTTTTGCTTGGTTGCTGGGCTTGACCAGGAGCTGTGCTTAGGAAAAGTGGCTCGCTGCTGGCTCCCTTACTGCAGTGCTTGGGGACAAGCTGAGGGCAGAGGGGTCTCAGCCAGAGTGAACATCCATGGATGGTCCGTGTCTACTTTTCCAGCCACCCTCCTTGCTCTGGAACAACAAGCTTTAAGGCTCTGCTGTTTGTTTCCTGCCTTATTTTGGGTTTTGTCTCGAAGTGTGTGGCTTGGACAGCTTTGTGATTGTGTGGTGCCTTCATATTGCCACACCACCTTCAGCCCCATCCAGCTCTCAGCCTGTCACGAAGCAATGCTGGGTGCGTGCTGTCAACACAGCATTTGTCAAAGTTAAGTATTTGATGCTCAGTACATTCCCCACTTGTAGAACTCTAATTGTCCTCCTGATGCCTGTCAGAAAACCTTTGCTTCCAAAACCTATTTTTTTTTTATAAAGGGTCAATTTCAGCCTTGTCTCAGCAAAGTCTCAGTCTGGGGGCAACGTTGTTTGACTTGTATTTTATTCCTTACGTCCACACACATTGAAACTAAAGAGAACTGAGTTAAGAAAATGAGTGGTGAAGTAAAAATTATGTGGTTTAGTGTATAGGCTACCAATAGTCAGTTTAAAGGGAGCACTCAGTAGCTCTTCTACTGTGTACCAAAGTTGGAGTTAATAACCTCAGGGACTGGGGTGTAGGTGAGGATTCAGGTCACTGGGTACCAGAGATCCTTCAGATGATGCTTTAAATTCTACTCTTCCTTTGTGAGCCTGGTGACAAACTTGTCAAAAGAGCTTTGCAGTTTTAAGGAAAAAAACCCAACCAAACGAAACCTCTGTCCCACAAACTCCTGTTTCTCCAGAGTTTTCTTTGAGCTATAAATTAGCTGCTGAAATTGGCTTAGGAATTGGCTGTCTGCCCAATATAGTTGTCCCACAAAAAAATGTACAGAATCTCTATGTTTCAGTCTCCTATGAAGAAGAACATGGAACAAAAATGTTGGGGGGAAAAATAAATAAAACAGGACATGACCTTCTTTGGAGTAAATATATATGGAGGAATGAAAGGATCCTCGAAAAGCCATTCTTTTCTAAAATGCCAATGTTTATGTTGATGGTTGATTCCAGAATTGATAGAGGCAGTAGGATAGGCAGGTGGGTGGTGGAAGTATTAACCAAAAACGTCTAAACCAAGACTGTAAAACAGGGTTCTGTCTGCACGTGCAGCATTCACACGCGTGCTGTGCTTTCTTATGTTGACACAACAGAACCTGCCTTGCTTTTTTCCTGTTACATAGTGGAATATCACGTGTTGGGTTGTCATCAAATTGTTGTTAACACAAATTGTCAGAAATTCAGCTTCATGTTTGACTCAGGAAAGGGACTAAAGCTGTACTTTGAGCAGGGCTTCTGCTTTTTCTCAGCAGTAGGGAAAAATACTGTGAAAAAACAAGTGCTGCCCTAGTTCAAGTAACAGACAAAACTGCTTTAGGTCTCTTTTAAATGCTGTTAGAGGAGAAACTCAGGCACATATTTTTATAGATAAAATGAAAGTGCAAAAGAAGCTATCTTGCTAAACCATCCAGAATTATTGTTTTTCCATTTTAACTATGCCCCTTCAACCATTCACATATACATACATATATATATATATATGTAAAGCCTATGAAAAATGACATCTTAAGGGAGATTTTCAAGAGCCCATGAGAAGTCTATAAGCTTCAACCTATGACACCTTTCTGTCAAATTTCAGTCTTCAGCCTGGTTAGCTGGAAGAGTTGGGACGTTGAATTTGAGGATGACCCTACAGAGCATTTCAAATGTGCTTTTGTGTATGTGTGGTTCTGGGCTGTGGGTGGCTTGCTGTAAAGGCACCAAAGAGGTGCTGCTGTCTGTGATGGGTGGTGGTTTTCATGTTGTCTCTCCAGGTGATTGTAAATGGAAGGTGATGTTTCTGGTTGTACTGAAAGAGATTTTTTTTTTTTTTTGTCATTTGTCTCCTTTAAAATGTCTGCAGCCCAGATCCACTTGGGTTGTAATGGCTTTTGATCCTAGGGGCTGAATAAAACCCGGCCAAGTAATCCCTGGGAACTTCTGCAACCAGAATTGCTAGGAAGCAGGGAAATTCAGCACATCTAATGCTTTCCTCTGAATCAGTGCCATACCTGATATGGTTTCAATGAGTGTTTTGGCTGCTGTTCATGCCTCCTGCTTTAACAGCCCTGAGCCGGGGCTCCAAAGATACTCAGAAATCCAGGTTTGATTTCTGTAGGTTCTTAAATGTTTGTGGCATAATGGGGAGAGTTGTCCTCAGCACTTTGGTCAACTAAAACTTCAAAGTTTTTTCCATTTCCTGAGTGTTGCAATGAAATAAGGCATTTTGTGTCTTTGTTTAGGATATGGAAAAGAGGATCAAGATTTTCCCGGCAGATTGGAAATAGGTAGCCCTCGGTGCTGTTGTTTTTGCTTGCTAAAGCAGGCTTTACCTTCTAAGTGTTCCCATACTTAATCCCATGGAGCAGGCCCACGAGGAGTGCCTTCTGTGAGAAACATTTCTGAAAATGATCATTTCCCCCTTCCTACAGAGAACAGAATTTCACATTGGGAAAGAACGATGGAAAAACATGACTTAGTTTGCTTATAAAATGTTAAATGTTCTACTGCTCTGTTTAGCAGTAGCTATCTCTAGTTATAAAGTTATGAGAGAAAGGTGGTACTGACTCCTTGAAGAGAAGAGAAAGTTTATACTTCCACAACTGTTTGGGTTTGGTACTCAAACCTCAATTTCTGCCACCTGGTAATCAGTTGATCAGTATGTAAGTAAGTATAATGATGAAATGATCTATAGGAGATTGAAGAAATAATGAGGTAAATAGGGTAAATTCATTTGTGGTGCACTTTGCGCTCCTTTTAAGGATGAAGTGCAAGATAAAAAAATAAATCTCACCTTTTCTTTGGGTGTGTCATCCAGAGATTTCTTGAGTATGAGCCAAATAGATTAATTTGATAGAAGCTTTTTAGTTATTGGTGTCCCTTGACTTCAATATTTTGCAGGCTATATGGTATGAAACAGTATAAAAGTAATATCAGCAGGTGGATTAAAAAATTCCTCTGGCTCAAATAATGTCTAGTTGTTAGCATTTGCTCATTCATGGTATTTCACTTTATAGATCATAGAATCATAGAGTGGCGTGCGTTGGAAAATGTCTGAAATAGATTGGTGAGTTTTGTTTCAACAAGGAATTCTTGAAGATATTTGGCAAAATGAATTCGTTTTTTAGAAGTTTTTCTTAAGTACTGTGCTTAGGACTACAGAGTGAAAAGAGCCCATGAAAGAAAAACACGTCCTTGGTCAGGAATATGTGTGTGTGTGTTTTGGCTCTGCCCCAACAGACGTGTGCCTCACTCAAAGAAGGTGGGTAATCCTGTTTGGTTGGTGAGGAGAACGCTTAAGTACCCTGTCAGTGAGAGCACTTAGGAAGGACTTGGAGTGAAGGTATCACGGGAAACAAGGCTAAGTGGAAGCCTTAGAAAGAAAACAAGATGTTCTTCTGATTAAGACTAATGTCCACCTTCAGAGCACTGTCTGCAAAACAGCAGTTAGGAAGTTACACAACTTAAAGCTGTTTAACTGTACTACAACGTGCCCTTGAATTTATATTTTCTTCTTTGGATGGAAATGGTGGGGTTTTTTTTTTTTTTTTTCACAGCTACAGTAAATTAAGCAGAGTTCCTACTTGAAAGACCTGGATCACCTCATGTAGCTACATGACTCCTGAATGGCATGTCAGTCCTTGGATTTTATTGGGGATTGGAGCAGTTTTGCATTTTATTGATGGAGATAGATCTGGATTTTCTCTGGATTAGAACATGCAGCTGACTTTAATGGGGATTTTACTAAGGTTGAAATAGTCCTGTAACCTGGATTTATGCATTGCACAAAGAGAACCTGCATTCCTTTCACCAGATCTGCCGGATTCGGCAAACCTCAGGAAAAAATGGATTCCTCAGTATTTACTGTGGTACAGTCTTGGGAAGGTCCAGAACAGAGGTTCCTGGAGGAACTGCCAGCTGAGAGGGACACAGCAGTGATCTTGGGGCAGCAAAGATGTTTGTTGTTTTTGTAAAACAACAGGGTGGTGCCAGTTGTGTTTAGCCATGGTGTGGAGCACAGTGCTGCGTGTGAGGAGGAGACTTTGACTCCCTCTTCATCCCATCACACGCCTTCAGAAACCTCCTTTGGCAGGTAGTATAAAATTGAAACAAACACCTCAAAATTCTCTAAGATAAGCAACTTCCCTGCCCCTGACACTACTGCTTCTGGATTGAGAGGAAACGGTGTAAAATTGCACTGTCACTTGCAAAAGCATGATGTGTTTTTTTCAGGGCTTAGTCAAATCCCTTGCTCAAGACCTTGAGTCTAAGGAATACTCTCAAGCCCACCTGCTGATCGTGTTGATTAGGTGGGAAGGTAAACTCTATTTGTTTAATTAAAAGCTGATTGTGAAGCCAGCTTGTTTTTGGTATCTTTATCTGGTTTAACAGATAAAGAAAATATCTCTGCACCTTGTAATTCCAGCCTATTGTCTTCTAAGTATATGGACGTTTGAAGGTTTTGTCTTTTTTACTGCCTCTGAACATGGAAGCGGATAGTCTCAGAGCCTCTGAACAGCTTTCCCAGCTGGCTTAGGTTACTCCAAATTGCAGACCTGAGTCTATCCTCCCAAGAACTCCCTCCAGTTCTCCCCGAGGCATCACTCAGAGGCAATTTTTTCTCACCACATGCTGTCTAAGTTATCATTTATTCCAGCTATTGCTTGAAGGTGGCTATTCTGTCACTGTGGCAGTCAAAGTACGTGTCCAGGCAGACAAACAACCTGTCACTGAAACCCATGTAAATGCAATCCAGCAGCTCTGCACAAATAGCCAAACATTTTTGCATCTTTGACTGGAGGCAGCCAGCAATCAAGAAACTCTGCTGGTCTGCAGCCAAAGGAAATAGGGAATTCCCTCAGATTTTTTTTTTTTTTTCCTGAAGCGATTAATGGGGACATAATCAGGTTTGGCTCCATATTAATTGGTGCAGTTTGGATATTAAAATTCTCAGTTCTGTGGCTGATGCTTCCCAGGCTGTTCTCAGGATTGCGTTACACTGTGGTTGGGTTACAGTCATGGCAGCAGGATCAGGTGAAAGGAGCAGTTTTCCTTGCAGGTGGAAGCTGCTCTTTTTCCATAGTGGGACTTCAGATGCACAGAGCAGTCTGCCCTTCTTTGCTTGGGAGTTTCTTCCTCACAGAGGAGTGACTGGAAAAAGAAAAGGAGCAGTGAGTCAGTGTAGTCAGTGGTGCAGCAGCATCTAGCAACTGCAGCAAGGATCAATATTTTGCTTTCTAGCTCATCCTAACTGCAAAGTTTTTCTGCCTTTGGTGCCCTCTTCATCCCCCCACGTAAATAAACACTTCTGTCTTTCCAGTGCCTGTGAGACCCATTGGGTTACTCAAAGAATCCCTTGGGAGCTGAAGAGGCAGCATCTTCCAGGCTCAGGGGCATCATATCTGGTGAGATATATGCTGTTTATGCTGCCTTTTTTTTTTTCTCTGGAGCTATATTTTGTTCAGTTGAGACAATTGCTATCATGAGCTGCACTTTAGTGTTAGCTTAGTTTCCCTTGAAGCTCAGAGTCTGGTATGGAAAGAGGTTGTTTTGGGTTAGTGATCAGCCTGTTTTGGAAGACACTTTGTGGTAGTCCTTGATTAAACTGACTGCCAGAAATTACTTGTATATCTGGCAATCTTCCACCTTGATTTTTCCCTTTTTTTTTTGGTGCTAAGGATTATAAGTAAGTATGTGCTTGGTAATTCAACTCTCCAAAACACTGAGAAATTTTTCCCTGTTGTGGCTCCATATTAATCTCCTGGTTCCTGGAAATTACCCGAACGGGAAGGGGGTGCTTTTCCCTTGGGAAGGCCTAACTCTTGTGTCTCTGCCATTACCCCTACACGGGGTCATCTGTGCACACACAGGGTACAGACTGAGGTAATGAGGTCAGCTCAACAGCCACACCAGGCTTTCTGCTGGTGAAAGGTTATGAATGTGGAGACCATTATATGTCATTAAGATAATAATGTTGCTGAATATGTCAGCAAAGTCAATGACTCTCTATTCCCCAGGTGTTCTGGTTTTAGTTTGATAGGGACATGTAAAAAAAATTCTGTTTGCCAGGTGGGAGGAAATTTGCCTTTCAAAAGATTGTTGCTTCAGCACTTGATAGGAGTCTTGCTAGGCAATGATGATGATAATAATAATAAATGTTCCCAGGCTGTACTTATTTTATAATTGCTGTTTAGCCCAAATTGCTCTGAGTGAGGAAACTCCATCATTCTGACTGCACAGGTGGAGGTTATGATGTCATGCCTAGCAAATTCACTGCTTCAAAAGGATGCGACATTTATATAAAATACTACTACCATGCAGAGTTTTGTAGTGAAAACTAAGGAAAACAAAAAGGATTCAAAATTTAAGTGAAGAGGCCAACCTTGACGAGGAGGTGAGGAAAGGACTTGCCTTGAATGGTTTCCCTGCCTGTCTAACACCTCTCTGGAGTGACTGTCGCTTTCAGGGGCTGTGTCTTGCATGATCTGGTGTTGACTTTCCCTGTAAGGGGGAGGTTTGTAAGCATCCCAAGAAGCTATGGCCATACACGTGGTAGAGCTGGTGGCTGCTGTGTCTGCATTCACTTTTAGGGAGTTTCTGTCTCTTGTGTTCACTGTCTCTGACTTCTGTTGCCTCAGTAGCATTTTTCTTGTTCGCCTTTTCTGATGCCTGGTGTTCACAGGCAGGTTCAAGCAGCCAAGCAGAGCAGAGTCCTGAGTGCATCCTGAGTTTGTGTGGTCAGCTGGACCCTGCCAGCTCCTCTGGCCTCTGGCTATCACAGATTTTGTCAGGAGATGAGGGAAAGAAGAGGCAGGGTGAGCTGGGCTGAAGCCAGGAGAACAGAAACCTAAAAGTGAATTTGTTGGGCAATACTGGCTCCCAAACACAGGTTTTTTTTATTTGCACACAGATTTATAAAGGCTCCAGTTTCAGTCCTTGGGAATAATTAAACCTTAAGCAGTGATAAACAGTGCAATATTCAATTAGTGAGCTGTCCTGACGAAGGCATGACAAAGTAAATTGGGGTGTTTTTTTTGAGGCTATTAACTATGCTGACAGAGAGTTGGTTAAATCTTGAAGGATAATGTTTTGGGCAAATTCCCAGCCTCCAAATGCCTGCAGGCAGACTTGTCCATATTTGTGGTATACTTGAGGTCTAGTGTTCCTCCTTTGGGCCATATATTTTAAGAGGGAATTTTAATGGAAGGAAACATTGCTGCAGAGCAACAGCCTTCTCTGAAACACTTTCCAGAGAAATGTTAAGGCCAAAGGTCTTGTTTTTTCAGGGCAAAAGATGTGAATCCTCTAGTATTTACTTAGTTATAAATAGCGATGGGCAAGGCTCTAAGGATGGATTCCTGGGAGATTGTATCAGGGGTAGTTGTTCCCCAAACTAAGCAAAAGCAGTGGTTGTCTTTTAATTGTCATGTCTTCTTTGGCACAGAGAACACCATTATTAAGGAGATAGCAAATAATTATAATAAATTTGAGGTTTTCATTCCTCTCAGACTCAGGTGCCTCTTACTTCTCTCTAGTCCCAACAAGAACCAAATTGTGTCTCATTTCTAGTAAGAGATGGCAGTTTAGTGCTGGGGGGAATGTTCATGCTAAGTGTTTTGGTTCTCCAGCCATGGCATCAGTGAGGTGGCAGGAGAAAGTGCAACCCCATGGGGAAAGAACTTAGCTGGGCTGCAAGAGGTGCTGCTCTCAACCAGCTGGGCTTGGGCAGGGAACTGCATTTCATTTATCCATGCCTCTCCTCCCCCATCTGTAAATAGGAGGGAAGGTTATGACTTAGAGGGATGCTGTTTGAAAATGTTGTGTTACTTTCCACTGAAAACTAAGTCTGCCACTCTCATCACTCATAAATAGGTGAGTGTTATCTAATTCCATTAACAGGTTAGCTTGCCTCCCACAGTGAAATTCAGCCTCTCACAGTGTAGGTCTCACAAAGTTCAGCATGCAATTTATGCATCACCAAAGAGTTACCATGAAACCCAGCTGAGACATAAGCCTTGCTAAAGAGCCCGAAGGCCAGAGCCTCCCTAAGTGCTGTGACACTTCCAAACAGAAGCACAGCCTTTGAGGTGCCTTTACAGACTCAGGAATCTGCTGGACCCCTGGGCAGTCCTGGTGTATGTCAGGCATCTGCACCATCCATATGCATCCCCAGGAGAATAATGCCTAGCTGTAAAATCCTAAAAAATAAGAAAATGTACAGCATTCTGTCTTGGAAAAGGAATGCAGTTTCTGATTTGCTTTCTAATTTTCAGTATCAAGAGTAAATGTACAGTAACTGAACTGACTGGAAAATGTTTGGTAATAAATACCTTATCTGAGACCTCAAATAGCAAGAGAAAGTATTTTTCTAGACACTGATGTGCTTTTGTGTAGATGTGTTTTTTCTGTTAGTACTTACCAGAGAAGAAAAAGTAAAACTGACTTCTAGTAGCTATTAGGTATCATTCCAAAATCTTGCAGTTGAACATTTATTTCTACTGATGTAAGACAGGTATTTAACTGTAAAAAGTTGTAGCTGGACTGTGTAGGATACTTGAAACTTTGGAGAACTGAAGAGATTTCCCACTGTAACCTGTTGTATGCGATCTATACCCCAAAAAATTAATACCCAGTACTCAAAAGAGAAAAAAAAAAAGACTCAGGGATTAAATGACAGAATTGCTGCTTTTTTTGGTGGCTGTTGGTACTATCATATATCCTAAAGCATTCCAACCAAGGGCATGTGGCTGCAATGGAATTTGATGTACAATCAGTTTTAGGGAACAGCCTGTGCCTTGTTAATATAATCCATAAAAGGCTTCCAAACTTCCTGAAACCAGTCCCTTCTGTTTCCAAGTCTGCATATGATCTCATAGGAAATGATGTGGGAGAGGCTAGCTAACCCTTTTGCATAATCAAGGTAGCATTGTTCTTTTAAGGCCTAAAGTGAGTTGTTTTGGTGATGTAAACTCAATAATCCCCTCTTCTTCTGTCAACAAATCTCTATTATCAGGCTTTGCAATGATTTTGGTGGCATTAAAAAAAAGAATAAGTGGGGAGACTGAAGTGTGATTTGAAGACTGATCTGGATAATGTAATTAATTTACATTGTCACCCTTTGTCTTGGCTATTTCCAAAATCCTAAACCGCTTGCAGTGAAATTTGGAAGACTGAAATGCAAATGCATTACACAAGTGGGCAAGGCTTATCTTGCAGTGGGCTCAGAGGCAGGTAAGCAGCCTGCACCTTGCCAAGTTTCATAAATGGCAGTAGGAGCAAAACAATGAGGAAAACACCTGCCCTTTATATAGGTCTGGGATTGCAAAACCTCTCCTGTGTACATCAGCAGTAGAGAAAGAAAGTGTTTTCTTGTAGTGGAGCCCTTGAAAACCTCGCTCTTTACACAAACCCGGAGTGCCTCATACAGTGCACGTTCTTTTACATCCTCGGGATACCCAGGATTTCCTCAATGTATTTATCCCAAGAAGGGAAACACTCCAATGAGCTGCTGTCCCTGGAAGCCTTGTACGGCAGCGAGCGTCAGCCTCCCCTGGCAGGGCAGGGAGAACAAAAAGCTCTGGGCTTTGTCACTCTGCACAAGTACAATTATGGACTAGTTCATGTGAACAGGCAGCCACTGCAGCAGGCTGAAATTACAGTGAGCCTAAGCAGAGGGCTCTGTGGCACTCTGCTCGCTGCAGAGTTGTTAAATTTGGCACTCTGCTCTGGGCTCCAGTCAAACGTTTTCTTAACCATATTAGGATACGTGGAAATTGGCCAGCCAGCAATAGGCCTTCGATGTACTTATTGCTTGTGCTCATATTTTATACAGTAGACAGGCACTGCTTCTCTTAAAAACTAGCAGGTTTAATAGAATAAGACAAATAGAACCCTTTAAAAATTGTCATTAAAGTATGGTAGGGGAAAAAAAAGGGCATTTCCCAAGACAAAGGACATTGTTATAACAAAGGTTGTGGTTCCCTTGTGCTTTTCATCCCTAGATATTGATCATTCTGTAAATCAGATTCCAGTATTTATATATTGTGCTGTTATTCAGTGAAAACAGAGTGAAGTGAGCCTGGCTGGCTAAGACATGAGCATTCCTGTTCCCTTTGCTGCCTTATCCAAGGCAAAGCACTGGATTGGTGACTCTCAAGGTTTGCTTGAGTTTGGTTTATGGAGCCAAACTACCTGGGGGTAGTGCAAGAGCAATGGGCCTGACCTGTGTTGCTTCAGAGGTAAGGATGCCTGAAACTTCCCCAGCAAGGGATAAAATATTCCACTGGAGAAATTCCAAAATAGAACATCTTCAGTGTTTAACTGACAACTTTTATGTTCTTAAGGGATGAGAATTTGGGAAGCAGTAGTGTTGGTTAAGCATATTATCAGGTCTACCCTATACTCTGGTAGATTTTGCTATTAAAATTACTTTTTTTAATCAGTAAATGTTTTCATAATTTTTAATTTACTGCTGCTCCCTGCAGCTGTAAACTTTTGTTTCACTGAAATGATTCTCTGTCCTCGCTAATGTTGTTCTCATACTTGCAGACAGTTGTCACATCCCCTACTTAAAACTTAGTAGATGCATCCACAGCTCTTTTAACCTCTTAGTAAGTCAGTCCCTCTCTGCTTGCTTAACGCTTTCATGGCTCTCTTGTGATCTTCCTCTGGGTTGCTATTGTCATTCAGGAAATGACTTCTCCAGAGCTGAATGAAGTATTCCAGGTGTGATCATCACAGAGCTGTGTTAGGGATATCACCTTTCTGCCCTCTGTGTTTCATTTCATGTTAAATGTTAAAAATTAAATTTAATGGACTCTGCTACCACATCATGCACTATTTGATGCCTACTACAAAAAGAACAAGGCCAAATTTAAGTTTCTTGGCTCACAAATTTTGGTGATGTTTTTCAGAGATGCAGGAATAGCTGAATCCATGCCCGTGGTTTGTAGCTCAAGGCAGCACTGTGCTGCCAGGAGGGCTGGAATCATCACATCAGCTTTTTGCTGATGGTGTGTATGAACTTATACAAGTCCTTTGGCTACTTGACCCTCATGTCTGTGTCAGTGGATAACCACACTGCAGTAGCTGCATCTGGTAAGGCTGTGAGGGTTGGTTCAAGTTTGTGCGTGATCTGGAAGATATAAAGAAGTGGAAATGTAAAATATTTGAGCAAATGGCTGCAGAAAACCACATTACAGGACCTGTAAGCTTATGCTGTCCAGGCTTGTGGAAGTTGAGGAGGGCCATCAATAAAAATCCTGTTTCTGTATAATGATTTATTTGCTAAAAGAAGACGGGAACTAAATCAAATGAAAATTATGAACTTTTTATTGAGTGTAACCTCTCCAAAGTTCACTAGAGACCCACTGAGAATATGGTTTTAACATGCCCAAGTTTGCTGTGTTGTTTTACCCAGCTGTTGATTTTTAGTTTGAGAGAGCAGCACAAGCAAGAATATGTTTGGTTGACAGTCTTGGGAAAGGGAAGTAAGCCTGTCTCTTATTTAGGCATGTTTATATCAGCACAGAATGAAGGCACAAAATGGAGCAGAGCTAGGAGTGGGGCATGGAGAGAACAAAACATTACTTTTGCATATACTCTGAACTCATGTACAGTATGACACATCACAAATGATTCTTCTGAACCCAGGCTGGTGAATCCCCTCACAGGCACAGCATATGGATTTATCAGGTTAAAAAAAACCTGTATTTGCTGCATGAAGCAGATGCAGCTGGAGGCAGACTTTTCCAACTCTACCCATCATTTTTAAGATACAAATCTGGTGACGTTTTCAGTGCAGTATCATTCAGTTGATGTTAATTTGTGAGGACCTGGTCTTTATTAGTGTTATATACCTGGTGAGGGGGTCTGAATATTGTAACATATCTGAAATCCAGGCTCACTCATGGGCAGTCTTCTTAACCAGGTCCAGTACTGCTTATGTGAGCTGGGAAATTTGCAGTGATGGTTCCTGAGGTTTACAAAGCCATGCATGATTTACAGTTTTAGTAAGCAGTGTTTATATTTGGAAGTGAATACTCTGAGGTGGCTGAGGATAAAGAGTTGAAGAAAAGCTTTCTTAGTGATAGTTGAATTTTCCACTGCATATAGCTGCTTGTAGAATTTGGTGTTTGGAAGGTTACAAAACCATTTGTGTGAAAGTTACTGCCCAAGTGATGGCTTTTCTACAGACTGGAGCCATGGATGAGGACTGAAAGGTTCATGAAATGTTTAAAAATTGTAAGGGAGGGTATGCAAGGGTGCATGAGCTCTTGGGGTAGGAGGGAGGGGGTTTTGGGGGACTGTTTTTCATGCCCACATCACATTAAAACAAAATGAATGGAAATGCAGCCTCAATACTGAATCCACTTTAGGGAAATGAAGAAGGAAACATTTCTGTTGGTTTCCATTTTAGATCCATTCCAGAAAGGAGCTCTGCTGTAAGGCTGTAGTTCAATGCAAGAAGCATTTCTATGGAATTTTGGCATTAGGGGGACTTCCCAAGAACAGCTACTGTCCAGAAGATATTCCAGCTAAAATCTTCTGAGAGCAGTTTGAAATGTTGGCACAATTTCACCTGAAGTCTGATCCAGCTTGAACTATGAGAGGAACATAGGAGGCTCTCATTTGGATCTAAATGTCTCCTCTCTACACTGTCCAACTTGCACATAAAATGTGCAAACAGAAAAACATCCCAACCAAGCAACCCCCAAATTGACCCCTTATAAAGGATCCAAAAGAAAAAAGGTTGTACAGAAGTTGTATTTGACTAGACTAAGGCATGTTTTGAACCACAGGTGGGAGCAGAGGTGAGAGGGGAGATTGTGGCAGGGGAACATGGCACAGAAACAAAAGTGACCCACGCTGCACTTGTGGGAAGCGTAGCCTCTGTTTTGGATGGCTTTGAGCAGCCTCAGCAGAAATCCTTTCTGCCACAGCTAACTCACTTATTACTGAATTACTTATCATCTGCATGTGGACCTTTCTCAGATTTAATCCTAAACCAGGACTGGGTTGAGCTCTGTGAGCAGATACAGGAATATTCAGCAAGATGCCTTGGTTTTTTTTGTACCTCAGTTTTCTCACTTGGAATAACCTGACCTGACAGAACCAGATTAGGTTCTGTTCTGTATTTGCATGTCAGTGACACTGTACAACCCATCATGTGAATATTCAATGAAATGCAATTCCTGCCTGAAGTGTTTCCAGCTCACACAAAAATAGGCCTGTGCAGAGAGGGAGCAGAGGTGTGGACTGACTTTTCCAGAGGTCTTAGATTCTGTTTAGAAGAGGGTTGGGATTGGAGCCTGGTCTCCAGAAAAGGCTTCCGGTGGCTGACTTGCTAAAGTGTGCTATGGTCTAAATATTAACGTCATTGCTGTAGGCAAAGGAGTTCTGATTTGAGCTAAGGAGGTCTCAGACCCTTGTAGATGGTCACTTTGAAGGCCAGGTGACTTTGCTAAAGGAGTCACCTGTATGACCATGAATGTGGCTGTGACAGCAGGAGGGATGGGGTGGCTGAGCTCACAGAGAATCCAAACTCAGAGAATCCAAGCCCAAGCATGAGTCTGGATGAGCTGGCTACGGCTTGGACCCAAACTTCAAAGCCTTCAGTGAACTTCTAAATAACCCAATAGGAGATTTTTGGATTTGATTTGTTTTCCTAGACATGAGACAGCAGTATGAAGCTGAGATCTGGGTGTGTTCTGGATCTTGCCTCCTATTTTCTGTGTGCAAAAGACACCTGTTTTGAAGCCCTGATAAATTATGGTCCACCTGTGTTGCCCTTGGGATGGAATAATGATGTTGCTTTGGATTTTTTTTTTTTTTTCCCTAAATGCCTGCTTCCGTATGCCTGTGGCATATATCAGGGTGAGCTCAAGAGTTAGTACTCCATTTACCTGTGTTTTGGGGAGAAAAGGCTCCCTATTGCTATTTTCCTTTCCCCACTCCCCATCCCTTGTCCTGTTTATTTCAGAATTTTAATCACCTTGACAAGAATTTGATTAAGTGATTTGGCTATAAAAAAAGATTGTTTTGTGACTCTTAATAATATGTGTAGATGTGCATGTGAAGTTAAAAGTAAGTGGATCTCATGCTCCAGACTGTAAGCTGAATGCTGAGGGATACAGAAGAAGAATTTCTCCTGTTTTATCCTGCTTGTTATTGCAGGATTTTATAGGTAAATTGGGGATTTGCTTAATCTCCTTACAAATATCTTACAGCCACTCTCAGAGGCAGAATGCTGGTGCTGGTAGAGTGGCAGCCATAGCTGATATCAACTCTTGTTATGCTGGTGATCCAAACAAGAGTAACAGATCAGAGCTCTGTAATAATAGGAAAAGGAATTTTATAAACAAATTAGATATGTGGGGAAATTCAAAGTGAAAACAGTAGTGGTAGGGGAGAATTATAGGGACAGGAAATAGGTACTCAGTGAAAGTCAAAGCTGGTAACTGTCCATTGTATTTCTTTAAATGTTCAGGTTCAGATTCTTTATTTTTTAAGGAAAAGAAATCGAATTAATGGGCTTTAAAACTATATGCTTGGCAAAAAGAATTCTGCATCTTGAGTTCATTATACTTATACAGCCATCCCAAACTGGCTTTGGATCAGGGTTTTGTATGTTGGTTTGATTGTTACCTACGGTTAACAATGTCCATAGCCAGAGTATCTTGGGTTCTGGTTTTGTTACATCTGCCATCGATTTTTGAAACCTTCTGGCTGTGAGGATTTGCTGTCTTGCCAGTTGAATCCTTGGGAACCTTTGTCTGCAAGTGCTTCTGTGGAGAAGGCGATGACCATGCACTTCCTCCTCCGTCCTGTGGTCTTGTGAGGAGCTCCAGCTTCCTGCTGTTCTTGCTGAAGACACACAAGTAGCACTTAGGCTGAAACTGGCAGGTAGTATTAAAAATATATATTAAATAATCCAGAAGATAGACTGGAAAAAATGTCAGCAACCAATCCAGTTCATTCTATTGGCCCAAAGTGGAGGTTACTATTTAAAATGAGTTTTGAGTGGTGTGTTTTGTTCTGGAAGTGTCCCATGCAGAGCTTTGCAGTTTGCCTCACTTGACCTGTAACAGTGCTTAATTATCCTTCCCTTTACATGTTTTCCCAAGGGTCTCAATTGGCAGGGAAATTGCTGGTGTCAAGGGAGAAAATCAGTCTCTGTTACTCCATTTTAAGCACATTACATCTTCTCCTGCCCTCAGGGGACGTGAGGGGTTTATCATTCTCTAATATATGTGTGAGAATTACTGGTTTTTAGGCTTGGCAAGCCCGACCCTTCCAAAATTCTCCATAGACACCATGTTTCCTAGAGCTCTGGAAACTTTCCTTGCTGTCTTCCAATTGTTCCCCTGTTTCCTGAGGCGATGTACACCTGAGGATATACTCAGGTTTCCAGCCAGGAACTGACCAGTACCCAGGAGGGAAGGAGTGCTCTTTGTAGCTGCTGTTTCCAACCATATGACATTGTTCCTACAGTGTGATTTGCCACCAGCCCTGGGTTTTAGTTTCTTGACTCCTTTTTTGATCTGTTAATTACTGCCTCAGTAAAAGATTATCTGGCGTTTGCAAAAGCGATTACCAAACCCCTATTGTATTTTTGGAGAGATTTAACCCACAAATTGGGAATACTCACTGAAAATGGCCTGATTTTGCTTGTTCTGGCTACTTCTCCCTTCACTTGCAATTCTTAACTTTCATGGGTTTTTTAAGCTGTTAATAGCAAAAGATGTGTCAGTGAATATTGTCAGTGATCTCTCTGCTCAGTGGCTTGGGCTGTCTCATATATTCAGCCACGTTCTGGCTTCGCAGGATAGGTCAGGCTAAAACCCAAAATGCACTGAAACAGGGAGGCAAGCCCTAGAGCAACGAAGGGAATGAAAATGCATGCGTGAAATGCTTCAGCAAGGTTCTTGCAAGTGCTTAGAACAGCAATTAGAGAAACACTTCGGGAGAGCAGGATGGATCTGGAGCCAAGTTTCTTCAATACCTAATGGGTGTGCTTCATATTAATTTTTAATATCTGGTTTTAGAAATCTTGAGAAAGAAGAGGTAATGCCGTGACAGAAGAACAAACATATTTTGCTGAAAGTAGAGCGAGTCCTGTGGAAGATGTCATGTTATTAAAGTGGAAGCCACCTCCTTCCATGTAAGAGGGACGGTATAAAGCAAGGTGCTTGCTTCTCTAATCCTCCTTGCTACACCATGACTGAAAGGCTTTGGAGTATTTGAAGTAAATTTACCATAGTAGCAGGAGAATCATCCTGATCTCCTCCAGCCTGGCTTCCCAGAGGCTTTCTAAAAGCTCAGAGGCTTGTTAATGAGGAGGACAGGTCTTATAAATTCCCTAAAGAAGTAAATTGAGAAGGTCTACACTGGTGTAGCAAAGAGATTGTCAGTTCCTAGCACCCGTTTGCCATGGTTAGCTGTTCATTCAGTTCAAGCCAGCTTCTTCTGCTTTGTAGAACAGAGAGGGAATGAAAAAGAGTGCTTATCAGTGTAACTATGCAGTAGAGAAAACAGCTGTGGAAGTACAAGGCCTAGGAAATACAAAATTGGACTTGTTACTGAAATGAAGCATAATGGTAAGAATTCACAATGTATCTGTTACTGTAATGAAGCAGAGAAAAATCTCTCATCCTCTGAAGAGTACAAGGGGTTTTTTTATATTATTTGCCCAGGTGTGGGTGTGATGGATGGGGCCAGATATCAGTGGTGTAACTGATACCAGTTCTGTGTGGGTTAAAGCTGAACCTGGCCAATATTCTCAGAAGAGACTTCCTAAAGGGGTGAGCTTTACTGTGTTGTGACTACCCAGCCACAGCACTCACCTTCAGAAATATCCAGGCTTACCTCAGAAATATCCAGCCAGGAAAAGGAAATACCTGCTGTTTCAAACGTTCCCATGCACTGCATGGATAGGGATGTACATTTTTAATGCTCACCACCGTGTCTTCCTTTTGAAACTGCTGAAAGTTTTCTGTCTGAAGCTAGGAATATTTTGTGCATGGTGCTGTGGTGAATATGTAGACCTTAGCTGGCCGCTAGGTATTGTTTATAAAATTCTCCTTGTGTATTTACAAAATGGTAATTGAAATCCATGGAAACATGAAATAGACTTTCAAGTATGTTTTGAGCCAGGATCTGAATTACAATAAACATATTGATAAGTCACTTGTGCAAAGGTAGATATTTGTTTTCCTCTTCACAATGAAACAGAAGGCTAAACACTGAGTATTTGCTTAGTAATGTAATATCTTATTTTTGTAGATTTGTGAAAAAAAATCAAGTGTTTTCCTTTTGCCTCCCCACCCTTTCCTCTGGGGCATTGTTAGAATCTGTCTGATCCATAGAGATCTGATGCAAACCTAGGGAACTGAAGCACTTTTTTTTATGGATTAAAAAAAAAAAAAAAAAGGGTTTGGTCATTTCCCCAAGGCTCAGGAATGTTAGTGATGTCACTTTTCTTTCTTCAGAGCTGCCTTTAAAAGTTCATCTCTGTTACAAAGGCCATAATGGCTATTCAAGAAACATTTAAATAAAACTATGGCAACTGAAGTCTCCATCTCATCAGCCAGGTGATGGTTCAGTGACAAATTACCCATGAGGGTTCGCAGCAATCGATAAGAAACCTTGTAGTTGGATGGTGTGATGCATCTGTGATCCAAATCCTCCCTGCTGATTCCTGGTGCTAGCAAGCCAGCTGCCAGCTTCACTCCCTGCTGGCAGGGCTGCTGGTGGGTTAGGCATTGCCTTTGCTTGCAGAGCCATCACAGAGCTGGTACAAAGGTGTGATGCAGGTGTCAACACCGGGAGCTAACAGGGCAGAAACGTGGGCAGAGATGTTCAGATTTGCAGGCTTTGGTGGGAGGTTTGTGCACAAACCTAGTGAGTGTGAAACCTCAGTCTGGGTGTAACTGGTCAGCCAGCTGGGAATTCAAACTACCTTGGTTATCCTTAAAATTACAGGTGAACTAGTGCTCTTTCAAGGAAGAGGGTGTGCATGAAGGAAATAAACTGTTCACAGTTACCAGGTTGCATGAGAGCCACTTCCACCTCTGCCCTTGAACCTCTGTAAACACCCATTTAAGTCTTGTATGGCATCCATTGTGTATTTCTTTTGTTATTTTTCATTACATAGCCTATACCTGCTCTTGAAATCTGGTTTAGATGACTAAAATACATATGTAAAAATGGAAAAAGGGAGAATAATTTTGCATTCTTGATGAGTGGGAACAACAAGACCTCAATTATTACTGTCCCTGTTTTGTAAGTTATGATCTTGAGGTTTCTAGGTGTATCTGTTAGATCAGCGTTAATATAAACGATTCCTTTCATCCTGCTGGGAGTGGTGTCGGTGTTGTGCTGTAGTGAATGGTGCTAGGAAAAACAAGATGAGTTGTTTAATGAGATTTAGGTAAGCTTGACATTAGGCCTGAATGTCATGGTTCCTGGAGATGTGCCATAGAATTTTCCTGCCTCTAAATACGAATAAAGTAAAAGCTAAAACACATGGCCAGTCAGAAAACCTCCACAGTGGTGAACACTGGCAAATAGCTGGATTGAGTCTCTGAGGATTGAAGTTATCCTTTCACTGTTGCAGGGCTTTCCCATCTCTCATGTGGGAGCTAGCAAATATGTGAATTCCCTGGGATTTGATCTCAGTGGGAAGCAGCATGAAGCAGGTTTCAGCACGTCATGTTGATGAGCTCTTAGTTTTAGGTGGGTTGTACAGTGCTGGCATGATTCACCCTGAAGTTTGTCTCAGGCAGTCTTTTGGTTCCTGTGTTGGATCCTGCATATTTCATGGTTGATTTAGTTGGG
The DNA here is from genome assembly GCA_013399195.1 of Dicrurus megarhynchus. Classification (NCBI taxonomy): domain Eukaryota; kingdom Metazoa; phylum Chordata; class Aves; order Passeriformes; family Dicruridae; genus Dicrurus; species Dicrurus megarhynchus. The sequence goes on from VXAD01001400.1 coordinate 145,499, forward strand.
TTCACAGAGCTTTCTGTAAACCTTGGAGTGCTAGAAAGAAATTTATGGGTTTGAAAGGATAACCAGCTTCACAGGGCAAATGGCACTGTCTCTGATCAGTGTATGAAAGGAAATTCGGGTTTACCACTAATTGCAGATAAAAATTAATATTTGCGAAGGAGACACGTATGATTTCTTTATAAGTGTTTTCTGTTTCCATAATGAAATTTCCTTTGGGTTTAAGTACAGTCATTTGGAGGAAAAAGCAGAGGCCTGTGGCTCATTAGTTTCTGGTGCTTGTCAGAAGCCATTAATCAATTGCCCCTTTTACCAACATAGGTCCTAATTCAGCAAAGCATTTAGGCAGATGCTTAACTATAAGCATGTGTTTCAGAGCACTTTGCTAAACCAGGGCTTCAGTGTGATTCAAGCTTGCTGTATTTTTTTCCAAATCTAAGGTTATCCTGAAATGACAGGAGTCACTAATACATCACCAAAAGTGTCATGTACCTTCCTCACCTGTCTTTCTAAAAAGTCATATGCAAGGGGGGAAAAAATGGGTCAATTTTTCCCTCATCCTTTTCAAATCCTGCCTCAAATGGAGGCTACTGTCCTGAATAGTAGGGCATGTGAAATAGCAGCAAGCCAGGAGCAAGGGGAGGGAAATGTGGGGAAGGCAGTTTCCACTTTGTTTTGTTCTCTCCAATCTCTGTTTTTGCTGAAGCTTGCTTGGTTATGAGGAGGAAAGAGGAGGGCAGCAGATCTGTGTTTTGATACAGCCAGATGAATCCTGGTATGCAGGATCTAATAAATCTCATAGGGGATGCATGCATTTTAATCTACAGAGGAGATACAGAGTGAGGGGAACTTGTATTAAATTCTCCCAAGTGCTTCTACACTTATCAAAATTACAGTGTGACTTTCAGCAGTGACTAAAGGTCAAGACTGAGAGTTATGTTCTCAGCCCAAGTCTTGTCCCCTTTGGCCCAAAAAGGATGCCCTCCAACCACAGCTGTCCTGCAGAGAAATTCCCTGGAGGAAGCAGCACTTCAAGTGGCATAATGCCAGCATGACTGCCCCCTCCCATCCTCTCCACCCTTCCCATTTTTATTCCAGTAAAAGAATCAAAGGGCCTTTATTCATACATGATTCATAATTCAGTAGAGAAGGTTGAGAGCTCTCAGAAATGACAGCAGTTGCTAGACCAATACCATTTTTTGTGGTTCAGCAGGAAGCTGGATATCTTGATAGTAAAGGTAACCAGCCTTGTAATCCCTTCAGGATTTGTTTGGCATAGGAGAGAGTATGGCCTTTAGGCAATTTTTCTCCATTCTGTGAAAGCCAAAGCTCTCCAGCAGTGAGAGCCATGTATCACACACTGTCTTGATTCCTTACAGACTTTGCAGTGGGGGTGCTGCCCACACTGAATCAGCAGCAGCACTTTTTGGTAAACACAGGTTTCCTTTGGATGTTTTCCTCTCAAATGTTGCTATCGTTCAAACTTGTTTTGCTTGTGAAATCTGACATCATCTCAGCCCGAGGTTGTACGTGGGAAGGAAAATGACTTCATTGGTTGATGTTTCCCTTTTCTCCTCTGTCTGTATTTGACAGCAGCAGGAGCACACGATGGAATGGTGCACACAAACCTTTGCTGTGTACATTGCAAGGATGGAAATGACGACTGAGCTTTGGCTTTCGGGCTGGAGCAAGGCCTCCACTGCTCCTAATGGACCTTGACTCTGCAGCATGCAGCCAATAGATTAGCTTGGAAAATTTTGCGTGCTTCCTTTGACTTTCTATTGGTATTCTTTCTATCCCAGAGAGAAGAAACCAAAACACTTTCTATTTTCTGTATTAATAGTTTTATACCACACTTAAGGGGAGCTTAAGCACTGTTTATGTTGAAAAGCATTCCAAGGCCTCAGAGACTTAAAATCTGATCAGATGAGACTCAAAGGGCAGTAGGGGGAGAAGCAGCGTTGAGGTAACCTTCTGTCCCCAATCTCACCCCAAAATCACATGACAGAGGCAGAGAAGTCTCATCTTGAGTCCGAGGTCACAACTGTCTCTTGTTGGTAGAAGGATGTCCTTCAAGGGCTTGAAGTGTTTTCTGTAGTTTGACTGATAATTGTGGCAGTGGCTTTCTCCCCAGCATGCTTTTTCTCTGGAACCCTAAAAAGAATTGTCACCCTCACCAGCTGTGGCATCTTTTGGATAAAGATTGTTTTGCCACTCTAGCGGGAGTTACTGAGGCAGGTAAAAGCACAGACTTCCCATGGTACATGAGGTTTTTAATTTTTAAATTTGGAACATGCCCCTTGCATGGTTTTGATTTCAGAAAGTTGAAGTGACACTTATGGAGCTTTTAAGACAGCTCCCCTTTTTCTTCATGCTTTGATCATGCAGTTACTTGGAATCCCTCACCATCTTGTGCTTTTTTAATGTGCAGGAAGTTTAGGGGGCTTCACATCTCCTGCCTCTGTGACTTGCTGAGCACTCTGTGTTTGGGTATTGCAGCTTCATCAGGAGCAAAAACTGTGGGCTTGCAAAACTGTCCTAACAGATGCTGAGCAAACATAGGTGGTCCTGGAAAGTGGAATCCTTAGCCATCCCTAAAAAACACTTGACAACAGCAGAGATTTGATCTTGAATAATTAAATAAAATGCCTCTGGTTTTTCCCTAGTCTATGAAGTTTAACGAAGGAAAAGGAAGAAAAGGGAAAGGATGGTCAGGGAACAAAGGGAGAAATGGTGGGATATGTGTGATTAATACAGTTTTAACTTTGCTGTCTGTGATGACACTATGCAGTGATGAAGTGGATGTATTCTGTGATTTATTTTCTTCTACTTTAAAGCAGTGGAGCTCTAAAAATGACTAATGAACCTCCTTTCAAGGTTCATATCTATGACCTAATTCATATGTGCAGGAATCCTGTCTTCCTCTCAACTGCTCAAGTTGAGGGTTGCTCATCTAAAGAGCATTAGAGGCCAAAGCAGAGACCCTGGACAAGTTCCAGCACTAATAGCTGCATTCCAGTGAAAACAGGAATCAGATGTACAGTGCACATGATAGTCTAATTGGCAGATGCTATTTACCATATGTTAATTGCAAGTTGTATTGTAAGTTATGATGTTGATTAGGGCAGCAATTAGAGCAGTTCCTTGTAAGATGCTGAGTTTTTAGAAATAATTGTTCCAGTAGATGCATTTTTATCAGTGTACCACTGAAGCTTATTCTTTAGAGCAAAACCTTATTAATGTGTATTTTTCCTGACCTCAGGAGGACTAGTTTCTACAGAAAAGTTCCTACCTGAGGAAGTGTCCTGCTGTACTTTATTTGGACCATGGAAGATAGTGTGTTGCACACTCTTTTTGTGCTACATCTGTTGTACGATTCATCAGGGTATATAAAATGTCTAACTACTTGATGCAACCATCTGTAGGCCTAAATAGGGGTTGTTCTCTGGAGTTATTAGAAGTGAATACGATAATCCATGGAGCACCATACCCCCAGTGGGGATGCTAGTATATAAATGAAGTTCAGTTTGTGTCTTGTGGACAAGTTTCACTTATAGTCTGGAGGCTGGGAGTCAGTCCGTGGCAAGCCTCTCACATTGCATTGTCTGTGTGGTGTTTGGCATTTCATATTTCATAGTAGAGGAAAGAGCAGGGGAAACCTGTTGCAAGAATAAGATTCAAAAGGTGTTCTCATCCTTCAGACCCGTTGAACAGGCATAATGCTGCAGTTCCTCTCTGGTACAGAGCAATCCCAGGATTGTTGCTTCTGGGGGAGCAGCTGCACAGCCATGGTAGTTTGTATTGCTAAGATGAGCAGTTCTTCGGCTGTATCCCACTGCTCACATTCTTGAAATGACTTCTCTTCTGGTAGCTGAGCTGGCTACCTTCACATGGGACATCTAAAGACATCCCAAAGGAAACAGAGCTAATCATCTGGTTGCCCTAATGATGCTGGTGGGGAGGTGGAAGGAAGTGCAGAACCAGAAATCTACCATGAATCCTAGAGGCTGTAGGTCTGTTCTCAAACACGTACTGAAACCCCCACTGTTGGCACAAGCTTGTCCTGTGTCACCACACTTCCCTCCTGCCATGGTACTGAGGTTTCCCTCTGCCTTTAAACTGGAGGGAAGCTGATTTTCTGTCACTGTTCTACAGTCAAAGTAGTCACCCAGCACCATGTCATTATAACAAGGTTTTGAGCTGTACAAGCAGACGTGAGGAAAAAAGCTCATTTTTCTCTCCTTGAAAAAAGTACTTCACGTAATCCTGGTGAGCAGTGTGTATTGCTTTGAGAGACTAATTTATATCCATTCTCTCAAAGTGGAAGGGACTCCAAGCAGAGGAAATCACCATGTTGAAGGAGAGGCTACTTTGATTTATGTCATCTTCAAAGTGTTCGGATTTCCAGTCACACTCTAAGCTCTCAAACTGAAATAACTATGTCTACCCAGGGATTTGTCAGGGCTTAGCTGCATCTGTTCAGAATTGTACTTCTCATTGAAGTAGTGCAGCTTTTTCTTCCTAGAAGAAGCTGTTTGTGTATTAGCCAAAGGCTGCAGTTGTAATGGCAAGACTGAGCTGGTGAAATTTTATGTGTGAGGTTTTTGGTTTAGGGTTTTTTGTTTATTTCTTTTTTTTTTTTTTCCCTTTTCTGCTCTAGCAATAAATTTTACATTGATGTAAATTGATCCATTATTGCTTGGCTGTGGACATGTCACCAAGGACATGGTGTGCAGGGCACCAAAGAGAGCAAAACAACCCATCACTGCTATGTACAACCAGGCAGTCTTTGTATTGGGGCAGGTATTTAAAAATGGAGACAAATCAATCGACAGAGGAGTCTGCACATCTGGGAATGGAACTATTTTTATGAGTGTTTGTCCTAAGAATAGAAGAGCTTGGTTTGCAGTTGGTTGGTCTGCTCATGAGTCTTAGGCCATGGACACCTCATGGAAGAAGGGCAAATAGTTCAGGAAGACTCGAGATTTCATCAGAGCGTAGATGTACCTACCACGTACCACCACTTCTGAATGCCCCCAGGCAGTATCTTCCTCTTTGAAAGAATGAAGAAAGCAATGAATGGATACATTTTAAGCATCCTGTCCTGATTTCAAGAACTCTTAAGACTGTCACATAAGTAGAAATTTATTATGGGCAGTCAGCTTTCTTCTGGACGTCTGTCTGAAATTCTGTTAGATCTGTCTTGAAGTTGTAGGGATGCTACACACTTTGGGGGCTGAGAAACGTGTGTCTGCATTAACTCCATGGAGATTTTCATGTAGTATCTTCAGAGGTGTTTGGTCAATCACCAAGCACAGGTGATCCTACTGCAGTTCTAAAGGGGCACTAAAGACATTGCTGCTGTTTTTTAGGCTTAGAACAAGACAGTACTTGGGACTTGTCTGAAGCTTCCTCTCTTTTCTACGTCCTCCTCTTCCCCCCATTATTTTAAATAATTTAGATGTCATGTTTAGATGTTGTGTAAAGAGGCCCTTCAATCTGTGTAGAGTGTGTGTTTTGGTTCTGGCTCAAGCCAGCAAGCTGACAGCAATGGAATTGCTATTTCTGGAGAAGGCAGCAGTTTATCATCTTCTGCCACATTTGTCACTGCCCGCTCTCCCTTTTCAGAGCATGCCACTGAAAGAATTTGACAGAAACCAGTTTTGTGTTTCTAGGAAATGAATAATTTGTTTCTTTCAGAGAAAGTGGCCTTTTTTTTTTTTTTTCCCCTGTAAGGAAAACCAAATAATAATAATAAAAAAGCTGTTTCACTGTTTGACACACTGGGAGGCCCCCGTGTAAGGTCTTCATTCACAGAACATGTCTGTGACTGTAGGAGTTATTTTCCCTCTTTTATTATCAGCCTTTTGTAAAATGAGAACAGAAATTACTCCTTCCTTCACAGGTCTGTTGTGAGATTGAAAGCTTTGAATCACTCCTTAGTGCAGTGGAAATCTTATGCACACCACAGACAGAAACAAAAACTTCAGTGTGGTTCAACGTTGACTAAAAGTGAGTAGAGATATATCTGTGCTTGTATATTGCAAGAAACCATCAAGGTTTAGCCAGGGGAAGAGATAATAAAGTATTACCTGAAGCCTTCTCTGTGTGGAGTTTCAACTGTGTTTTCCTCGTGCTGGAATGCAGCTCTTTGGATTTCCCACAAATATGCAGAGGGCAAAGCCATGACTGGGACTGGGGATTTGCTGCTAGAAGGATCACTAAAACTACTGTCCTGTTCTGGCACCCTGGATGGAAAATGCAAAGTAGCCAGACATTAACTGGAAGTTGTTCTGTCCCTAGGTGGACTGCCACAGCTGCTGCTGCTGCTCTCACCAGCACTTTGCCCAATTTCTGCAGCAGGGAGCTGGCATTCCAGGCATTGCACTGCAATGGTGAGGTCTATGGGAAAAAGTCAAGGAGCACTGTCTGGAGGAATTATGTAGGCCAGTCCAAATTCTGGCTGAGGAATCCCTAGATGATAATTTTTTAGAAGGTTTCTGATCTCTAGTGGGTAGAAGTCAAAATTAGAAAAATATCTGAGATGATGAATGGCTCAGAGGAGAACAATCTAATTGTTTTGATGAAAGCTGTTTTGTAGATTAAACTCAGAGCTACAGCACTAGCCATTTAACTTCTCAAACCCTCATTCTTCTCCTTTTATTCCCCTTTCTTTGATTATCTTTTTTTAAAACCCCTGTTTCTGGACACACAGGTAGAATGAGCCCTGTTGCATGAAGTATTTGTTATCATAAGGCTTTTTGTGCACTCCTCCTATCTGAGAGTTAATCAACACAGATTCCTTCTATGTTGGTGTATGGGTCTCTTTACGAGATGCAAAATCATGCAGTGCAGATTATCTGTCCTTTTGGTGACTGAAGAGGGGACAAGCACCACTGAGGATCCTATAAATATAAAAGAATAACACCATAATGCCTTGAAGTGACACCATGCAGCTGCAACAACTGGAGGTGCTGTAAGAGCTGCTTTGGACCTCTGGTGTAAGGAACCTGTTCGAGTCTGTTGCTAAGCCTGTCTCATTCCCTTTGTGCCAATCATCCTGCCCATCTTTTTCATCTTCTTTGATGCCAATGTATCACTGCTTCACTTTGTTTTTAACATCTTCTTTCCTGTTGCTTTGATTTTCCAGGTCCTCTTTGCTCCTCGTGTTGTGTGTTCTGGGTGTGTTTTTATCGAAAGCATAGGGCAGATTTGTTTCCACAGCCATTCCTTCTGCCAGCTTTTTTCACTCAACTACAGGTGGCAATGTTATTTTAAGTGTTCATAAAGTAGATGTAAGCTGTAATAGGTAGTGTGGCCTAATAAATTTAAAAGCATTGGGGGCTGTAGAGACCAGAGATCCTCTCTCTGACTTGCATCAAAAGAAAAGAACCTAAACTGGTGGTAGCTTCATGCCATTGTCATGATGTGGCAATTCTGCCATTCCAGATAAAACAACCACTCTTTCAGCTGGGAGAGGTGTTAACTTGGCATCCCCTGAGTGGATGAGTATAGGCATCATTTCACATATGAACTGCTTCATTCACAGATTTTCAGGGCTGGGAAAGGAAGATGGAACGTATTCAAATAGAAATGTTCTTTGAACTGTGTTTTTGTATATTATGGGATAGGAGAAATTAGTGGAGTGGGCGGCTATTGTTTAGTTTTGTATATTTCTACAACTTAAAGATCAAGGAAATCCTGAGGCTGACAAGAGGGTTCTGTTTTTAAATAAGAAATACATAAAATTTAAGTGTCAGTCTTCTTGAATTCCACTTGGTGAATGATTCCTGATGTCTATATGATACTTTCGCTGTTTATTAATCTAATGTGACCCTTATAGAAAGGTTGCTTTGGAAAAAATGGCATCAAGACATAAAATTAATAAACTCTCCATGAGTGTTGTTAATAATGAGAGCTGGCAATAGACAACATCAACCAGTTTCCCATGAGAAACAAAGAAATATCAAAGGGCTGTAAATAGCATTGCATTTTCTGTTTGCCAGATGAAGATGGGAGATGTGGATGATCTTGAATGTTTTGCCCATTTTGGCACATGCTTGCATTTTCAGTGGCTTAGCTGCTTGGTCTGAGATGTAAAAGACAAAATAGTGCTGGTGAGAGAAGCCTCCCAGCCTTTTAAAACAGCAAAATCACTGTTGTTCTTGCTGCTGTCACTCTTCTTCTGAATAAAGAGACTGATGGCATTTCTTAGTTTATTACAACTCTTTCCCTCTAGGCAGGATCTTCTGTCTTCCCCTTGCACTTTTGAGTTTTAACTTGGTTCCCCTGTCCTGCTCAGAATTTGTCACTGTACCTACCCCCCTGCTGTTTTACAGGCAACGGAAGGAACCTCCCAAAGACTTTGCATTGGTTTGGTTTTTAGGCTGTGCTGTTGCAGATCTTGAAGAAAGGCAACAACACTGTGAGAAGGATCATAGAATCCTCCTCAGTAGGTAAGAATTAGGAGGTTTCTATTTTGGTAGTCAAATAGTCACCCTACCTGGAAAAAAAAAGAGTTTAGCTGAGAAACCCCTCTGACTTCTCTATTTTCATGTAACCCTTAGATTCTGGCAACAAGTGACCCTCTGAAAGATAAAACCATCCCTCCAATAATGTTTAATTCAACTAAAATTGATTCTTCTTGGGAAATTGGTGTAAAACCCAAGGAGGCTGAAGCTTAGCATGCTTAGGGTTTGCCAGTGCCAAGTTATTCCTCTCATTGCCTTTCTCTTATTTTCTAATGCTGAATCCAATTTTGGGTTGCCACAAAACAGAGTTAATGTTCATAGAACGTTTCAGCTTTGCTTTGATGCTTAAATACCCAGAATTCATTCTGTTGTGTACTGTTGGTCACTAAACTGTTGAGTTATTTATATTTTCTTGGGATGGGGAATAACATTTGATTTCCAAAGGCCTTGTCTTTTTCTTTTTTGGTTTTTTTTTTTTTTCTTTTACAGTTTGGGCAACAATGACTTGAACTCTGACTAGTTGCAGTAACATTTACTTGTGAGCCAATGTCCTTGAGACAAAACAAATATATTGCTTTGCCTAATGTGGTTTTCTTTCCTATTTCAAAAAATATGCAAAGCCTAAAGAAAAATGTTTTGCAACCCAGTGTCCTCTTTCTCCTGAGCTTACTGTTGCATGGCAAATAATATGCATTATGGTATTTAGTTAGCTAAGCTTATGCTCTGTGGTCAACCACAAATTTTCTCTGGAGTCAATGGAAGATTCAAATACTGGAGGAATCTGGATGTGAGTCAGCAGATACTGACCAGAGCTGGGTGAAAAATTATTTCTGTCTTTAAATTTTCATGAATTCAAAGTCTTTCTGAAAATTCACTGGGATGCACAGAAGGGCCTTGTTAAACAGGAAAGCAGAAAGAGACACACTTTGAGTCTAATCCATTTTCAGATCTCCTTGCAAGATTGAAGGTTGAAATGCCTCTCAGTGCAGCTGGGGTGGATATTGGGTCTTCCTCTTGTGAAAATGTGGGTGCATTTGCCATCCTGTACCACGCTGTTACTGGTCATGAATCTTTTTTATAGCTGCTCTGCACAGAACGAATAATTAAATAATTATATTCCCTTTTTTAGTGGACAGCCTCTTAATGTAAACTGGAGTGATTCCAGATAGTCCAGGTAGCAAACAAATCCCCCTCCTGAACGCCCTTGAGGCTGATGACATGATGGTACTTACCTGAGATGCAGGATGTACATGCCATTACTTTTACTTCACCTCAGTTCTCTTTTCTCACCATTTAGCTTAATGGCTAATTATTAGATAGATCTTTCTTTGATTCAAGGAGAACTGATATATTTGCTCAGCTGAAGATGGGTGTTTCTACAGGAAACATCCATTTTGTTGATCTGGTTTGGGGGGGAGGTTTGCCCCCTCGGCTTCTATGTGTTTTATCAGAACGATTGCAACTGCCTCTGGATATGTATTTCATATGAATAATGGTCTAAAACATCTTAAATAAAATGCATAACTAGCAAAGCAGATGGTGAGAGAGAAAACAGAAGTTGACTGTGCCAGATAGGATTTTGAGATGTGATGTGGAAGCTGTGTGGAGAAGACCTCGGTAGCAGAAACCTTCTCTGAGGTCAGGCGTAATAAAAGCACGCAAGAAACGTGTAAGATGAATGAATGAAAAGCTATGGGGAAAGAGGGCAATGAGGTAGTCAGCCTTTAAAAATAGTTAACCTTTGGGTCCTTGGAATGTGTGAAAATCCTGAACTGAGTGTTTGGATTCTTTGGTTTTTCTCTGCTAGTGACTCCACACTCCCGTTTGTCAAGTGAGGACTGCAGAGGAGCAGTGTAAGACCTTTACTGGTCTTGGACACAAGCAAATGTCCTAAAAACTAGGACAGACCCCTAACCAGATGTGAGTAAAAGCTGCTTTAGTGTTGAAGAGAAGCGAGGCTGAACTTGGAAGGATTAACATGGGTCTGCTGAAGCCTTCATTACAAAGGCTGTCCAAACGGGGTTTTTATCCTTCACACACATGCACTTTAGTCATGCGTAGCTGTACAGCTACCACGGACGTCAGCAGGAGAAGACACAATAATTAACAAAATTAAGGTGATAGTCTGACTATTTTTAATCAAGGAGGCATTGATGTGAGAGAAAGAGAATGCCTTAAAAATAGGTGGTTCTGTGTGGTGCTGCAGACTGAACTAAATTTTATGACCATGTTCTTTTTTTTTGCGAAATCTATAAATACTTTTTTGGGGGGGAGGGAGGGGACAGAGAGGGGAAGGAGGTTAGGAGGGGACTGAGAATGAAGTAAAACAAAATTCCTTTTTTTTTTTTTTTCTTTTAAAATTGAATGCTAACCAATCCCTTGGCAACAAAGGCTATGTTTATTTTTGATTAAAAAATAACATAGCTGGGTTGACTTCAGTTTTCCCAGCTGCTATTCTTCCGTCACAACAGCTCTCTGGCCTCTTTTCCCTTGCTGATTTCTTTCATCATTTGCACTTAGCTTGTATGTGTTACATGGATTTTATGTAATATTTCCTACCATTGAAAGCAAGGCTAACAGTCTAAACAAGTAGCTGGGGCTCAGTCGTCTAGATTCTCATCTACAGTACCTGAGCATGCCCTTCCTTTTGGAAGAGTAATAGGTGTGACCAGGGTAACTTTTTTTTTCCTGTGCACATTCCTTGCTGTTTATGTGGCTGCCAAGCGAGGAGAGATTTAAAACTGCATATTGAAGTTATGAGCTGTAGTTCATCAAAATAAACTGAGTGGGTTTGGCAAAGCTCAGGTATCGCTGAGCGCACAGGTAGTGTTTGAAGGCTGACAAGCAGCCTTGGTGGTTTTCCTTCAGATGATGGATTGCAAGCTGCCAGGTTTTGTGTTTGCTCATGGAGTGAAAAGTTAGGAAATAGATGTGCTTGCCATGCCTTCTCCAGCAACTTCAACTCTCCTGTCCGTGGGGCAGGACAGGAAGAAGTGAGGGTGATGATCCATTTTGCAGCATGTGGTGCCAAAGCTGATTACTGATGTAGTGGAGGTGATGGTGTCCATGTGTAACAACCCCTCTGCTTTCCTGAGTGGACTAAAATTTCACTATTTGTGTAGACATAGAGTCCCTTGAGTACTCAGGCATATCTGCTGCTTTCTGCAGGTGTTTTTAAGCTCATTAAAGCTGAGATAGTAATGCCCGAGCCTTAAAGGTTTGTGTACCATTCATCCCTACTAAACACTGCCAGCAGCAGTGGGAGCTGAAAGCCTCAAACCTCCAGCTGCTCCCAGACAGAAATGTAGTAGCTGGAATAAAAGTGGTGGTTTGTTGGGTCACTGGAAACAGGCTATGGAAGAAGATATATGTATTAATCACCAATAATGTTACTGCTGGGACAGTCTTTGTGACGCCTGATTTGCAAGCTTTCCATACCTGACAAAGCCACTTCAGAAAAGCTTTTTGCATTGTTTTGTTTTTGCATTATTCCTGAATAAGTGGCAGCATGCTGGTGCACCATGATACTTTTCCTCTCTGGAAGTTCAGCTCTGTTCATCTTGCTTCAGTCAGAAGGCAGAAAGGCAAGCAAAAATGCAGATGAGTGGTTATACTTTGAAGAAATAATGTTACCCAAGCATTTTTAAGGCACAAAAAGGGAGAGATTGGAGATTTATGGGGGAAAAAACCCCAAACTGATAGGATCAGAGGTAGTAAATATCAAGACAATAACCATGAGGAGTGGGAGGAGGAAGATTGGTTCAAGTTAGGTGTAGCAAGAATGTGAACAGGAGTAAACAAATAATCTGGAGAACAGTACCATGGGGGAGGCACAATGGACAGGAAAGCAGGAGAAGAGCAGAGGAAAAAATGGGGCAAAAAGGTCAAGATGTGATGCAAATGAAGTGCATGGAAACTTCTGGGATAGAATAAGGGGGTCTGAACTATGTTATCCTGTTTGAGGAAGGTGATAGAGAAGGGATGTAGAAAGTGAAAAGAATGAATTTTTTTTTCTTCTTCTTCTTTTCTTCCATTTCAAAGTTTCTGGAAGATGGTTCAGCAAACTATTGTGTGCTTCCTGTGGGAACTGGAATGCTGTGTCCTTCCCTTGTTTTTGCAGTGGAGCAGCATTGGTTTATTTCCAGTTTCTTGTTTTGGCATGTAATGCATTACTCCTTCTAAAAAATGGTTTATTTGAGATAGTACTTAAAGATTTGATAATGATAAAATAAAACACAATGCTTGTGGTCAACTTAATAATTTGTCCCAATCTTTATAGGCAATTAGAGAATTGAAATCTTTTGAGCTGAGTGTCACTAGGAAAATAATGGATTATCTTAGTAGGAAGGAGGTAGGAATTTGAAAACTAAAAGTTAGTCTGAACTAAAAGCTGAAATAAATCCAAAAGAAAAGAAAGTGGAACCAAATGTTTCCCTCCATGAAACGTGGGATCACTCAGGGTTTAATTTTGACTCCTTTTAGAAACCCTTCCCTAAGGACTAACCTAGAAAAAGGAATCAAACCTTTTGCCTCATGGGGAGTGTGTTCTCCAGGGACTTTCTGCTATCCTATCTCCACAGAAAAACCCATGTGAAGGGAAGCCACAGAGGAGGTTCACATGAACCTTCCCTGCTGAGGGAATGCCTTCATTTGCAACAAAGCTCTTTTCTGAACTGTTTTATTTTTATGGGAGCTGTGAGCTCCAGGATCCACGAATAGTAACTTTTAGTGCTGGCACTAATCCTGTCAATCAAAATTCTTCTCAGAAATGCCATTAATTAAACTTCCCTGAAAAGGATACAGCTCACAGAATTTTCCCTGCAGTCCCCTCTCTCTCAACACCCATCCCACCAGTGTGTTTCCATTCAATAGCTGAAGATGACACAGAAGAGGAGAAAATCAGAGCTTTCACAAGAGACCTTTTTGTTGTTTCAAATTTTTTTCACTTCCTTACTCTGTTTCTTTTGAGCAGATTCTTTTATTTGAAATGTTGAATGATGCTAGCAGCTGTCAAAATATGCTTTAAAGCAGGCAGTTTCCATTTACTGTCTGTTGGAAGAGACTATTTTCTGAATTATTATGCAGTATTCTTTATGGATTATTAACAATTTGGATTAGAGCTCTGAGCTTTCTGGAACCCTTTTCTGAAAGGGACAGCGAATTTGCAAGGAATTTGGGACTTTTTATTAGCAGTAAATAGTTTCCCTCAGAAGCACGTTCTGTAGCAGACATGCCTTGTATCCACTGCCAGTGATGTAGGGGAGCTTATGTTCAGTTTCCAGATTAAAACCAGGGATACCTCAAGCTCTGGCTTTTTAAATTTTAAAATGTTTGTGCTTGCAAACACACAATTTGAGAGGGCAATACCCTTCTTGAGCTGTCTTTTCCTTGCCGTGCGTGTCGCTCCTCTGCTGGCGAGAGAGGTTTGCATGAGGACAAAGGCCTGGCCTGTTCTTTTCTGTCACTGATGTCCCTGTGAGAACAGCAGATCCTGCTTGGAGCAACTGAAGAGCACAGCCCTCTGTTTATTCCTGTGGTCAGTAACTGCTGATCAAAGCAGGAAGAGACGAGGAGTCTGGTTTTCTGCTAATGTGAATGCCACTGCTGTGTGGTTAGCAAATGGTTTCTGCTTAGCAGCACAAATGTGGCCAAAGAAGGAAGCAAGTGCTGTATTTGCATGGCCGAGGATGCTGCTCCAGCCCACATCTGCTCAGATGCACACATACTTAGCTTGTTTGTTAGCCTCTACTTTCAGGAATAACCGTGCAAAGATCTCACAAGCTGCTTTCACTGTGTGAGCTGTACCTAGCCCTCCTTTTGGTTGTGTTTAACCTCAGGAAACACTTTGCTTTCTTTCCTGTTCCATGCCAGGACGTGCAGAATGAAAGCCTGTATGTAGGGCAGTCACTGTATCTGGAAGATGTTCACTTTTGGGGAGAGAGTATCCTTGTGAATGTAAGAGGAATGACTTTTCTCCAAAATATTAGGGTGTCCTGCTGCTCGAGTCCACGTAAGGATAAACTGGTACTTTAAGATGGTGGAGGGGAAATTTGTCTTTTTCTGAAACTTTGGAGGTCGGATGAGTTTCTCATTAGAAGGATCTCAGCAGCATGGCAGAAGGGAAGGCGAAGATCTTTCTCCTTCACAATTTTTTCCCTGGGAGTTTGCTGCAACCCTCTGGGAGGCAGAGCTCAGGTACAGCAAACTGTGTTCAGCAGAGCACGTGAATCTGTGTTTAGCCTGAAGCCAGAGGGCTTTGACTATGGTTTTTAAATTTAACTCAAGTGTATTGCTGCGTGAGGTGTTTTTATTTACTCTGAACACTGATGTGTTGTACTGATAATCTGCGTGCAAGTGTCTGGGTGAGCAGTTCACAGGGTGTCAACACACCTCCCCTTTCTAGGTCATGCTAGAAAACAAATTTCTTGGACACATGTTTTGGGTATCCTGGTGATGGATGGGTTTGATGCTTCCTGTCCCCTCTCCTGCTGGCAACACTTGCTTGCCAAATTCTGTCTTGAAAAGCCTTCTTCGTGCACACAGCACACCCAAGGAAAAGTTTTATGTGCTCCCTCTATAATACCTTCCTAAGTAAATAAACTACATGACAACAGTGACAACATAAAAATCAAAAGCAGAAAAGTAGTTTTGGAAGAAATATATACAAAGAAATACTTCACCTAGCCTATTTAAAAAAAAAAAAGGTGGTTTCCTGCTGTCATTTTCATTACTTGAGGGGAAAAAAAATAATTTGCACAAGAGCCAATATTGAAATCTATGGATAAAAATGCCTAGCTGTAACTGGGATGAGATTCAAGTTTAACAGCCGCTCTATGGCTGTCACACACTGTGACTCTGTCACCATGGGAGGGGGGACGGATGACAGTAACACAGAGTCTTCTCAATGGTCCCCAGGGAAAGGACAGGAGAAAAAGACAGAAACTGAAATAAAATAATTCCATTCAAATGTAGGGAAGAACTTTATTAACTGTAAGTGATCACCACTGGAACGGATTTCCCAGGGAGGCCGTGGTGTCTCCATCCTTGGGAGCAGTCAAACCCCAAGTGGACGTGATGCTGGGGCAGCCTGCTTGGAGCAGGGAATTGGGCTGGGTGACCTCCAGAGGTGGGGTCTAACCTGAACTGTCCTGTGATTCTGTGAAATATTTGCTGTTTCTACAGACTAGAGGATGAGTCCTTCTTTTATATAGTAGGCTGCTAACCCAGAACCCAGTTAGTAGACTGGGTTACCTCCTTTGTCACAAAGAACCCTCAAGTGCACTTTGCAAGTATTCCTTATGTTCCCACTCTCACCTACTGATCTCATTTCATTTTCCTAAATGATTACATATGTAAGTGGGACTGAGACCCAGGTGTGCTATTTCCAAGGCAGCTTTTTAACCACCTTGCTGTCAGGTTTGGGATTGCTCCATCGTGTGGGATGCAATGCTGAACACTTTCTGTGTGCATACCAGAGCTAACTGTGCGTTAGGTGAGTGAGCACTCTGGCATGGGATTTTGGTCAGTGTTGGCAGCTGCTGAACCCAATGGAAAAAAGCTGCCATGGAGATCAGTAAATACATGGATTCCACCTTTGACTCAGGCATTCTGGAAGTCACAAGCTGCTGTAGAGTATTTGTGGGAAGCATCATTATAAAATTTCCCTGTCCTTACGTTCTACCCTAAATATCTGATATTGATCACTACTGGGGACAGGATAAGGAGCTAACTGGACCTCTAGCCTAGAGTGTTACAGTTCCCCTTGTACTCTTGGCACCACTACTGTCAGGAAAGGGCATGGAGGAAGTGCTAGAGTGTCCTTTGGAAGATGTAAGCTCAAGTTAGTGGAAGAAGAAATGAGAGCTGTCACAGCCCTAGCTGTTGAGCTCTTGGATAAAATGGAATACCTGCAACACAGAGCTCGGTGACTGGGCTCCAGAGCTTTATTTCCATTCAAAGCTACCAGGTGTAACAGAACCAAATTCATTAACAGAGGAGAGGGGAGTGAAACCATGTTTTCTTTATGTGTGCATGCATATATTTTTAATACCCCCCCCCCAACCCACACTTAAATGTCACAGGTCAACTGCTGAATGACCTCGGATGTGATTTGATTTCCCCAGTTTTCATAATCGAGGGAGTAGCAACTCCTGAGTTTCTTAAACCACAAAGTCCTTCTGATCAAGCATTTTTAAGAATTTCCGATAAAAGCATTTCTGTTACTAAAATTGTATTTAATGGCCGCTGTCCTGTGTTATCTGGGAATCTAGTGCCCATGTTAGCTGGAAATTGAGTGCTTGAATGTGCAGTGCTGGGTGTGTGCCAAGGTCTGGGATGCTCTTAATGCCATTGCACAAACGAGAGCAGAACATGAACCCAAAGTTTACGGTCAGGGGAATTTTTTTTACTGAAGAATCAGTAAAAATGGTGCCAATTTTACCACTGAAGATTACAGCCCAAAATGTGTCCAAACCTGAGGGATGTTTGTTGGATTGGAGGGTTTGAATTTATGGAGTCTGTTTTTTTTGACCTGGGCCTGAACTTCCTTCACGCTTAAGTTGTATGGAAATTACCTGTCTGTTAAATTGTTTGTGACCCCTCAAAGTAAGCTTACAATGGAACTGTGGTGAGATAGAGAAGCTCTTGTGGGAGGCAAACACTGTAAGAGAATATTTCAGTCATTTTATTGATGTCACATATTATGTTGAACTTGATTCAGAAAAGTGTTGGTTGAGAACAGAGCAAATACAAGGAGAACAGCAGAAAATGTCTTCATGACTTTGGGGGGAAGAAAATGAAAAATTTTTGGGGGTTGTTTCCATTTTAAAAGTCTTGAAGAGATTGAAAGAGAACAAATGGTTTGAAGCAGAAAAGGACTTTTCGACCCAGGATCCTCCAAAAGCATGATCTGAATGTCTCAAAGTTATTCCTGTTGAGAGTCAAGTGGGGCACATTAAAAAATAGAAATGGGCAGAGCAAGCTTTTCAAGTTAGTGGAAAAGTTGGAATTAGTTCAGTTACCTGGAAGGGCCTTGCTATTCATGAGTTGAAGCTCTGGACTGATAGTGCCTGGTCTGCACTTGCTGTAAGCAGGTGTAACCAGGGAGGAGGAGGAAGATTTAAAGCTCTTGGTTGTTCTTTTCATACCTTGATAATCAGGGATGTCTTCTAAAGTTGTTCTTTTTTCTTATGTGATATATGCATAGTAATTCTCAGCATCAAATGGGGGTTGAGATCTCTTGAATCTAATACTGAAACTCGTAATACATTGAATCAAAGTCTTGGCTTTGGCCACCCCAACATTTGCAATAATGTAAATCAGTGATGGAGACCAGACTGTAAAATTGTTGTTGAAATTGCAGAACAGTCATTTGCATTGGGTCATCAAAAGTCTGAGTTTCCAGTGAATAACCAGAAACTAATGCAAGTACCAACCCCATGCTATTATCTTAAAATAACTGGAAATAGGTTGATTTTTAAATAATCCATTTCCTCTGTTGGCAGCAGGATGTTCAACGTGAAGGTCCTTGGTTCTAAAGAGAACGAACCACGAGAGGCTCTCTGAAGAAAGCTTCCAGTTTTTATTTTTACTCTGGCGTGCCTGAATGTTACCAAGAGGTAGCTGAATGCAGAGCCTGTCTTCAGGGGGAAACACCCCAGTTCACTGAAGCTTGTTCTTACTGCATTTCCTGGTGTCCTTTATGGGTTTCTGCCAGGTCACCCACAATTGCTGTGCTGTCCTTGTGTCAGGGTGGGCAGCCCATTCCAGTGCATGGCAGCCCTTTTAGGGAGCCAGCTAACATTCTCAGAGGACTCTTCCTCAGACTCCAAGATGGCTTTGAGTGTCATTGGCTCATTTAGAGTTGATTGCTGTGTGTATAAAGATCTAAGGGTTGTTTTTTCTCCTGTACCTTTACTTCTGAACAATGAATTCAGTTTGCCCGTAGAAATTCAGCTATGAACTGTTTCCCCATTTGTTAGTCCTGACTTTTAAGTTTTATTAAATGCAATAGTTTCGTACCATCTAAAGACTGTAATTTTACTGTTTATCTGCTTTTGCAGAGTACTTTCCTGAGCATGTTTTATATTGCAGGGAATATCCTATATCCTCAGGGGGGGTGTGCTGGAAACCTGTCTCTGCTGTGAAAATTCACTGCTGGTCAGACAGTTTGTATCATCTTGTACTAATAGCAATAGTCTGTATCGGCTTCGCTTTTTAAAGATGTTTTAGTGACTGGCTTGGTTAAGAGATTTTGGGAAATCAAAGTCTCCTTTGTCAAATTCTAATTTCCAGAGCTTTTGACAGTAGGTTTTGTTGGTGTCTCGCAAGTTTTTAAAGTTTTATTCCATATTAAAAAAAAAAACCCCAAACTTTCTAGGAGTGTCACTAAAGAAGGCTTTACCAAAGAAAAATGACGAATGCAGAGTAATTATGCCTTTGCTAAATAAGGTTCTTTATTTTCTATTTTTGTACAGAGATCACCTCATTTTTCTGGAGTTGTCATTTCGATTCATCAAGCAGCTGGTTTGTTACTGAAAAGCTCAGAATATTTCCTCTGATTGCCTTCCTGTGAGTATGATCAAAGAAGTTACCTCAGACTTCCTTTCCTGTGCTATTCAGAAGTTGGGGGGTGTTTTTGAGGCTTTTTTTCCTTGTGTGTTTTCTTATTTCATTGGAGGCTGATCCAAATTCCTCTGAAAATCAGTGGAGAGCCCTGCAGCAGACCCTTGGCTCCTGTCCCTCTAGTGTCACTGACACTGGTAATTACTTTGTTCAGAACTGATAGTAGATTTAAAGCATTTCATGTGCAATTTTACCTTCAACTCAAAATCTTTGTATTTTACAGTAATAATTCTGTCGGTGTATGGCCATTCTTTTAAAAGTTCTGTTTCTCCACTGGATTTTAGCAAGTTTTTTCTTGCAATGGGAGTCTTAAATCATATTTACTTGTGTTATGATCATATACTGCTGTGCTGCTATCCTGTTGTGTCTTCTTTTTAGAGCAAGCAGGCTCCGAGAAGTATGTGAGAGTCCCAGTAACTGTGTTTACTCACTATTTACAACATGGAAGACTTAGACATGTTTTTACAAACATTGTTCTTTCACTGCCAGAACAAGTGAGGGCTCACAAGCCATTTAAAGGAAGTGTTTATAATGCGTGTAAACTTTAGCCCCTCAATATATGGAAATTCCAGGCTGTGGAGACAAACTGTGGACTGGCTCGAAGTTTAAGCTGTGCCTGTGACAGCAGAATGATGGCTCAGAACTATTGCCCCAGCATCAAGGCAGCTCCCTTGGAAGCAGCCTTCCCTCCCTATCAGGATTGCTGGGTCCGGGCCCATTTCAGCTGCTTTTGTCATCATCCTTGGGGAAGCAAATTTAACTCTGTCTGCACTTCTGAGAAGGTTTGTGCAAGTGCTGAATGGGCTGATAATTGTTGCAGGCTGTTCTCAGCCCGGGTTATTGCTTTGCAGTTCTGCATTACTTTGGAGCCTTTGTTGGGGGGTGTATTTAAAACTGGAGCCAGATGCAATCTGGTATTTCCACTTGTAGGAAATGCTGATGTTTCAGAATTAGGATTGCTTTTTGATTCAGAACCAGCCTAAATGTTCTAAAATTTCCCATGGAACGCTTCTTCCCATGAGATGTCTAACTTTAATTTCCCACATGCTTCCACGAGTAGTGCGTTTAGGAGGTATTTAAATTCCTTCAAAATAAGAATCCAAGCAAACAAGGCCACACTGTCCAAAAGCAAGTGGGATCAGAAATGTAAGTTCTTTTCCTCTGTGCTAAGGATAGGATATTCAAAGAGAACAGTGACTGCCCTCCAGAGTTTTTCTGATACCTCAGCTGCAGGAGTTGTATTTGGAGACAGGTCTGAGCACACAGGCTGTGGTGTTGAAAGAAGGCACTTCAGTTCCTCAAAACTGAGGTTGAGCTGGGGCTGGTTCCATATTTTAGTTCACAAATTGCATCTGAAAATCCATCCTCCAGGGACTCAGTCATCTTCTCCCAGGGTAGGATGCAGGGTAAGTGCCACCTCTCTCATGCTGAAGTCCCTCTGCTGCTTGCCCAGTACTTGTCAAGGTGACAAAAGAATTCTGTCACAAAGCAGTAAAGGCAAAACCTGATCGTATTTTCCATTTTTAACCTCCACTTTCACATGGCAAAGCTGGCTGAACAGGAGGATGGGTTTTAGTGCATGTGAATGAAAATACCATGGAATGGGCCATTAGTTGCCTTTAGAAAATCATTAAAGCAAGCGGTGTGGACCAATACACTCATTTGGAGAGGAAAAGAACCAGCATTATCTCTGTCCTGGAAATGAGACACGTCTCTTTATCTGAGTATAAAAGGCAGTAACAGTTTAGTATTATCATGACAGTCCTGTGAGTCCTCTGTTAGTTCTTGAATACAGTCAAACCTGACTTTGGAAGGCAATATGACATGCTTATATTAATTACTTTCAAAAATAAGTGCTACCCTCAAAGGTTAAGGTTCAAAGTCACTGGCTAGTGATGATTGCTTTTTATTTTCCCTTGGAAATGTTTGTTTTGTTGAAAGATGTTTGCCATTAATAAACATTGTGTAAGAATGGGTTTGGTCAGCTTTTCTCCTAATAATCAAGCCTGAAAGCATTTCTGCAGAGTCTCTGAAGACATTTGCTATGGCTTTACTGTGATGAGGTAAAGTGAGATGAACACAGGGTCTTCCTTCTCTCATCCATCCTCTCTGCTGCTTGGAAAAAGAGGGGCAGAACTCAATCTTGCCTCAGTTTCCCTGTGACTTCTGGGACCTCAAGTGACCTCTGTGTACACCTGGGCCACTTTTTGGGAAAAGCTCTTTTGTGAGAGATGAGAACCTGGTGGCTTTTGTGTTGCATGGGGTTGCTGAAGTTAAAACTTTTGTTTTAACAAAGCCAGAGCATCATTTAGATACAGAAAGTTATTCTTCATTTAAAGGTGAACCCAAACAAAGAAACCTATTGTAACTCATCCCAAGTTTTGGACGAAGAACATTTTTTATTTTCCAGAAATTATAGCACCTAGGAATTGTAAAATGGACACACTGAGTAGCTGAAGAGAAATCTGCTTCTGGTAAACCATGCCTCATCAGATAGAGGTTTAAGAACATTTGAAAAAAGAAAAATTATTTAAAAAATTCTGAACAAGCAGAAAGATCACAGGCAAGGGCAGAATCACTGCTGTGCTCGGAGTGAAGGGAGCGGAGTTGATTATTTGCATCTTCCCCGTGGGCAGGGAGCAGATACAGCTCACTGGAGAAGATGTGGCAGGAGCATGCTGCACTTTTGGTCTGTTCAGCAGCAGGGAGTCCATCAGAGAGCAGTGCCAAGCACAGCCTGGGCACAGCAGAAGCTGTGTCTTTGTCCTCTGTGCAGTATTACCCTTCTAAGTCAGGAAATGCAAGTGCTGAGGGAAGGATAGGCTGGGAGCTGGGGTTCTTCAGGCTTCATTGGCAACTGCTCTTTCTCAGCTCCATCACAAGAAGCTCTCCTGTCGCTTTAAAACCGCTTTTCTGATACTGCTGCTTTGATCTTCCCGGGGCCATTGTTCCCCCGGTGTGTGTAACTTCACAGAGCAGACCAACCTCTTTCTGATGAATGGGACCAATTCCTCAGAACCCTGATAATAATTACACTGTGCAGCATTGCAGAGATTTTCCTTGCCTGCATTTTGGTGATGCTTTCAGATCAGGGAATGAAAGAGCCAAATACTTCTATATAATGTGGAAGTGACAATTTTGAAACCTTGCAAGGGTATCTTGTCTGCAGCTCGTGCTGTGTCCTCAGGTGTTGGGGTGGGGTAGCCTCAGAAGCACACCAGCACTGTGAGACGTTGGTATGAACTGAGCTTGAACTCCCACTCTCTGGAAGTTTCCCCATGCCTGTTTTCCAACAAGAGCCTGATTTTTGCAGCTTTTTCTCACGTGAGCACTGTGGGTTTGGAACTGTGAAGTCTTTGGCCTGACTCTCACTTTCACTCGAGTCCCTTTACGCAGTTAAGGCATTTTGCTACAGGGGTCTTAAAATTAAACTAGATGACATTTAATAGCTTAAATGAGAAACAGGTCCCCTAAAAAAAAAAAGTTAAATTGGTCTTCCCTAAATTGTTGAGTGCTGACCTTGAAAAAGCCCTTACAGTCTCTGCAGGCAGACTGGAAATTTTTTTGGGAGAACAGATACCCCAAACTGCAAGAGATTACCTGAGGCAGGGTTTTTTTCTGCTCTTCTTTGTGGGAGAAAATTCTTTTCCATTATCTTGGTACCCACATGTCTGTCTTAAAGCACTATTTATGTGTCACCGAACTTCAGAACTGCTGGTATAATATTCTCACCCTTCTTTAGGATTTTTTTTTAATTTGCTAGTTTTAAACAATTCTATTTAACATGTATTTTGGTTATGTGAACATATTAGAGACTCCATTTGTATTTTGATTATCGGGAGGGCTTTTTTATGTGGGAGGCAATGTTTAAATATGTTTTGAGAAGGGGGGAGGCAAGAAAAGCTGTCATCCATCAACTGGTATTAAGTCCAACTTTGAAAGTTTGATACAAACTAAATCTGACTGTTAGTGCAGACATGATACAAATTAGCTGTGACTTTATGATACCAGCTGTTTCTCTGACAGGGTAAAAGGGCACATAACTAGAATAGCATCTTTTGTTGGGAGCAGTGTTTCCCTTTGTTAAATGTGGGAGCCTCAGGCAAAAAAAAAAAATCGTAGTCCGTAGTTATGTGACATGTGCAGTCTGCAACATGTTCATGGAGCTCGGGGGGGCTTTTTACTGATGTTTTCCAAAGTCAGGGTTATCGTAAGTGTTCTATTTTTGCTAGTTTTATCACTGAGAGACAAATCTCTGTCATGTTTTTGCCTTGTGTTAAAAGTGAGGGTAATCTAAGTGCAATTTTCCTTAAAAGCACAAAGAAAATCCTGAACAGCAAGACCTGAGAAAAGTCTACAAATCCCAATGTAAAATTTAATTTAATTAATTATTTTTATTAATTGCTCTCTCCTTTTTTTTTTTTCCCCTACTAGAATTTTCAGGGCATTTTATTCCATAAAAAGTCTACATAGCCTCTAAAGAAGTAACAATCAGCACTAACTGAGATGTCACTGTACATCTGTGGCCCTGCTGTGTATCTCTGACCTTAACACCACACTAACCCTGGCTACCTCAGGCAACATAAAGTTGGCTGTAGCATGGAAACAAACTGAAACAATAGGATTTATTAAGAAATTGAATTAATCTTACTGCTGCCACTGGACTGAGAGCCAGTAAGTTTTCAAAATTTATTACTACAGGTACCAGACATAGTCCATTTGAATCAGTCAGGGAAGGGGCAATATTAAGAACGGAGTTATGTTATTAGTACACAAATACTTAACTAAGAGTACTGCGAGGAACAACATTGAGGATAGAACTGCTAAAAGAAGCAAAAATTAGGCTGAGTACCTTTTACACTTTCTTAGCCACTGTGAGAGATGGGAGAGCAAACAAACCCACCTCCTACCGAAGACGCAGAAAATAAAAAATACATGGATGTAGAATTGTAGCAGGCATGTGAGTGAAAAGGCAGAGTTAAGTGTGTTGAAAAATATTCACTTCTACACATAAATTTTAAAGATAAATGCATTTCAAAAGAAGAGTTGAGGATGTAATAGCTGCTGAGTTTTCATGCGTTGCTGGTGATAATATGAAGCACAAAACAGAAAATTCCAAGCACTGCTGAATGGGACTTGGCCATTTCTATTGCAAACATCCAATTTTACTGTCTAACATCTGTTTCTGAAATTATGCAAAGTATTTATTTAAAATGTCTCACCATGATAGTCCAAGTGACAAGAGAACATCTTGTTTTCATGAATGTGCAGAGTGGTATGTCAACAAACAAAGGTCCATACATGACATTTGGAGAACGAAACCTGACCACAAGAAGTTCCACATTCTCTACTGATTCTTTTGTTGATGTAAAAGCCCCCTTAGCCAGCTTTCTCCTTATGGTTATATCCCTGCAAACCTGGAGTATCTCCAAGGAGAGCTTAATGTATCCCTTCCATCCATGCCAGCAGGCTGAGTATGGGAGCACAGGGCTGGCTGTCGATGCAGTCAAAGTGAGAATGTGTGTGAGGTGCTGGAGAATGTGTTAATCACAAATGTGAAGAAACAATCAAGAGGAAGAAATGACATGGAGAATTTGAACTGGTAGCAAGATAATTATGTGCTATCAAATCTGTGATAGCTGCAGAAGCCACCATCCCTCTTGAGTTCTACGGTCAGAACCATCATAGCCTCTTGCAATCTCATATTCAGGACATCTTGTAATAACTTCAATAAGAGAAGGGATGCTAGGCCTCAAATCCCAGAATTTAAATTAATCTTTTTGTTATCTGAAAATACATTCCTTTTAAAGAAAACAACTTTTTTTCCCTCCTTTTGAGTTCTAAACTATTGAGTTGTATTGTTCTGAACGTCAGTCAAGTTGCCATATTCCTCTCCAAGATGCTGACATTCAGTGGTGAAGTGATATTGGCTTTTTTGGGTATTTGAGAGAGGACAGACAACATTTTCTACTCGGATGTGCCAGCTGCCTGCCATCCCCTGGGATGAGGAATTTGTGCAGTGACCGAGTTGCAGTCAAGTTCTTGGGTACCATTTCAACAACACGAGGAGGCCTGGCACTTCTGGAGAAGCCTCTTTATCCACATGGCAGATAGGTCATTCCTAAGGCTGAGTTACTCTGGGATTTACGGTTGATGCTAAGGAAAATCCCTTTATTTTATGTGCCCACTGTTTTGCAGATGCTAATCATGCAAAAAGACTCAACTGTGTGTGCTTCATTTTGTTACCCCTCTGGCTGTTACCCTCACGTTCATTTGTGTCTCAACTTGATTAATTTGTAAGGGTCAAATCTTTACTCGTGGTTCCAAAGAACCATATTCAGGATAGTTATTTAGAATCACACTCTGACTTGTCTCTTTGGAAGACTCTACAAGCAAAAACTCTATTCTGTAGGAGTAAAATTGGCAAAATTTGACCTTGGAAGTAAGTAAAGAGTTAAGGACTTGATTCTGCCAGTCAGTGACATGCTGAACGTTAGCTTCATTCCTATATAGCTGGATTGATCTTGCAGATTCTTTTCTGTCCCCCCTTTTTCTCTTTCTTTCCATCTCTTGCTTTCAATTTACTTTCATCTTTTAATTTCTTCCACCCAGCCCAAAGCAAAAATCTCTAAGCAATGCTCTTGTTCAAAGTATGGAAGCCGGCTCCAAAACCAACCTTGCTTCAGTTTTAAAACCCTGCTTGAGGGAGCCAGAATCCCTTTAGTTAAATGATTTAATTTTCGAGCAGTATGAATCATGCAGCAACTGGACAAGCTCTGGCTAGAATATATTGTACATATGTTTGCTCTTTAGGCAGTAAGAAGAGAATACAGAACTGGAGGTCATTTGAGTTACAACTGCTTTGGGGGATTTTTTTTTTTTCTAAAACATTCCTTCTAACAAATGCAGTTTAAATGGGTTTGTTTATACGGCGTGGAATTGGAAAGGCCCAAACTAACCAGGCTTTACACAATGTGGCCTTCTTCCAAATTAATCTAAAATATTTTAATCCCTCTGGAGTTTCTTTATCCTCTGCATCTGTGCTATAGTGGAGACACATTTTTAACATTTCTTTGAGGAAAATTACCTTTTTTTCCCCTCCAACTGTACTCAGCAAGGTCAATGGAGCACTGTTATATGCTATTTAAACATCTGAGATTCATCATATATCTGCACAACAGAAAGAATCATCATAAAAGGTCTAATGAATCCCGACTGCTTGCCAAGTAAGGGAGTCCCCTTACGGATACTGGGGATTAGAAACAAAGAATACATGCAAAACACAGGTTTTTACACTTCAGCTGTTACAATTAAGAACTTAACTACCCCTTTAGAAGGGAGCGGGGAACGTTTGTGACCCCCCTCAGAACAACTCTGGCAAATCACACCCTGCTTGAGCCAAATTCTGAAGTGACTGCATGGGCCAAGGTGTTCTCTGGGTGTGCCTGGATGCAAGGGGTCCACTCTCCTTGTGGGGCTGGCCCTGAGCCTGGAGGGGCTTCTTGCCCCTGGGAAAGGAGATGCTCCAAGTCATGGGCAAGTTCCAGTGCTGGCTATCTCAGCCTCTGGCTGTATGCCTGTACTTGGTTTTAAGGCCTTTTTTCATTTTCTTGTTCAGTAGCGGGTTTACTGGACTAAACTCATTTTTACTACCCAGGAATTGAAATACTGAGGGAGGCCTAAAAATTTCAATTTTTGTAAGATGATTTTCCAGGCATTTCAGAAGCCACTGCTACTCCTTCAGTTGCCTGTAGTTCCAGTCAGCCTGAAATGGCCACAGGGAGCAGGTACAGCTCGGATCTTTTGGGGGATTTTATCTGGAAAACTGTTATAGGGGCATTTTTATCTGAAATACTGTTAGTTAGCTTTTTTTTTTTTTTTTTTTTTTTTTTTTTTTTTTTTTTTTTGGTAGATGACACCAGGGCTGGTTTAATATCTGTGTTTATTCTAGACTCACAGATCCTCTGAATACTGCTGGATTATGAAGTTCAGATAACTTTAAGATTGAACCTCTGAAGGAAAAATGAAATGCTGAAGGTCTCTGTTCTGTGAGGGCCTAGGGCTTCACCACAGCTGTTTTTTAATTCTCATCACTGAAGTCCTGCAGGGACTGCAGAGGAATGAGCTTCTCTGCCAACCTGCTCCAGGCTGGTGGTGGGCTCTGCCTTTCCCAGCTCTAACACCGTTCCTCCTGCACGAGGGGCTGCAGGATGTGGTTTGTGGGATGGCACACGGGGATAGAGATGGTCTGAGTGAAATCATCCACTAGGATCTGTCACCCCAGACAGTCCCTGCTTTTTAATTAAGGATCATACCTACCTCAAACACATTTTCCCCATCTTTTCACATAGTCAGAGGTATTTTTGAGACCACTGCAAGCCATACAGTAATGGAATAAATTCCAAGTGCAGCAGGAGACCACATTGGAGGAAAAACTCATTAAGTGCCAAGGGCATTTCTTTTTCTACCGGTGCTGGAAAATATTCCCTAAATAATACATCTGGATGTAGAGGAGAAGAGAGGGAAAAGATGAAAAACAATCCTTTAAATTCAGTAGGAGCCTATTTAATGGCTTGTTTAATCTGCCAGCTGGCACAGCATTGACTTCTTGCTGCACATACTTTAAGAAGACCTATGTAGTTCTTGGAAGTGAGTTTATATTAAGCTGTAGAAACTTAAATATGGATAAATTGGCAAGGCTGCTTTTTGGTACTTAATAGAAACCAAGAAACTGCTTAGTCATCTCCAAACATATTTCTGTCTCCTTTCTAATATAAATACCAAAGTAATATGGACTTAAAGCAGTAGCAAAGACAGTAAAAATTCAGATCTCCTCCCTGTGTGTGCCCTCTTTGAACTATGTGTGCATCCTTCAGACTTTGAAGTCACATGTATTCCCTATATAACACCGTGCTTTGGGCAGAGAGGTTTTTATGTTGTTTGTGACACTGTTTTGTTTGAAGTAACTGAATGAGTTGGTACATTATGAATTTGTGTCTTCTCCAGCACTCCTTGGCTAAGAAAACTGGTGCCATCTTCATGTGGATTTTATTAAGGGTGTCTTGCTAGTGGTATCACCTAATAGGTTCTCTAGGGTATCTTTTGAATCTATTTTATACGACTCTAAGTGCTGATGCTTTTGGGTTTTAATTGGCTTTGTGTGAAGGTAGATGGGTGCAACTGAGAGCAAACTTGATGTGCAGTGTGGTGTATCTAATTACATTTACACTTTCTGTTCCTGAAAAGTTAGGCTGCACCGAGATGCGTGTCTTCTGTTTTCAATTACTTTCAGCAGCGGAAAAGCAAGGGAGAAAAGATTTAACTACAGAGCAACCTGTCTTTTACATTTAGGGAATCATTTAACAGGATCTGAAGTGACACTTGTCAGTATCTACAAGTTGTAAAGGTTTTATTTGGTTCAGGTAAACATTGAAAAACCTGGCTGGTTTAGTCCTGTTTATTTATGATTTTCAGATTTGGCTTTTATTTTCTTTGTTCTCCTTAAAGGGTGCAAGCTATTTTCAGGTTGGTTTTTTTTTTTTTTTTTTAATCTGGGGCATGGATTGTAAGAATCCTCCAAGTCTGCAAGCATTATCATCTGGGATTTTGGTTTGATTCTCCCCTGTACACATCCAGCTGCACCCTGTGGCTGTGAAAAAGGGGCTTCATGTGCCTTTGGTGCCCAGAACTTATACTGTGACCAGTCATGTGTGCTCTGTGTCTCAGTCTGAGCTGGGTGGAATTACATGGCAACAAGGGAGGCTGGAGGAGAGCCCATAGGGGTTTTGGATCCTTATGGAAGAGGATTTAGGGAATGGTAGTAGGTAACACTCACTACAGAAATTTTTTTTTCCCCCACTTATTTTTTGATGGAATATTAAATGTTTTGTTTTTTTTTTTCCTCTGGACCACACAGATATCTGAGGCACTGTTCCTAAATGAATTAAACAATTTTAAAATTTATTTGCTTTACGCAGTGCTCAAGTGTGACTTTCTTTTGTCACATTAATACAAAGCATTTCTGTATGTCTGTGTGCACACAAGATACTGCCAGGTCTCACCCATCTTGTTTAATTGACTCTGAGCCAGGCCAAAGCCTTGCTGTTGCTGGGTCTTCTGGTTTGGTGACATTGTTGTGTTAGTGTTTCCTTGTTTTCAGCCAAACTCAGCCTAAAGTGGGGGAGTATGGTGTAGGCTTCCAATATGGCAAAAGGTTTGAGGGACATACATCTATTTTGTGATACCCTGTTTGAACGGTCATGTTGAAAGGCTTTGTGTTTTTGCTGCCCTGCTTTACCTCTTGAAAGCTAGGACTGACCTCCTGCTTCAACTTCCCACCAAAACGACCCAGAATTGCTGCTCACTAGAGATGAATTGATAGACCTACTTGGCAGGAAACAACCTGGGTTTCGTTTTTAAGGATGACTAGATGTGTGAGCTGGAAAAGCCTAGCCGAAATTTCTGCAGCTGGATCCATTCCAGGTGGAATTCCACAGATTTCCATGATGTTCTGCCACTGAATAACTGGACTTTCAGCTGCAGTGTATCTGTCATGGTGACATGTGTTGTTTCTGTGTAAGTGTAAAGGTACTGGGAGGGAAGATGAGTTGAAGAGCAGCTGGCAACACCTTGAAAACTTATCATTCATTTCTTCCAAGGAACTGGTTGGATTCAAAATACTCAGTGTCTCTTAGGGCAAAACTACTAACATCAGCCTACCAAAGAACTTTAGGCGTGTTGGGGTTTTTTTGGTCATATTTCTTTTTTCTTTAAAAATGCAGGGGTGATGACTAAAACCTGGTATTGCTGCTTGGTGTTGGCTCAATAGAGCAAGCAACAGAGATCCCCTCAACTCTCATTAGAGTTTATGATGTTCAGCACCAGGCAGAGCTGGATCCTAGAGCTGCATGTTTTAACACAAAAAGAAAAAGGGTTGAAAACACAAAACTGAAGCCACAGTGAGCTGGCTGCATTGTATCTTCATATTATTTTCTATTACTTTTTTATGACTGACTGTGTAGCTTAATGTATCATGATTTTGTATTTTGAAATGCGTTCCAGAAAACATGTGGAGTTTGAAGCCTGGCTGAGTGAATATTGCTGTTGGAACCTTACCTTAAGATTTGCTCAAACATTTCATTATTTTTAGTGGCATTGCCTTAGGTTTTTAATTCAAGACCTGAGAGATACAGAGAGAGTGTGTGTGTAAATAGAGTGCTAAAACATTCATAAAACCTGCTTGGAAACAAATAGGTTGAGAAAATGTATTGGTGAGGTATTGCACGTGAGCATGAAGGTCGACAGGATTGTGCAAGGGTGGGACAAGAGCAGGGCACCAAATGAGAGGGCTGGCAGCAGAGTAGCAGAAGTCAGAGAGGCAGACACTTCTCATTTTCTGATCAGCTCCTTGCCTGGACAGGGAAAAACCCTTCTCTCAAGTGGAAAGGCAAATATGGAGAGCTGCACCACTGCTGCAGGCTCCCTGGCCAGCTGTGGTGCAGAAGAAACGCTCCTGCACTTGGACACAGCACCACCTTCCCTGGCTGATGCCTGCCCCACTCCGGGCCCAGCTCCTCTGCCTGCTGCCAGAGCTGTGGCTGCGGCTCCCAGAACGAGCCCCTGCTGCTTCTGATGGACACCAGCCTGCCCTGTCCCGTGTCACTCCTGAGGGCATCCCTGGGTGGCAGAACCCAGCATGGTTTCTGCTCCCGTGGCTTGTTCTGCTGCACACCTCTGCGGCGGCACCTCCCCACGTGGCTTCACTGTCGCCCTGAGTTTTGCAGTTCTTCAATGTTTTAATTTCTGTGATAGAAGTTCTCATGCACTTTTCTGTAAACATAGGTATGTTTGTTTAACTGTCCTTATTGTTTTGCATTCTTTCTCCTGGGCAGAGATGTTTGATGGATTGTTCCTTTGACCAGTGTGATTGAGGGGTGGTCATTTCACCCTCCAATCCATGGTGATTATTAAGGAGCTATATAACTGACCGAATAAAGAGGCCAGCCCCTTTTTCCTGGCTGATCGTCCTGACCTGATCTGAGCTGAGTCTAAGTGCCTTTTTTTGTGTCCAAGCACGACAGCTTCACTGTGGCTGTGCACCTTCAGAAGGGAGAAGCAGCACCACACTGATCAGCACTCGGTGCGTTGGTCAGCAGCTCCTGCAAGCATTTCTGCCTCCAGCTGCACCTCCACTGCCCCTCGCTCCAGCCTGGGGTCCTGGGTCACGCTTGTGTCCCTCTGTCTGTCCCGGGGCATGTTCCACCCAGCACATTTCCTCAGAGGGGAGGCAGCCGTGGCAGGATCAGGGCACGCAGCGCATCCGTGACACCTGCCAGCTGAGCTAGCATGAGGCTCCCTCTCCAGGGGATGGCATCACATGAGACAGCACTGACAAGAAGGATTAAGTTTTCCTTCTCCCTATGCCTTTAAAGGGATACAGGGTAGCAGTTTTGTTTGTGTAGGCCAGAAGCAAAGATTGGCTTTTCCATGGTTGTACAGCTGCTTCTGCCTGTGTGATACTCTTTTCCATTCTCCGTTTTCTTTTTTTCTAATAGAAATCAGTGGGAAATTGGCATTGTCATTTAACAGGGCAAGAAATGCGTTCTCCTCTTTAATGAGTCTTGGTCATCTGAGCTAGTTTTTCTTTCCTATTATTAAGAACAAAGAGCTCCTGGCTGGGAGTTGTTGGCCCGAGTGCTGTTTTTCTGCTCTTGGAGTTTGTGGGAGATGAAGCTGGCCAACAGCTGGGGCACTGCCACAAGTTTCAACTGTCAGGCCACAGATTTGTGACAAAGCGTGCAGGAGGACTGAGTGCAGGATGTGGGCATTCTTGTGATTAGATTAGCAACGTGAAGACGGGAGGTCTTTGCTGGCAGAAGCAGATAAAAGGCAAAGGGTAACTGGTGAATGATATCCCACGAGCCTGCTTCCCAGTGTTTGGTTGCAGGAAAAAGTGAACGTGAGTCAGAGCCCATTTTGGGATTAAGCACTTTTACAAATGGTTTTGTGGGCTATAAAATCTCTTCAATTTCTGTGTTTTGCCTTTCAAAATGGGGGTCTCGTCATCATTACCTGTGTTATTCTCACGTATGATTAATCAGTGGTAAAGGGCAACACAGCTTTTACTGCCCTTTGTATCTACAGCAAAGGCTAAGTGTTTCCTCAGTGATAATGGTACATGTAAAAATAATTCATTTCCCACAAGTAAGGATTGCAGGAGTAAAAGAAATTCTGCCTTTGCATGTGTGTGCACAAAGGAACAAGAGGATGAAGTAGCCTGCGTTGGCAAAATCTGAGAGTACACCAGCTTCTGGCCTGCAGGGTAAGCCCATCGAACTTTCTTAGTGTATATTAGATGGAGCTAGCCTGTGAGGGTGGAATCCAGTCCTGACTGAAATCTCTGGGAAGTGTGCCAAGGATTCCATCAGGACCAAGATTCCAACTCTAGTTTGTGTACGAATAATATTTCAGTATCTTCTGATCTTTGGGGACAACATATTTGAAATACTTCAGAGGACACTTGAAGGGGAGAGTCAAGGGTTGATCCTTCTGCCATGAGAACCAGTGGCTGTGCCAGCAGCTTCCAGCTATGTCCTGTTTCTTCCTTCGTCTGCTAATGGGAAATGATAGACAAATGTCACAGAGATCAGGGATGGGACCAGCATATGCAAATGCAAATGCCAAGAGAAAGATGCTCCTGGCCCTTAAGTCAATGTGCAGTAGAGGAAAGGAGAGGAAGGAAGTAGGAGGAGTGGAAATGGCATATCCGCAGTCAGCCTGCCTAAGGGAGTAAAGATAAGTGGGGACTTTCCAGTGCAACCGAGTGGCTCTGAGATGGGAGTTCCTGCTCCTGCTGCTGCAGCAACACTGATGTTTGCTGGCACCTCTGGGACCACGCAGCTCTGCAGCGCTCCTGCCCCAGTGCGGAACTAGATCGTGAAACGAGAAATAGACCAGCCATGGATCTTTTAGTTGCACACCCAAGGAGTGAACTCTGGCAGGAACAAAGTCCTATAAAAAGCTCCCTGTCAGCATTTTCATGTGGTTCTGTAGCAGCAGGAGCTGTCACAGGGCCTGGCACCTTCAAGAACGTGCACACTTTGGTAACCTGTGCTGGAGGCAGGGTGGGTGGAACCTGTTCAGCACCTACTGGAATAGAGGGCCTGGACCATGGTGTGGTCCTGTGGGCCATCAGTAGTCCACAAAGCACCAGGTGGAAATCTCTATTCTGTGTAAGCACTGCATATTTTTGCTCAGGATGCCACAGAGAGGTTCACTAATATGTTCATCAGGCTTGCAAATGCCCCACCAATGTACACGAGCTTTTTAAACTCCCGTGAAAGACGAGATTGAAAATGTACATTATATCAAAAGCAGAGATTTTAACAGATGGGGTTTTTGATTTCCTTGTTGAAATTCTTTGTAATTCACTGCCTCCTTCTCATAAAGTCAGTTGTTTGGAAATACACATGTAGCTGGAAGTGAAATGTTCGAAGAACTGAAACTGGGACCTTGAGAAAACACCAAAGTTTGATTTTCTTATGCTGAGGTTGGTTTGCCATTGATGAATTTTCCTTGGAAGTTCCCAAGAAGCATGGTCAGATGAAACAAGGCACAGCTACATTGGAGTAAAACTGTGTTCATGTTGACCTAATAGATTTATTTTGCCTCAAGTCCCAAATGAGCTATTCTGTTTGGGAAGGAATAAAGCTGCTTGATACGAGTTTGTGTGTATGTGTGTGTGTATGTATGTACAAGAGTTTATTTTCTGCAGTCAACGTGAATACTTGGCCAAGTTTACAGAAACAACTGCAGATGTGGTTTTGCATGAAAGGAACGTTGAAAATGAATTTATGGAGCCTTGCTGTTGGTAATGGATGATTCCAGTGATATCTAACATCTTGGACTGAAGAAAGCCATGCATGAGGTGTGACAAAGGACAAATCAATCCTTTGAACTCCACCTCTTGATTTCGATGAAGTCGTGCCTGTTTCTAAAAGACATGAGTGGCACTGAATGCTTCTAAAGCAGAATTACTAGGGGAGCAATGAAAATAATTTCCAAATGTTTTCTGACAGATTTTAATAAAAAACACATTTATTTGTTTTGACAGAAGATAGATTAAGGGACTCTAATTCTCCCAGATTTTGCAGTAGAATGCTTGTCATACCTGCATTTCACGGGTGCCAGATTAAACAAGTCACATTTAGACAATGAGTGTTGCTTGCTGAGTTGCTTTTAGCTTCAAAAGGGGCAATGAAGATGTTCTGTTTTCACTTTTGAGGTGGAGGGGGTAGAAAGAAAGGGCAATGGTAGTCTTAGGAATACAGGAGATGTCATGGCAGTTAGCCAGCTGGAGTAAAATATTCCTTACACTTCTCACTGACCAGTCCATTGCTGATGTTTGAAAGGTCCTCACTTCGACACCAGGGTTTTGGGCCACCTGAGGTGGACAAAAATGGGAAAATGGGACACTTGGATTAATGGGGTACAAGTGACCAAGCTGCATGCAGTCTCAGTTTAAGTCAAAATTTAATGAAAAATTTGATGTTTTTGGTGGTAGTATTAAGAAAAAAGAGGGCAATGACAGAGCAATCACTTGGGTCATCTGCCACCATGTGATCCTGCAGCGAGGACAGGTCAGAGGACAATCTTGCAAGCATGTGGGAAACCTTTCTGTAGCTGAACTTGGAAGGGTCTTGAAATTTCTACCAGCTCCTGCAGAACTGGGATTCTACCATAGAGCAGGACGGGCCTGGGCTGGTGCCCAGCTTTATTCACCAGCGTGAGAGGCTTGCTGGGCTCAGAAAGGAAGGGGACACACCTGGGGCACAGCGTGCAGAGGTCTTTAGGTACCATAGGAAATCTAGCCGGAGATTTCTCTTGTTACAAAGAAACCTAAGGCCAAACCCCCTTGCTCCCCTTCAGGTGAAGGAGGAAATGGGCAATTCTTTCATTTTGCCAAGAGGGGAGAAAAAAAGCTCGAGCAATACTGTGTGGTGTCAGGGAATATGCTTCGGTCTGAAGCTTCTTGGCTCAGCTTGTTTGAAGCTGGTGCAGAAGCTCAGCCTAAGCATCGCAGTCTGGGAGCTCCTGCAGTGTAATGGAAAGGTGACTGGGAGGTCTTGAAAGACATTTCTGTTTAAAGACCTGAGCAGTAATTTGCATTTTTGCTTGTTGCCAGGCTGGCTCATCTGTTTTTAAGACCCCCCTGGATGCTGAGCTGTCTCTGAAACCAGTGCTGGGAATAGGGTGAGGACAGTTTTAGGGTTATTTTGGAGGTTATTTTGCTCTCCGTGCTGGATTATACAGTTCTGTGGTTGCGTGTGTATTTCTACTCAGCCAATTTATTGTTTGCTTTCAAAAAGCATATTCCCAAGTACTGTTAAAATATTTTGTCACATATTTGTGCCTTCCTCTGATTTTCTACCTTGATGAAAGCTTGAAGAAAGAAGACAAAATTTTCAGTCTCTCATGGGATGAGACAAAAAGGGGAGTGGGATTTGCAAGTGTGTGCGCTTTGTTCTGGGAGGGATTAAACGTGGCTGTCCTTGAAGAAAGTACTTTTTAGCAAGACAATGAAAAACTCAACAAATTTTAGCAATAAACCATAGTCAGCTGAAGATCAAAGGCATTAAGTGAAGTGGAGAGAGGGAGAGATTGGTTCTGCTTTTGAAATAAGGGCTTTTTTTGAGGAGAGATATTTTCAGGGCACACACTTTGCTGTGATTCTGATTCAAGCAATGAGGCAATGTAGATAAATTCTTCCACAGGGTCCCTCTTTTGAACCTGGTGGTGGAAAACCCCCCAAAGTTTACCTCAGATTATTTCAGTGGTGTAAAAGCTGAAAAAGATGCCGAGGATTTTGTTTTGAGGTAGAAACAACAAAATTATAAGTGGTGGACACATTGTAAGGGTAGCCCATGTTCCAGTAATTTGCAAGTATGTGTGGATGCCAGGGGAATAGAACTGGTCAAATAGTTTCAGATATCTACATCTATTTGATAAATATATATAAAAATATATTTATGCTTCCTTAAAATTTATTGGTGTCTTCTAGTTGAATTAGATGAAAAACATACCTAGAAATAATTTGGAAAAAAAAATTGAGGTATCAAAGTATTTTCCATTGTAATTTGAAACCCAAAATTTTTATATTTAAAGTAAAACTAGGGAATTTTTCTTTTTGAGGTTGCATGCAACATTGCTTTTGAAATGGCTTTCTCTTTTCAGAAAAATGAAACTTTTTTGGTCTGACACCCACTTATTAAAAAGAAGTGTTACAGGAAAAAAATATACAAAGAGTGAAAAAATGAAATGTCTTTGCACACCTTGGAAGGTCACACAGAGAGACATTTTCACAATTGGCTCCGAAGGCAGATGCTGGGTGGGAGCTGGCTGGAGTGTTATATTTTGTCCCAGGATGTTTTCACTCATGAACAATTTTCATTTGAAAAAAAGAAGCATTAAAATGTGCATGCTCCCAAAAACGGTTTGTAGAAAACACTTCAAATAGTTGGTACCTAGGTCAATAAGTAAAGCAATATTTGAGTCTTCTGAGAATCTTAGATTTTATACTATGTATAAAAAAATGTGCAGTATATCATATATGTTCCATATTTTTGTGGAAATGGGAAGAATTTTTAGATAGATTGATGTTATTGTCTGGTGGTTCTCAGAGGCTGAAAGACAGCTTGTCATTTTTGGGGAGACGGTGAACAGCACTGAATAGTTGACTTCTTCACGTGAACCTTCAGGCTGCTGACTCATTTTCTTGCACCAGTGTGGCTTTGCTAGCCAAAGGTCAAACTGTTGACCTGATCTCCACTTCCCAAGTGGCTTCCTCATTTTTGAAAGAGAGATTTGGATTGCAAGCCTTCTGAATGTCCTGCAGTGGCTGTGCCTCGGTCCTTTGAGAGGAGGCACTAGGCTGTAATAAACCCTTGATGCCCTCCCGAGACATCCGTTCACCTGATCTTCACTGCACAACAGAAAAGTACCCAGAGGATGGGGAAAAGCTGCTGCATCAGGGAACTCCTTATCCCTGCTGGGCAATCTCCCCAGCGCTCCTGGGAAGGAAAAGAGGGGAGGAAGAACAGAAATGGTTCTGGGCTGTTGTTGTTATCCTCCTCAGACTTCCTCATGAGGAAAAGCTTGAGCTTTTGGGGATGAGAGGTGGTGCTGAGGGCCACGTAGAAAGGGAGGGGTGGAGGATGGGCTGGGACATTTGGGGAGGGGATGGGGGTAATGATGGACAGAGCCTGGAGCAGCCCCAGAAGGACTTGAGTGTGACTTGAGAGGTGGAGAGAGGGACTGGGTAGGAGGTGATGAAGGTACAAATAAATCAGATATCAAAGCATGTCTGCTTTGGGGTTGGTATTCTTGTTTCTAGCATGTGAGTTGTCATCCTAACAGCCAACTCTTTGTTTTAAATCCCTGATGATGACTCTACAGACTAAATGCTGCTGCCTGGTGAAGTCTTAGTTCCTGAGGATGCTGTCATCTGCACAGAAACCCAGCATGCTGCTTTGAACTTGCTCTGTAGTGTCCCATTCCTCCTTTGATCCTTGTCTCCCAGCCAGGGGGAACCACATCAGCCCTGCACCTCACAGGTCCTCCAGCAAAGCAGCTGGGGCCAGATTTAGCTGCACGTGTGGGCTGAGATGGAAACACTTCTTGGGAGAAAACAGAAGATTTGCTGTTCTGGGTTCTTCAAGGGGTACCTGGTGCTAGGAGTAAACACAAGATTGGCAAAAACTCTTGTTACAATTCGCTTTTTAGAGATATGGTCTAACTATGAATTTAGAAAAAAAAAAAAAAGGCAAGCAGCAGCAATGGTAGTGTCTCTACCAGATTCACAAAATTAACATTTCCTTTGACTCTCCACAAAACAGCCCCAGACAAATGCGAGGAAAATCACATCAACAACAACAAAATTTTAAATTCCCCAATCTGGGAACAAATCAGAAAGAAAAATACCCCCAGGGAAAGTAAACTAGTAAAATAACCTTCACAAAACCCCTGCCCTCAGCAGTGTTTTAATCCAAAAAAGGGGGCAGAAAAAGCCACGCATTCCCTGAAGTCATGCAAGGCTTTGCTGGTGCCAGTGATTTTCTGGGGAGGGCACTTGGCCGCTGCGCCGGCGGGCAGGAATATAAAGCCGCAGGACAGATCTCCATCTGCGCACAGAGCGCTTCGAATAATGTACAAACGCACCTTGGCTCCGTTTCCCTCCCGCTGCCAGCAGCTCCGGGGCCACCTTTGGAGGTTTTAGTCGACATCTGCACGGTGGCTTTCCCTGCGGAGTGACGGGCTGGGAAACGCGGTTCTGGGGGGGACGTGGCGGGGTGGAAATCCTCGGAGTGCAGCGCCGGGGCTAGGATTGCAGAGGAAGCTGAGGCCTCCAGCCCTGCACAGGAAGCAATCTTAGAGCAGGCCTTAAATGCCAGATTCCAGGCAGAGTTTAACCACTGACAGCTCTGTAAACAAAGCAGGGACAAAAAGAGAACAGCTTTCCCTTTTCTGGTAGTCATTTTTGGTTTGGGGGCTGCAGGGGAATTCTGTAATAGTCGGCTTGATGGGATATAAACCGAGGCTGGAAAGGCTTTGTATATGAAGAACTGTAAAGGGGAAAATACTTCATGGACTAAATCATAAAGAAGAAGGTAGGGCACGGGGAAAATGCGCGGCTTAAACGACAAAAAAAATATTGCTACTTTTCGTTCTTTGAGCAGGATTTGTTCATAGTTTGACTTCCCCTGGGTGGTATTTAAAAGCAGTGGCTTATTTTTCTTGTTTCTCTTTTAATTTTCTTTCCCCCCCACCTTTTCTCTTTTCCTTTTCTCTTCCTTTACTTTCTTTTCTCATTGTCTCTTCACTTTCTTTTTTTTTTGCATTTCTGAAGGGGGGTGGGAACAGACAGACGGGGACTAACTTTTGCAGAACTTTTAATTATCTGTACAGCTAAGGAAAAGAAGAACTCTCTTGTGCAGTGCTTTTACTGCTTGCGGTGAAAAATTGGAAGCTTGAAGTTAAAAATCCTGCTGAATTGTTGCTTTTGTTAGTGGAAAAGACCTGTGACGTTACAAATAGCTAGTCTGCGGCTAGCAGATGTATGCAGTCCTTACTTAAAGCATGTTGATTTAATTTTAACTAGGAAACTAAACGCAGGCACGGGCTATGTTTATCCTACGAGACGTTTCATTAATCTTGTTTATCTCAACAATACTGAGGAAGTTGAGTTTTTTTGATGGAAAAAGAAAATAGTTACAGCGAAGTTAAGACAGCAAAACAAAACTGAAGGCACTCAGTTGGTTAAATGCATCCCTTGCGTTTTCACTCTCATCTAAGTGATCATCTCCCTTTTAGATTTGGATCTTTCCAGAGCTTGGAACGCTTAAACACCCACCATGGATGACTTTGAACGCCGCAGAGAGCTCAGGAGGCAAAAGCGTGAGGAAATGCGCCTGGAAGCAGAGAGGTGAGTTACTGCATATGGAAAATGGTGCTGGTGGCTTGCCTTTGATTAGCAGTGGCTATGAGAATTTCTGCCTTATGCTCCAAGGAGTCCTTGTGCTAACAATACGGGCCACAAAATAGCTTTAGCTGATGCTGTGGGAGAGGTGAGGGGTGTCTATTGTCTAATTCCCTCAGACTGCTCTAACTGTCTGGCTTCTAATTATTTTGCTACATGGATAAATGTAAACATCAAAGGTGGAGTGTTGCCATGTCAAATCAGTGATAGGAAAGCTCATCCTCAGATGCTGAGTGCTGTGCAGAAGGGATTGTGTTTGTCAGATAGTTATATGTCAGATATTATATATATTAAAGATAAAGTTATAAGCTATAAGTTGAAAGCTGGGATGCACCCTGGTATATGCAGTATAGCACGTGTGAATTGTCTGCCATTACTGTGCAGTTGCTGTTGTGTTTGTACTGCCTGTTGCTTTTTATTCATTTACAGTCACTTTATGTGGGCAACAAGGGTAGCCTTTGCTATCAGTTGTTACAGATTTACTTTGGTGAAATGAGAGCAGACTTTGATGTGGGTATGATGATGTCAACTTATGAAAGAAATACCATGAAAGTACTGGGAATGACATTTCATTAACTAAAGCCATTTTACAGCTGTACAGTTCCGTTCCCTTTAATGAAATTTCACGATTTACTCTGCTGTAAGCAGGGAGAAAGGCTCCATTTATTTTTGTAATGTTTTCACTGATAAAAAGATTTGATTTAGTTCATTAACACTGCACTGACTTAAAAAAATAAAAGCTGGCTTTAAGCACATTTTGTTCTCATTTTTGTATTTCATTCTGAATAGGGAGTTCATTTTAATTTCTTTCTTTTCCCATGAGCTGACAAAACCATGATGTTTTGGATTCTGAATACTGTGAAAGAAACGGTGTTTTCGGAGAAGTTTTAAATGGAAGCCAGCAGAACGCATTATGTTTTGTATGCCTACTTTGAGCTTTTTAATGAGGCTCTGCTACATCAGCAGTTGTCTGATGGAAGCCAGTGATACTCGGGGGGGGAATCCCTGGAAGATGAGATGCAATAACTGCCTTTCTTCCCAAAGGAAGTGCTGCCATGCAGCGCTGGGGATGTGAGCTCTCATCAGGCTGTACGCTGAACCCTTGAGCTCTGGAAAGCAGCAGCACTGCCTGCAGATAAATAAACTCCTGTGGAGCGTGGTGGCCAAAGGGAAATGAGGCAGGAGCCTCCCTTTGCGCAGCCATCACCTGCCTGGTGAGCTCCCCAAAAGGCAGGGCAGCAAATGTGCTGAGGCACCAAGCTGCCTCCTTGTCCCAGAAAGGTTTCCCCTGGGCCTGGGGCAGTGTGTGTGTGCTGGGCAGCACGGGGGGCACTGCAGAGCCCATAAATGCATGGCATAGCACACGATGTTTATGTACTCGTAGTGCACTTCTGCTCTAAGCAAAACCGTGTAAGGAAAGGCCGAGACCTTAGGGTTTGTTGGGAAGAGCGTCCTGGGGTGGTCTGTGGAGGATGTTGGGGGTTGTAGTTTGGGAGGCATTTTTCTACAGAAAAAATGCCACTTGGCTTCTCTTTGAAGACCTCCAGGCACTTGTGAGTGGGCAGAGGCTGTGGGGTGACCTGGGCTTCAGCCATGTGGTGTGGCTGGTTTGGGCAGGCAGGGACAGCCACAGGGGTTGGGGGCACCGAGCTCTGCCCTTGCCACCGCTGGAGTGGAAATCCAGGGTGTCAGGTGTATCCCATCCCTGCTAATGGGGAGTGGTGTTGCCATGTCTGGGGTGCTTTTTTGGGGTTTAGCGTGGTGCCTTTGTGGAGGAGGGTAGCTGGGTGGCAGCATGGCCAGAGGAGAAGGGCTTGGGCCTGTGTCCCTCTTTCTCCCTAATCACTGCAGATGCGCTCCATGCTCTTTCCCACACATTTGAAGGCTTTCAACAATAAATTGCTGTACTCCCTTTCCTGCTGCCAACTTCAAGCATTCACGTACAATGAGTCAGACCCCTTAAAAGTCACAAGACTGCTTTAAAAATCTCAGGATCTTAAAAATAATTCAGTCTGGCCTTTTTATTTTTGGTTTGCCTCAAAAATAACAGAGCCTGATTCTCAAGTTCGGATGTGACTCCGGGAGCCGGGACCTCCCAAATCCTGCCCCAGCAAGGGCAATATGGGGCAGGAGCTGAGCTGTCTGCCCCCATTGCAGTGCTCACACAGAGGGAAGGGCAGCAGCACTGGGGCAGTTATTAACAAATGAATATGTGATGCTGCATTGGTTTTGGCGAATTCAGACTTTTAGGGATTTGGGGATCATCTTGGCCTTCAATAATACGACTACAACATGTTCACATGTTGTAAGCTACAGAAATCTGCTCGCCAGACTTGCCTCTGAACACTTTCAGCTGTTTTATGACGTGGATTGTGCAGTCCTAAAGCACAGCATGGAGGTTGGAAATGCTCCTCCACGAGTTCTGAGCACAGGCCATTTCCCTGTGCCCTCCCATCAGTGGGCTGTAGCCTTGCTATGGGGAACCCACCACTGGTTGGAAGCATTTCTGCTGGCAGATGGACAGATGGATGACTGTGTAGGCTCTAACATGTTTGCCAGGTCTCCCATACACTGTTTAGGCTTCTTTGAGTAGAACAGTAAACGCAGAAATGCAAGCAGCCATATCCATCAGCAGTGCTTGTAACTCAGCCAGTTGCAGTGACGCATTTTGCCATTTCCTGGGATAAAAGTACTGTCTTTCTAGCCTGATGCCTGTGCCCAAGAAAGACTGAGGGGTGAAAATGTAGCAGCGTGGACTCATGCACCACATGACCAAGATGGAGTGACTTGATGGTATCATGCCTTCACGAGGGGCCAGAGGCTGTGTTAGGACAGGTGAGGATATGTGTGCTGTCAGAATTCCAAGTGTCTGTGATGCTGGAGCCACTGATGTCTAGCTATTTGATCTTTGGAGAAGCTTAGTGTAAGTTCAGTCCTTGAGGTCTGGTGTTAGGATTTGTGGTTTGGGGTTTTTTTCCATTAGGGATCTGTTGGAAATGATACTTTGTTGTGCTGTGTAGACCTGGCATGCTGGGTTTATATGTGTAGATCTTGAGAGGAAAACTTGTTTTGTATTTTGAAGACCACCACTGCATTTCACCCCTGGTGTGTGCTGTGGCTAGTAGTTCATGCTGTGGCAACTCAGGTAAAAATAGACACCACCTCAGAAACAAAGCGGGTTTTTTTTGCATTTTAAGTTCTTATAATTTCAAGGTATTCCAGACATTCTGGATTCCCCACACAGGCTCACTGCGCCCACCCAGAAATTTTGTTCAGCCAGAGGTTGTTTTTTTTTCTTAATATTTATATTTGTCTGGATCTCTGGAGGCCTATCAACGTGTTTGGAGCAGCACTGCAGACCTGTCTAGGGAGCATGTTTCCAACAGCAGACATACGGGACTTTGTCCAGCTTTCTCCCAGGCTGTCAGATTTATTGCACGTGCTCAGCCTGGCGGGGACCCAGCAGCTCGGGTACCTCAGGGGGGAAGGAGACTTTTCAGGCACTGGCTGGGAAACCCAGGACAAAGTATGGCAGTGTTAACTTGTGCCTGTCTGGCAGCATCCTGTATCTGGTTTGTACTGGTCAGGTGCGAGGGCAGGGGAAAAAAGGACCCTTCAGCCTTTGGGGTGATGGAATGTGCTACATCTTTAGCTGCTCTGTGGCAAAAGCAGGCTTTGTCCTGCTCCCCAGGGGCAGAGGGAGTCCCGTGGTTTTATAAAGCCCCGAGGTACCAGTGTGGAGCTGGCTGAAGTCAGAGGGAAGCTTTCCACTGATTTCAGTGGCCTTTGGATTAAGCCCTACCTGAGTTGTTCCAGCCAGTTGATTTATGAGGCAGTGGCAGCCCTGAAGGAGCTGGATGAACGCTTTGCCTTCCCAGCCACAGGGTACATACTGTGCTGGAGTGCTGGGGCTGTCACAGAAATGGGCTGCACTCAACTCACAGGAAGAATCCCATGTGTAATTGGAGCACAGGGGATTGACTTCTTTCAGCAAGGGAGAAAACAAATACCACCTGCTGCTTTGTGCCTCTTCCTAGG
This sequence comes from Dicrurus megarhynchus, assembly GCA_013399195.1. Taxonomy (NCBI): domain Eukaryota; kingdom Metazoa; phylum Chordata; class Aves; order Passeriformes; family Dicruridae; genus Dicrurus; species Dicrurus megarhynchus. The sequence continues at coordinate 189,161 of VXAD01001400.1, forward strand.
CAGTAAAAGATGTTCTCTTGAACAAAACCATCGGGTTTTGTCATTTTGATGTTGTAACTGACACTGGAAGAATTTAACCTGGGGCTGGGTAGAGTGTGTGTGTGTCTGGAGGGGTGGTGCTTTCAGAGTAGGTCGCTGCCTACACTTCAGTCTGCTGCAGCTGCACTGAAAAATTGAGGTGAAATGCTTCTTGAAGTGACAATGGACCTACTTCCTTGACTTCAGCATAATGGAGAGCAAAAATAAGCCCCTTGAACTCTAAAGAATATTTCTCAGGTTAATCTATTTAGCACTTAAGCCTCAATTTTACAAGTGGCTGACTTGCCATTGTACCAGCAAAGAATTTTCACCTCTGCTTTGTGGTTTTTTATTTGTTTTGTTTGTATTTTTTCTTTTTTTTAAATTATGCTAGGAAGCTGATCCAGTTTGCTCCATTGCCATATCATCACTACTGCAGACTTCAGGAAAGTCTTGGGGTCATGGTCAGGTTGGCCTCCATTTAGCTGAAGCTTGACTTTGAATCTGAACCACAGTTTTGCCCTGCATCATGCTCTTCCCTAAGGGATTTCAGATCATTTCATGGGGAAGGAGAGATGTTGGTCATTCTGTTGTGAAAAAATGGCAAAGAGAAGGGGTTGTCTAGCATCAAATCACTGAAAAGGCTCTCTAAAGCCACCACACTGCTTTTTAGGCTGTGTGGGGTCTCCCAGCAGGGGCCTCAGTTGTCCTGACTAAAGGACTCATCCTTTTGCAGACCAATCAGATATTACTAAATTCACCCTAAGAAAGGGTATGTGAGCAGGACATAGAGAAAAACACCATAAAGCTTTATGGTTCCTGATAGCATTAATTACTAAAGGCATTAGTTAAAGATTTCTTTATTTTTTTTTTAAAAAAAAGATCCAACAGCTCAATCACGAACTCCTGCCAGTCTGTCATTTATACAGTTTTATAAAGCAGTGTGATTCATGTTCATGGATGTAGGCTGGGGAATGCTCATAGGAATAACCCAGCAGGTCGGGGGTAGCAGCAGCCTGCAGGAGGCTGAAAGTCTCCTGGGGTACTAAATTGCTTAATGCAACTTCTGCTAAAACAAGACACATGGTTTATCCCAAAACTTACCTTGGTACAACTGAAAAAGAACTCAAGTGAATTTCAGCCCGGATCCGGTGTGTAGAGAACCAGAAAGACATTTAATATGCTTTTTACTGTTCCTGTTGAGCCTGTTGTGGCTCTGGTAGGCACACAAAGGACTGATGCACCAAGTGAAGAAGGTAAAACCAGCAGGGTACATCTTTGCAGGACAATGAGAAGCTCATTTTTTATTTTCTGGAGAGGTTAAGACTGGATACATTTGTTTCCATAGCATTTTAATGCTTCTGGACAGCAAGGAAGTGTCATCTTTGCCAGCCACAGAAAGTAAAAAATTCCCTTCTCCTGTCCAGGATAGTGAGGGTAAGTGTGTGTCCATGTTAGATCAACACTGAATGACCACAAATAACTTTTGAAGCTGTTTTTCATTCCTGCAGTGGAGTTATCCCTGGTATGGGGTGTTACATTAGTGAGAAATGTTAAACAGTGTTGAGAGTTTAGGAATTACACGAAAATGGTTCCTTCCTGGTTTCCTTTTCCTTGAGACACTAGGACTTGCCCATTCCTTGTTCTCAAGCATCTGGTTATGTTTTTATTATGAGTTTTTAGAGACTATGCTTCAATTCAGGTTTGTGTTGAGGAAAGGAGAATATGATCTTAATACAAGTTTTTGATGAGTGCATGCTTGAACATAAGAGAAGCTGGCTGCATAGGTGTTCCATGTCATTTCCCAGTGTTCATGTTTTATTTCAGAACTGTAACAAAAGTTAAGCCTCTGTCCTCTTAAGAGCTGTGCTCTTGTCTGTTCCAAGCCTCTTTTGCTACTAGAATAAAACCTACAGTGGTTTTATCTCTCCATTAACTTCATATATCCTGAAGTTGCAAATACTTTGAGGATTTCTGTTTGTCTTTCTGTAAAATACTCACTTTTTGGTAGAGCTGAGACATGACATCTTCTGCCCAGGAGTTAAATATTAGGACACTGAATAAATAAGATTAGAGATGCGTGAGAGTTGAGAACAAATTGAAGCAGAGTGCTCCAGCTGTTAACCTGTCTTCACAGCTGCCTGGAATTTCAGGACTGACAGGACATATTTGGATTGTTGAGGTGGGTTTGGCCCTTCACACTGCATCTCTGTTGTGCAGTTCTTGGAGTTCATTCTTAACCCAGGCAGAAAAGCATGACCCAGTGGCTCATTAAAACCTTTTCTGCCGTAGTCACTCTTAAGTGAGAGTGGATCCTAAACAAACCTTTGCTATTGTAGCATTTCAAATGCCCTGGAGGAAATAACCAAACGTATGAAAAGCTCAGTAGAATTTAGTGGCTAATTTTTGTGTTTTTCAGATTATATTTTCTTTAAAGTAGTTTTGGAGACATGTTTCATAGAAGCAGCTTTGTTTTTCCAAAGAGCTATAGACGGAGTATAAACTTCACTGAGCTAAACACACTGCAAGTCCTGAGCAGACAACACAATCAGTTCCTTAGTGTTTCATGTGATAATCCAGATGTATGTCAAGATCATTCTGTAATCTGTGTACTACGTGTACTGCACCAGCCAAGCTTTTAGGAGGACAGCTCCAATCTAGCACCCATACAGCTAGCAAAGTGCCCCCCCCCATCTTTCATCTCTTGGAAACACCAAGGAATTTTGGAAATTCCCGTGTGAAAAGAGCCCCCTCCAATCCTATAACCAGGTAACCCACGTGCTGTCAAAGGGAAATCTGCCCTTTGTTTCCTACTGTAAATTTTTAGCTTTAACTGAACCGATGCCATTCACGAGCTGGATTTTATTTAAATATTTAATAAATAGGGGCATGGAGGCACAGATTTTGGTGCTTATTATTGATGATTCTGACAGGCATGTCTGCTTAAAAGAGCACTGTGTGAGGAGCAATATAACATGGTACTTTATAGTGATTTTCAGAATTAGACCAAAACATAGGTACTGCAGAAAGAAAATCCTGAGTCTGAAGAAATGTAGCTGATACAGTACAAATAAGTGTCAATGGCTTTCCTGCCATGGTTATGTTGAAAAATTACATCTCTCTAGTATCTTAGATGCAAATTGGCAGTATGCAGTCTGTTAAACCAGGGTAGATTGCAGCACTCTTCCATTGCTGTCACTGCACCTTCAAACAGTGTAAGTCATATCTGCCACCAGAATTTTCTCATACAAAAGACTTCAGGTACCTGAAATGCAAAAAAGCTGCGTTAAGTGAACATTGGCCTCAGGTTGTGAAGGCACAGAGCCTTGAAACTTCCTGTACCATCCACAGCAGAGCATGTAGCTTAACTTCTGCTACCTCCATATGGCAGAGACCCAAGGCACTCTTCTAAACTGGCTCAGAGTAAAAGAGGTTCCGTCCTTGGTCCCTGGTCTACTTTTGTCAGACTCTTAGGCAGGGAAATCCCTATATTTCTGTATTTCTTCCTAGACAATAAGTATGTAACTAAGCTCTCAGCTGCTTAGTCACTTTCCATGTGCCTGATATCCACAACTAGTGCAAGAGGCAGTTAATTTAATTCACTGTGTAAAGCATTCTCATGCCATCATGTATACCTCATCACACAAATGCATGTGCTTACAAATGAGTTGGCTGAAAAAATCGACATTAACCCTTCTTTTAATTAAATAAGGCCTCATATTTAATAGTGATGCTCAGCAACAAATTTCATGTAGTTTAAAGGAAAGCAAAAGGAATACTGTGTTGTTCCCATTCAAAAGAAGCTGATGGTTGACTATACCTGTGTCTTAGGAAAAGTTTTAAAGAATACACTTCAGGCAAATATGTTTGATGTATTTACCTGCAGTAACGTATTCTGTATGCTGCATATGTATGTTGCAAGGGTGTGGATGGAAGAAGAACAAAAGGCAGCCTCTAAAACTGCAAATTTGCAGACTTTGAACGGTATCTCTTAGTTATTACATTTAAATGCCTTCTTCTAAGAGAACAAGAACATTGTTGAACTTGTTGCTTAACTATGTTACTATTCTTCAGGGCATTCTGGGCTCAGAATGGTAGAAGTTATTAGATATAAGAGAAATTGCAGTTATTGCCCAGCTGTAAGAACCTCTAACGAGTGACATGAAAATAAATTTAACCAGTGTGTTTCTAGGAGCATCTGCTTCTCAGTGTGAGTTTGCATTTTATTAACGTCCTTATGATCTAATATCTGAAATTAAACCAGATAATCAGAAGATGAGATTTCCCTTCAAAAAGCCGAGGCCAATTGGTTTGCAGGGATAATAGATTAAACGAAGTCAGATGCTAACAAGTTTTACACACGAATAAGCAGAGTTATGTAAACACTATCAGATTGCTGGCAGCCTGGGCAAAGCCATCCCTTCACAGCTCAGTTCAAAGAACCACAGAGGAAAAATGTGATTTGCAAATGAAACTCCAAATTGATTTCAACTTGCAGAAGCATCTCATTTGGTCAATTAGCTTCTGCATTTTTGGCTTTGTGCCTTTAAACAAGTTTTTAATCACTGAAGAGAAATGTTTGTAAGCGGCTTTATTTCTCTCATCGTAACCTACTTATTAGCTCGTGCTAAACAAGGAAAATCCCTCTTGCCAGCAGATTGTCCTTGTGTGATCAAGGTCTTGAGCAGCATGAAGGAAGTCATCAGGTAGCTGTGCTTTCTTGGGCAAATTAACTCATCAGCACACAGCTCAAGAAATATTCCTGGCCAGAAATAAGGTCAGTGGGCAACTACACCTTAGGAAACAAGTCTAGTGAGAGCTGGCATGGAGCCTGACCAGAGGGTCAGGTCAACACCAGTGATACAGCCACAGATTAGGAGCAGTAGTTGTGTTGGTGTTGCAGCTGAGCCCTTCTCTTCCTGGTGAGCAGCGAGGGCGATGGGAAGTGGAAAAGTAAGTAGGATGCATTTCTTTTTGTTTATTGAAAAGTATAAACCAGTGGGTAGTGTGTGTGACAGTTAAAGGTTAGCTTCATCTTGGCTGACATTAAGGAAATCTAAATAGATGCTGTTTTGCTCCTCTTTATGTCAAAACTTGTTGGTTGGTCCAAATAGACTTGCTTGTTAATAGTCTTTTGCTGGATGGTCTTGAATAGAAGGCCAGCAAGTTTGTCAAGCTGACATAGAAAATCAAAGGAAGGCTGCAACTCAGCAGCAAGTTGTGATTGTCTTTTGGTTTGGGATTTTGTTTTTTGGGGATTTTTTTCTCTCTGACATTTTCTGAAAACATGCCTCAGTTTCCTTTAAGGTAGCTGGTGACCCCTTTTCAGTGCAGACATAATTTAAGCAAACAGCAAGGACTGCTCTGGCAAGGGTTATCTTCTAGGTGGACCGCGTTCTTGTGCTGAGACCAGAAGAGGTGCTCCAAACTGGCACCCAAAAGCAGGGTTTCTTCAAAGGTTTGGTGAAATTACTTCTCCATACCACTACTTCCCTTTTCTACCAGATTGAGACAACATTTTGGTGTATGGATTGACTGACTTGAGCAAGTGCTCCCTTCTTAGTGAGCCCTCTTTGGATGATCTAAGCCTGATGCATACATATCACGGTAACTTTTAAAGTCAATTAAATGCACATGGTGGAGAGAAACCAAATTACCATGACTCGATTTGCTGCTTGTCAGCTGAGCCTCTTCCAAGTCAGGTCTTACTGAGAAACAGCATGGGAGGGTAAGCCCAGTAACTTTTGGACTGGGAGGTTTGCACAGATTTAATGCACTTGGTTTCGAACCAGGTTTGAGGTAATTTTCTGCTATTTCTGTGCACAAGCGAGGACTCTGTAGCTGGGGTGCACTTCTAAAGTTGCTGCAGAGGTGACTGAGAACACATACAGTTATGTGTTCACAAGACATACAGCTTCCTACCACAACACAGGTTCCTATGTGTAATAGCTTAATTCGGAGAAATATATCTTTTGGGGTTGGGAGGATGTTTTTGAGCAGAATTCCAATGAGCAGACAGTGTTAACAGGAGCAAGCTGGTTTCATTTATAACACTGTCAGCCCTCCAGTGATAGGGAGAAGATCAGATACTCAGTGTATCAATCCTGGGAATTTCTGAAAGGCAGTGTTATAATTATGGTGGTGAGAAAGATATATAGAGCTGAAGTTGGCTCCAGAGCAGAATGCTTACTTAATATAAAGAATAAAACTTGTTCCATCTGTGTTTTATAGCAGAGAAAATAAGTAAGTTTGTATAAATGGTTCTAAACGAAATGGGCCTTTTGTGAGGGGGGAAAAACAACAAGCAACAAACTTCATCAATTTGTTTTTGATCTTCACCTGAATTTCAAAAACGTTAATCAAAATTTAGCCATCAGATTTTCACAGAAATGCTTACAGCTGGGAGATGAACCACCACAAAAGGCCGCCTCTTTTCTTCCCACTTAGTGCATACCATTTCCTCAGAGGACCAGAGCACAGCAGAGGCTGGAGAGGAAAGCCCTTTTCATGATCCATATACAGAAGATTTTTTTGTCCTTGTGCCTCCTCATGAGATGATTATACCATTGTGTTGGCATGTCACATCATGGCATCCCTCGAAATAAAGTCCTCAACCTCCAGTCTGTTCTCTCCCTTTTTCCCATGTAGAAAACATTTGACTGGTTAGAAATGAAAAAAAAAAAATCATGTGTATTTCCACAGGAAAAGGATGACTGTAGTTTCTTTAGAATAGGTTTCTTTTCCTAGTCTGTGATCCCCAAGCTGAACAGTCCTCACAGCTTTTGCAAGTTCATTTTCGGCCTACACAAAATGACAACCTTGTTCTGGGCACTGTTGCTCGGATCATTCCTGAGATTCTCCAGCAGCTACTACTCCAGTGTCTTAATAAGGCAGTACCATAGCTGGGAAAGACAAGGAGATGGATTTTCTAAACACTGGCTACACATGGATTCCTTTTATGGTCCAGCTTGCACAGTGGGGTATTCCTCTGAAGGTCAGAGACATGGATAACAAAGTGCTTCCCACTGCAGCTTATTTTTTGAGTGCAGGCATCATGTGTCTGGTGCCACATATCCAGGCTGTTCTGAGACGGAGAAAGAAATGTTTGGGTAGGGAAATGTAGAAAGAAGGGAATAAAGCAGGGCCTGAAGTTCTGTGTATTTTGTATTGCTGCTATTGCTGTACTCACTGGGGCTGCAGGATGTATTTGTATCATGTGGAGAACATGTGCTGATATTCCACAAAAAATGTCCCTAAGAATCTCCTCTGGAGGATTTCAGGGATCAGGTCATCCCACAGCAACACCAAGGGCAAATTTTCATGTCATGGCCGTGAATTTGGCTCTCCATTCTCCCAGCAAAAGGAGATAGAGTGCTAATGACCTTTTCAAACCAGTGAGTTATGATAGCTGGAGGGTTTGTCTGTGCTGGAATGCCACAAGATGAATTGGTTTAAGGAAAGGGTTTCATTCTGCCCCCCTTCCCCTTCTCTCTTGTACAAGCTGGAGAGCCTTTTCTCTCATTAGCATGTAATCATCTTAGACTGGAGGGTTGAGTAAGTTCCTTCAGGGCTATAGTCTCATTTCTCACCCAGATTTTTGATGGAATGGATGAGTCATTTCAATATTCTAACGAGAAGGAATATATTGGTGATTAAATTAATATAAGAAAACCTCCTCTTAAGTAATGAAAATATCATCATGTTTTTTCAGGCCTGAATATAAGTGCAGGATATACATAAATTGAATGAAGAAAATATATCTTCAAGGCAAAACTGAAATGTTTAGGCAAATCCAGCGGACTTGTAATCTAATTTTTCGTTTACTGATTATTATCAGATGGACTAATACAGTACCTAATAAGCTATAAAGATAATGAAAGCCTTCAACTGTGTCACCAGCTCTGACACTGTTTGAGTAAAGAGAAGTGCTTGAAGGTGTTGTTTTGGTGACTCATATCTTAAAAGTCTGACTTTCTTCATCTGTTTCCCTGTTGCTTTGCTGGCTCCATCCTGATTTCACCTATCGTGCTCACATCATACTTACAATGAGATCCTGATGTACTGCCTTTGATATCATTATAGGTCTTGCATGCTTGTGGTTATGCTGACTTTGGAGGAAATGTGACTTCTCAGTCTGTTGGCTGTGTGGTTTTGCTGGATATAATATCTTGCTTTGAGGAGATAAAGGCATAAATGCACAGAAGTGGAGCAAAGACCACAAAACATGCAGTTTAGTTGATGAAAGCTTTTAAACTCCTATCCTTGCATGAAGATAACAGAAGAATTCTGAAATTCAAGCAAATATCAATGAAATATGTTCTAAAGCAGGGTAGATCTAGGAGGAAAGGGTTGGCTGCCAGTTAAACTCCGGGGACCCATTTAAGAGGCCGTGTCAAAAAGTCAAAGCTGTTCCATGTTAAGTTGTGTTCTGTGTTTCGAGGCTTGCCCTCATTTCAGTCTGAATCCTGTTTTCGGTGGTCGTGCACATTCAGTAATCACTCTGGATTTGAGGGATTGGTATAACTGAGAGCAGAGATCATCCATCCTGTCCTCATTATCCTGCTGGAAGAAATTCTGGTAAGATGTCTTGGTGACTAGGAGTGACTTTTCCGTCACCAACCCATCTTCATTTATTTATTGGTTGTTCTTCCCTCAGCTCGGGCTGTATCCTGTCATCAGTTTTTAAGCCAAATTCTTGATGGAAGTCAATAGGGAGTCCTGCGCAAAGGGAAATGACATAATGTTGCCCTTTAGTCCTACCTACAGAGAAGCAGACTCGGGAAACATACACATTTTCCTAATTACCAAGCACTGAATTTACAGCATGTGTTCATTTTCTATCGACATCCGGCAGCTACCCAACATGCTGTAAATTCGACGGTTTGTATTCCAGGCAATTGTTTTTAATAAAAATATTCTGGATGTTGTCTTTATTTGGCTTGTATGTGGTAAATGTTGAGGTCTTTAGTCCTCTGAGGTAAAGAATGTGCCATTTTAATGGGCAACATGGAGTGTTCTTAGCTAAAAATATTTCCTTGTCCCACTGGAGTGCGTGATTTTGCAGGCTGCCACCTTTTACACAACCAGAAATTGCATTTTGCTGGAGATGTGTGTCTCTGTAGTTTTTAAAACACTTTTGAAATGAAAGATGCTTCTGTAAATGTAAGCTATTATCACATGAACTGTCACCTTTTACAAGGAAAGGGTTTCTGTGTTCGTGGCCTACCTCTGCGGTGCCTTCATGTTGTTCTTCTGCAGCCCAGGATGAACAGAGTTGCAGAATGGGTTTAAAATTAAGACTTTCCTAATAGGACAACCTCTTTGCTAGTTAGAATTCAGACTTTTTAAAGCTTAAATTCTTGATTAGATGAAGTAAGGATGTAAGCATAAAGAAATCTGGCCAGAGCAGACTGCTTGAAAGGTAGCTGAAAGTGATTCCTTCTGTTGGGAACAGTAATGCCATTTTTACTGCTTTTATTCCTTCTTTTAGCACTGTAGTGCCTCTCATGATGAAAGCTGCTTTGTACATCTCCGTAACCAGAGCATCTGGCATCTTGTCAATTATTTACTAAATGTGTATATCCCTGCATCATCCTTTTAGCAGGGTAGTGTTTCCAAATCAGGAGTGAGGAGGGACTCGGCCACAAACCTATCAGAGGGGATGTATGAATGCTTTTTGCTTGCCTCTTTGCTTATCAGATCTTCTCCAGGCTGCAGAATTTGGAGAACGATGAGCAAATCATCCAGGCCCACAGTTTTTAGCACCATCACTTTGGTACAGGGCACTTTTAGAGGGAGAAGCCATAAAAAGCAGCCTTAGTCATAGGCTTCAGGAATCCTTCTCCATGAGTTTTAAGGTCTTTGGAAGTTGGCCCATCTCTGTTACATTTAATAAGAGCTCTGTGCAAGTTTTATTGCAGGGAAAATTGTATGTGGAGCCATTGCTTATCTCTGCCACTCACTGTCTGTTCTTGGATGTTGATAGGGAGATATTGCAGTGTGTCTGCTGATGACTTCTCCTGGCAAGGGACAGTGACAAGGTGGACAGCCTGATAATGCTGGACTTCTTGGCTGTTGGGTAGCTGGCCCTGAAATGGCATGAGGTGATTTGCATAGGCTACAGGGCTTTCATGGAGCAGCTGTGTTCTTAATACAAGTTTTCAGAAGCTGGATTAACAGGGGTAACAAGGGGTTACACCTCCTTGTAACCCCTTTCCACTGGATTTTGTGGGATTTCACCTCTACAGATTTTTTTGACGCGACTGAAGAGTCTTTCAAATGCCTGTGCGAGCTTTAGAGTCACATCTTGAATGGTCAGTGGATAGGGCACTTTAATGTTGCTGAGCATCTGTGTGAGAGGAGGATGTGGAAGGCATCTGGAGACTTGTTCTGTCCAAAACTAACAAACATGATGCTGAAGTTTTGGGAAAGCAATCAGAAAAAAGGGCAGGAGCAATACCAGACCCTTTGACTGAATGTACTCTTCTGCCATTTGTGAACTGGATTCATCATCTGGGATATCAGCTATGGCCATATCAGATTAGTATTTTTTCCCTGGTTTTGTCTTCCTCTATTTTTTTCTTTTTTTTTTTCTTAAACCAGAACCAAGACCCTGTTTCTTGTAAATGTGCCTTTGTCATCATGGGTTTAGGCTGTCATAGCACATTTTACCCCAAGCTCCATCTTTAATCACTTAGTGGCAGACCTGGGAATAGAAGCCATGTCTCAGCCACAAGACCACATTGTCTCTCCAAGGCAGGGAACAGCTGGGAGCTTTCTTACAGAACAGCTTTACAGTTTGCTTGCAAGCTGCACTTTGGGTCTCTCACAGACTGGGGAAAATGCAACTTCACCTTGTAGCAAAGAGCAGTCTGAGTCTCAAAAGACACAGAACCACCTGCAGCCTTGTGTAGGCAGAAGAGGGGAATGTGGCATCTGAGCCTGTGCATTTAGTGAATGTTGGGAACAGATAATAAATTAAGACTTATAGGGGTGAAAAAAAGAGGTTGCTTACGTAACCCAACTCGATTTGTTACACTTCCTCCTCCCTAGCCTCGTTCCCCATTATTTAGCAATTAAATATGCTGAGAGCAGTGAGCTGCTGACCACAAAATTGGGGGTGGGGGGTGGGATCATAGTTGTTATCCTGTTCCAAAAGCTATAATATGGATACCAGAAAGAATGAGAGTCAGATGTAGATGATGCTGTTGAGTTGCCATTGGTAGAACAGAATGTGCTGTACTATCCAGCTATGGTTGTTGCTGTGTCTAAAACCATGCAGTATGAGTGAAATGCGGATGTCAGTCCGTAGCACTGGTGTGGTTTATAGGCTCCTCATTACGTTGCTAAACTGTGTGCAATAGATTAAACTACCATTAAAATTCCACGTCTCAAAACAGCTTATTTTGCTGCTCAGACTTTCCTCTGCGTCCACTGAGAGCTGCATGCAAGTGAAGAGAGTCTTACCATTCAGGCAGTCCAAGGTGCCTGTTTGCCATTCCTACTGTCAGCAAAATTCTGATTGACTTCCTTACAAAAACTGGATGAAATGCTTGTAGGCTTGGTTTTCATGAGAACCTGGATGGGTGATGGGGAGCTAGGAAAGAGTGCTGAAAACTGGGAATGCTTATCCCAAACCCTTTTTCATATAGGGAATTGAAGGGGAGGGGGACAAATTCTACGTTTCCTGCAAGGTGACAACGAGCGGCTCTGGTTTTCTCCAGATGGAGAACATTCTCTGAAGATTGCTCCATTGAGAAATAAGGGTAGAGGCCTTGCCTTCACTGAGCTGTGACTCTGGTGTCCCTAAATTGTGCTTAGCAACCCCTCTTTTGCTGTACTTCAAATCAGTGTTTCAACTTAGGCCATCATAACACATTTTACTAGGTGTATTTAACTTCAAATCAGTGTTTTTTCAGTACTATTTGGAGTCACAAATTGGAAACCAACATCAAAAACTTAAACTAGATGTGAACTTGAAACTTGTTTAAGCTGTTATTCTTTTCTTGAACAGCAACTCAGTCCAAATAATGACTTTTAAAAGTCTTTTTTAAATTCAAATATTAACTTGACTTGAACGAGCCAAACTGAAACCAAACCAAAGCTGAGCTGAAAAGTATACATTAGTTGAACTTTATGAGCAGAACTGTACTGCAAAGTTGCTAACACATGTGCAGTGAAGGGAAAAACCTCTGCTCCGAAATTCTTGCAGTCTTAATTAACACAGGGTGTGCACAGCTGATTGACAGTGAAATGGCAGAACATCGAGTCAGGCAATTACAGATAACACAAACTGTGGTCACGACTCATCAGATTGACTGTGGAGTCATTGGCAAATGTGACCCAGACACAGGGATTGCACTGAAAGACAAGTTTTGTAGGAAGACCTGGAAAGGGACAAAGCAAGACCTCTCACCTACCTCTACACTCCAAGAAATTACTGCTTACCTGAGACGAAAAGGAAGGACACAGTTCCTTGGGGGAGTTAAGGTGGGGCATTTGTGACCCTGTTAGACCCATCTAGTGGGACACTGTACCATGTACAGGTGTGGGGATCCCTTATCCCACTTGGATCACTGGTGTACATTGTCCTAAAAAACCACACCAGCAGTGCCTGCAATCTGCTATCGTGAGTTATCTCAGTGAAGGCTCCCATGGATTTTAAATTTATATTTACAAGCAGTTTTATTTTTCCTACTTCGAGGCTGAAGACAACCAAAACAGTAAGAATATATGTTGGCAAGTACAGGGAGTGATTAGACCAATGCTAGTTAGAAGATTTAAAAGTGGAAGATCATAGTAGGAAGAGTAAATTTTTTAAGCATCTCCCATGAGTTGAGTTGCTGGCACATGACTCTGCCACAGGTGGTTTCCCAGTGGTGCAGGATCACGTCCACGGCACGGGGATCCTGACGTGGTCCCTCCCTGGATAGTGTCAGGCAACCTTGGCCCCAGATTTGCTGTGAGAGAACTCCTGGGCAATCAAGGTGGGGCTGAGAAACTTGCACACTCTTTATTTCAGCTCAGCACCTCGCCTTGCAGTGCTCAGGTGTCGGCCTTTATGACAATGGGTATTTGGCCCGTGATAAATGTACCAAGGGGTTTTTTCTTCCTTCCCTTGAGTACTTAAAGCTCCATTGTCAGCATTCAGGAAAGCCGTGTTTAGACTGAGTTGGAAACAGGTACCAAGACGTCTGGCTGACGCAAGAGTGGTTTATTTTCCATTTTAATAGTTCTTTAAACAGGTCCTGCATTTGTATATAGCTCCTTTGTTGGAATAAAAATCTTTGTTGGAGGCTACCAGACAGCTATAAATAGCTGTCGTGAGTATTTATGCTGAGGATAATCTCAGGAGAAGATATTTTTGACTTCGCACATTGTTTAGAATAGGAAATTCTTTTAATGCCCACATTTTCCATTCCCAGTGCCATTAGCTTTTCCCCACCCCCTCTTATGATGTGTGCCTTGCTCGCTCTTTCTCCCTCTTATTTCCTTTAAGGTTCAAGGTTACAGCCAATCCGCTCCAGAGGCAGACTTGAGTTTATTATTTTTTTTAAAGGAAAATGCTAACTTTGGCCTTTTGTGACTGTGTGGGAATTCAGTTCGTTTCATGGGGCTATCAGAATGTAAACGAGATATCTCACCAGGCTGTCGCCGTACACTGGGTAATGAATGAGCACTTTATTTCTCTCGCCCGTGGAACTCATGTGCTTGTTAGAATAACAGTGGCCAATCTATTTTATACTCCCACAGAAAGTATTGCACTTTTTTTTTTTTTTTGGCAGGTTTGTGAGAGCTGCTACTTGTACCAACACTTAAGTTAATGCTGGATCAGAAAATAAAAATAAACGCATTGTGCTGAACTATACTCATAACTTAAAAATATGGTCCACAGCAAAGCTTGTTCTTACACAAGTGCATATATAATTCCAATCAACAAAATCATCAAATATGTGTTAAATTGAAAGTGAGGTGTAGGCTGTGGGCCAGATTGAAATCAGGTATAATTTGGCACATTTTGAAGTGCAGCCTTTGGGAGAAGTTCACTGTTTACCTGTGATGCAATCTAGTCAGACCTTTGCTACTTTTTCACAATTCATTTTAATCTTAAAAGAGACTGCCACATGCAAAGCCTAACAATTAATGGGAATTAGGTAGCTTCTAGACAGGGGAAGCCTATATTGTCAGTATGAAGGATTATCTGACAGCAAAAAATTGGTGAGATATGTCCTGTACATAGAGTTAGGTTTTAAAAGGTATTTCAATACATCCTGAGATTTGCCTTTGAAATCTCTTTTGATCTCATGGTGCTGCACAGAAGACAATCTGTGTGCTCTTGAAAACCTCACCCAAGCTCCCTGTTACTGCCAGCAGCCCTGGAGCATCTTTTAGCCTGTATGAGGGGATGGTGTTCTGTAAGATGAAAGATACTTCAAGCCTCTCTTTCTCTGTACAGTTGATAAGGATTTGTGGCCTGTAACCTACCTGCCCTTGTTTGTAGAACAGTGCTGTTGACTTCATGGGGATCGTATTTGTGTTTTTGACAGCTAGTGTTACTGTTAATTTGGTTATTTGTGTTTGCCACATAAATCTGTAGGCAGATGTGCACACACATACCCTGCAGTTTTGAAATGCTGCTGTGCTGGAGGCGAGGGCTGGTGGCCACACAGCTCATTTGCTGCACTAATGGTTAATGAAAAGGAATTGTGAGGACAGGAAAATTAAAAAAACCCCTTCGCTGCAGACTGCACCTTGATTTGGCCTGCTGAGTGAGCAATGTCATGATCACAAAGATCAGGGCTTAATTTCCCATCTGTAATGTTGTTTTCCTGAAGATCAGAGGTTATTAAACATTACTATTAAACAGAAAATGTGACCTTCCAGGCTGTGTAAATGTTAGAGAAAGGTGAGTGGAGAGTGGGGAGAGGCTGAGTGCTCGGATACACCTCTCTAGGGAAGCTGTGGCCTGTGCCAGGCAGACCAGCAAAAGGGCTGGGACCTCCTGCCCAAAGGCAGATTTTTGTAGTCTCGGAAGGTCTTTGCTGAAATGCATCAAGAACCCACCTGGATAAGAACCCTGGGAAGTACAATAGGAAATATTCAGTAGGCTCAGCTACTGTGGGGGAACTCCTGCAGGCAAAATCCAGGAGAAAAAGCAACAACCAGATGGAAGCAGGACTCGCTGTTGTGCCTTGCTGCAGAGTCAGTACCGGCTGTGTTATTCCAGCAGGGAGGCCAGAAACCATTGGAGGTCAGCAAGAAGGAAGGTGATGGATTGCAGCCACGGTGATGTCGTGACTCCCAAGCCAAAGATGGCAGGGTGTGTCCCGAATGGAAGTTTCCTGCATGTGCCATAGCCTTGACTCAGAGGTGGCTTTGCTGAGTTAGCTTAGGGGTGATGAGTCCACTAAAACCTGGCTGCAGACCTCCAAGTTTCTTACATTCCCAGTTTATGGGATGTAGTCAAATGATTTCTTTCACAGTTACCTTGCCTTTCTTATCTGATGAAACTGTGGCTTTATTCAATTTTAGTATTTTTCTCCTTTCTCTGTTGTCTAGAATGTGACTAGATCAAATTTCTCCCTTCTGTCATGGCCATTAGTAGCTTAATATTTTTTTTTACATGAAGCTTTTTTCAACAATAAAAATCTCTCCCAGACTGTAGTTATATAATAGTCAAGGTCACAGTAATCATAACAGAATCTGCCTCGCTTAGTAGGACTGTGGTCATGGAAATGAAAATGCCCTGGCAGGATTTTTTTTTTTTTTGCAGGATTTTGCTACTGCACACATAATTCATGAGACTTGATCCATGAAAGATGACACCATTTTTAGGCCCATTGCATTGAGCTGCTTAGTATCCTAAATTTTTTAGCTGTGAGGTAGAAGTAAAAAGCCTTTGGGCTTCTTCTCACAGAGCCTAAGGAAAGAAAAATGTTGAAACTACAGAATTTTTTGATGTTGCTGTTGTGTGCACACTAAGTGGCTTTAAATCCAAAGTGTCATATGATTAAAAATCAGTGTGTTTATAGATGTACAGGGTCCTCCCAGAGATGTTTTGTTATTATTCCTTGGGTTCCCTCTGTGTCCCCCCTGCTGTCTTCTCAGCACCACCGTCCTCCATCTCTAGCTCACAGTCATCCTCACAGGAACTATTCATGTCAGAGGAAAAGCTTTAATGTGCCTTTGGTGGTTTCCCTGTGGGTGGAGGAATGGTGACCCAGCTGACCAGCTGTAAAACATGTGGCATTTTCTTCATTCATATTTTTCTATTTCTGATATTCTTTTTCCTCTCTCCCAGACGGCTGGGGATATATTTGGTCTTTGAAAATTGGGAGGCCGTATGTGATAATTTTCAGAGAACGTCAGGACAAGAAATTTGGTGCGAATTTCACTGAAAGAAGAACTTGTTGCCAAAGGGATCTCCTCTTCAAGTGCCTTCTGACATGAAAGTACAACTAAGCCCTCAGTATTGAAAAGTTTATTGTAAACAAAGAGCTGTGTCCACTCACTTGCTGCTTATGGGCTCCCCTCCATGAAGTAAACACAGGATGTGATTGCCTGGGGGCCCTGTCATCAGTGAAGCTGCACTAAGATTGAATTTGGCTTGATCTTTGTCAGGAGCTGTCTAGCATAGCTCCTTGCCAAAGGTGACTTCAGCAGACACACAGGCACTGCTGAAACATAGCCACTGCTCCATCAAACCTTTTGTTAAAGTCTTCAAAACCAGTTAAACCTGGTAATGGTTGATACAACACTTGTGTGGTAAGAATTTGTGCTGCAGACATTCTTCTGTGCCCGGTCTCTACGGGCAAGAGCAAGGAGGATTCCTTTCCGTGGTTAGTGTTATCTCTTTAGGCTGAGGTGTAATAGCTTGAGTGGTTACCTCTGCAATCCTTTGTGCTCCCACTGCCAGCATGGCAGGTGCTCCCTTCAGCACAGTCCAGAAATCTGCTAGAAGTCTTTCATTGCTGTTGCTAGCCCAGACTGAGCCTTCAACTGTTGTAAAAATACCAGCACTTTAATAGCAGAAGTTGATGTGTGCCTCCTTGGACTGCAGTGTGTCATGAAATACCAATATCATTGCCACGTTTTCCCTGGGTAAGGATGCCTTCAAAATTTATCTGGTGGCTTCTAATGCATCTGTGTGGGCTACAAAGCTTGGACTTGTATACACTCGTTGCTGTCAGCAGGATTTAAGGAAGTTTTGAAGAGCGTTGTTGTGTTGCAGCCTGGATGGTTCAGAAGTGCCCCCTCTTGCATTTCTGCAGGAAATCTGCACAGGATAAGACCCAAGTTTTAGTCAGCTCAGTGTGTTTGCATCAAAACAGGCCCTGTTTGATTCCACCAATGAAAGTATGGAGGGCATATGATTCCTGGTACTGCAGAGGTGTGCTAGAAGTCACCTGAGGTGTGGGGAGACTTCCCCATTATGCAGCAAGGTGACAGTGTGCTATGCAGTGGGTGGAGATTGCTAGAGAGTAAAAACACTGCCAGAACAAGAAATTTTGCTTACTGGTCTGTGTCAAAGTGATGCCTGACTATGTCATCCTAGGGCCTTGGTGAGACATAGCAAATTTCTTAAAATTCTGGGTTGAATTCTGAAGATATGGTAGTGGTGGCTACATTTGTTTGTAGTGCTCCATGTAATTTGATGGCAATTTTAAAATTGCTTTGAAGAAGTATTTGACATCAGTAAAAACATTCAAATCTGAACTTCAAAATAAATACAGGATCTTGTAAACATGGACAAAGGTAAGGGCACCATAGAGTATCACAGTAAGAGACCCAAGACTCTGCCAACTGTGGTTAATTTCCAAGGAAGCATTAATTTCCTTTTCCTGTTTTCAAGAATTTTTATGTGTAGGAGAAATGCCCCTGCTGCATAAACATTTTTTAAAATAATGGCTTTAAAGGGCATGAACGAGAGCCTGAATCCAAATGTTTTCCTAGTACTTAAAGAATCCTTGTTTAACTAGTTTCCTTTTTTTTTTTTTTCATAGCTATAATATGGCTGGAGCCAAGATCACTATAAGGGAAATGTGGCCAAAACCCAATAATGGAATAATAATATCTGCCTGTCCATCATAACCTGCTCTGTTTGCTTGCCTAATACTTTAGCTAAAAAGAAAAAAAGAGCCAAAGCAGGAAGAGGAAAGGATCATTTTCTTTCCTCTGCAGATACGAGAGGGCGATTTGATCCCAGGTTTGGGTTCACTTCTCACCGTATGTACTCTGGGGACATTTGTCAATCTTCTTCAGGGAAAATAAGAAACACCAGGTGATGTTTGTTTCTGTGAATATTATTTGGAGGCGGCAATCATGTGTGCTGGGCGTGTGGACTGCCTCTGGTTGCCTGGATAAACAGAGGAGCACATTTGGTGTAAACAGGCTAAAATAGACCCACAGGCGAGGGCTGGAGCGCCTCTTAACTGCAGGGGGATCTGACATCACTTGGTGTGGAATACAAACCAAACTGGAGTGACTGTCTTCACTGGTGCTCTACCCCATCAGTAACACCTCCTTAAAACAGACTGAGAGAAACTGCTGCATTTGGTGGAATAAAGGGAAGTTACGGAATTAATAAAATTCTTTGTGTGTGTTTTCGGGCTAGCTGTTGGGAAGGTGGGAACATCTATCACCCAAAGCAGAAGAACTTGATCCACCTGGGAGTGCTCTCAGCCATGCCATTGCTGGTATCATTTGAGCTGATGCACATTTGTGGATGGTGAGGCCATCCTCTGCTTCCTTTTGCAGCAGCTGCCGTCATTGCTCTTCCTGCCACAAATTCCAAGAGCCAGAGACACCTTGCTCCTATTCTTAGACCTTAGTCTGAGTCTAAGTGGACTCTACACATGAGCTCTGGGACTCATTGGGACAAAACGTGTCCCTACCTTTTAGTGCCATATATTTATTCAGCTGGTAAGTGGTCCAAACAAATGCAGTGTGGGAAGATGAGAGATGTATCATTTGTTTGCTTTTTCCCTGCACTAGGTTATGTTTTCCTTGAAGGGGGCTCTGGTCAGATATTGTAGTAGTAAACATGTAGAAACAAGGCACAGCACCTGATACTACTGTGGCTTTGTGGGGAGTTGGATTGAAAATGCCATTATCCAGCTGACCTTTGGGGAAGAACCACACCACATGGAAGGGGATAGCCGGCCATTTGTGTTGATTCAGTCAAACAGTCTCTATTCCCACCTGTGTTTGGTCATAAACCTGTGTATGAGCCATCTGGTCATAAATGAAGAAAGATAAAGCAGAATATCAAGAAATGCTTAAAATCACTTTAAATAATGGATGTTTTCTTAATTTACATGACCTCTCTAAGCCTCTTATGAGAAAGCAAGTGGAGTGACTCAGCATAAGGTAGCAAAGATTATGCTTAGTGTTTAGACCTTGGTCCTGTCTCCTTTAATCCTGATTCAGTGACACAATTCCCACATTACTTAAGTAATGATTAAGTGACCTCTTCATTTCAGGCAGTTCCCTTAGAATCCTCTGCTTGGTTGTAAACATATGTAGAGAAGATCTTGGTGTTTAGATGAATTCTAAAGATGGGAACAAATCAGTTTTCTTTCTATGCAGAGTTCCTAGTTTCCTTACTTGAAGTTTAATTATATTGTTGAAGAATTTGGTAGGCGTTCCCCATTTGGTTTCTAGATCTCTTTCTGCCACGGTTTAAAGTGCATTATTTTCTGATCCCAGCTATCTGAAAGTCAGTAGGAGAAAAGCTATTGCTTTGAGGTAAGTGTAAAAGAACTGCCCTAAATGACACTGCCATAGGAAGACAATGGATAGAGGAACCATGTCTGCAGCTATGGTTTTCCCTTATTACTGATTTTTCCAGTCCATCATGCTGCATGCATTTGGGTTCATCAAGTAGCAAAGGACTGTGACCCACAGGGCCAAGCCTGCAGAATTAGGAATGCTCTGGCAATCTGATTTTGGCATGCTGAAGGTGTATTCTCCCTGTAAGAGGTTTTTCTCCTTTGCTTTGTGCTTGATTTTTGTAGACAGTCATGTCCATTGACATGTGCTGGATTGACACAAAATAATATGGATTGTATGTGCAAAATAATGTGATTGTGTGTAATGTGTGTTACCATTGTAAGCACGGATCTTGTGGATGAGAGGAGCTGCTTGTATCTCTAGCCAGACACACTGTACAATAATTTCTTCTCTGTCTGAGAGTTGCACATACAAATGGCACTTGAGCTTTGTGTTCTTCACCTCTGGGTGAAAGCTACCCTTCCTTATTCAGTATTTGCAGGCTTGAAATTACCAGCCTGTGCTTGTTTTGGTTGCTTTTTTTGGGTGGGCAGGAACTGAATACTTTTTATTACTTTCAGAATCTCTGTGGTAATTTTTGGTCAGGAAACCTTTTTACAAGGTTCTACTCCTACTTTTGAAAGTGTTTCACTTCTAAGTGAGGTTAAGTGCTTTTGGAGAATTTCACATAAGTAATTATTCTATTATACATTCAAGATAATAGGAGAGAAAGCTGAAAGGAACTTGTTGGAAGTGGTGTAGGTAGAGCATGCTGTAGGTTGAAGTAAACCACACCCCTCTCTTTAGGCTTCAGCTGCTGTTTATCTCTTTTTAATAATGTTTGCTCTTCCTTTCTTTGTGATATTTTGGCGCATCACATGGATGGGGACAACATTAATTACTACTTAATTCAGCAGGTTTAGATTGTAAACTGTAAGTTATGAGGTGATGGGGTAGGAGAAATAGTCCTTTGGCCCAGTCTCCCCTAGGACAGGGAACTGAGAATCGGGGAAGAGACTGTTTGATGTTGAGTGTATGGCTGGATGCTGCCTGGTCTTTCCATACACCATGCAAGACTGGGCAAGGCTCTGAACTCCCACTCCTTTAGCTGTGCTTTTAAGGAAGGACTGTGAAGCATCTGGCCCTCAGCTAGAAAGTCAGAGCGCAGGAAATGCCTTTGCTCGTAGCATTTGCCAACTGTGGTTTCTGGTATGTTGGTGGGTGGGTTCTCAACATGTCCATCTTGATAAGAAAATGCCTAAAGCCAGACCCCGCTCGTCGTTCATCAAAGGATCATTTTCTTTATCTCTAGTTTCAATTAAATGTAGAGTTTCTAAAAACAAAAACGCACCGTGCTCCTCTCAGAACCACATTTAACCTCTTAAGCCTTGTTATGTGCATCAGGAGTAAGGAAGTTACATTTAAGGATCAGGGCTTATCTTTCCAGTTGAATCAATTTCTCTTGACTTTCTCCAAAGAATTTTGTATCCCCTGAAATTCTGCATGTCATATCTTATCATAGATGAGAGGTCTTTTTCAGGGAAGATTTTAGAGGAAAAAAAATATAAAAAAAGGTTATAATGGTTCAAAAATTGTCCCTATTTTGTTTTCGTAAATTATAAAAATGTAAGCATAAAAATAGTCTCCTGTCTAGTGAATATTATTATTCCTATTTTTCCTGCTAAGGAAGAATGAAGAAAGAAAGAAAGCATCCCATAATTTGATTGGGTTATTTGAGAGGTATATAGTTTGGGTTTTGTGTTTTTAAGAAGTACACTTTTAAAAAATGTGTTTGGGATTCAAATGGAAGGGCGTGGACAAAGTTGGGTTTTGGAAAAAGACTGTATTTAAGAAGAATGCATTTTAAATAATGCTGATAGGAATAAAATACCAGTGAAGGATCACACTACGCTTGTTTCTTTTCTGTACAGTTTCTTACACTCCCAAAGTATCTGCTATCTACTAATCTCTGGGTACAGAACTAGGTCTAGGCCAGCTGTTTTTGTATAAGTTCCCAAGTGTTGTAGATGTTAATTTAAATTGCATCAAGTGATGCAGGAGTCTTTGTCCGTGGTGGTGTTCAGAGAGGCAGGACCTGCTGCTGGTCCCTTCCCATTAGTGAGGGGTGGCATCTCCACTGGGAATTGCTCACTGGGTGAAGCCCACACAGCCACGAGCGTTTCTCCCAGCTGTGTATTTCCAACGTTAAAAAGGAGCTAAGTTTAATCACAGAACATCACATCAATAGTTGTTAGCTTACTTGTTGGCAGACCAAAACGAATTCAAATTAAACAAATGGTTTAACGCTTCCATCCTGCTTTTAGGTTCTACCTTGGCATTCCAAGCTGAAGGGATTTTTCTACTTGCTTTGTATTCTGAAATCCTTCCTTAGTCTTAAGCTCAGAATTTCACAGCAGCTTCAGTGTAAATAAATGAGTGCTGAGGGAAAAGCTGCAAACCTTTCTCGAGAGAAAAAAAAATTGCTCTCAAGCATTAGAAGTGCTTGAAATCCTGCCAAGTTTCTGAAAATGTTTCTGACTTCTTTCTTTCAGAAATGTTTATTTGAAACACTTTTTAATATTTTTGAAGAGTTCTAGTGAATTAAAATGTCTAGTGGCCATTTTGGTGAGATATTGCTAATTATTCCCATGGAAACCTTGAAATGTCGGAAGCTCTCCAAGTGCAAAGGCGATGCCGTAAGAACAGGTTTGTCTTCAGTTGCCTGTGCTTTGGAAAGGTAGAAAATTCACTTTCTGAATGTAAGTCGTTTAGATTGGAAGGGTAAGTTCCTGTTACAAAGGCTAATTTCAGGAGGAAGTTTGTAATACTGCATATGCTTTAGTCTCTCTCGAACCTCTAAATCCTGTAAGAGCCCCTGTAGGAGCAGTTCCTGGAATCCTTCCCATCCCGTGAGGTTTAGTCATAAAAAGTGACACTCTGAAGCTGTCTCTCAGGTCACAAAACGTCATCAGGGCACAAAAGTATAGCCACAGCTCTAAAACTCAGGCTGCAGCTTTTGGCAGATCTGGGAGGAGAGGTTGGCCATTTGAAAAAGAAAATTATTTTTCTTTGTAGCTAGTGGTTGATATTTCTCTATGCAAACTGGACTGCTATTGACTCTTTTGATAGTTATTTTATTTAAACCTCCTTGAAGACAAGCCTGCCAGCTGTTTTGGGGAAGGTTACATTTCTCTTAAGCCACTTTTTGTCAGTTTTTCCATCTTTCTATGAGCAGCTGAGTTGAAAGGGAGGCTATTGGTTGGGGCAGATTGCAGAGAAAGCAAACCCATCCCAGCCAGTGAGAGCTGATAAGGACAGCTTTTACATTTAGTGGTGGCAGAGGGGATTTTCCTGTTCTTTGAGTAGCAGAAGAACAGCTGAGGTTCAGATCCTTTCTTCACCATCTTGCAGCACACCAAAAACCCTTCCAGGCTGGTTTGAGCTGTTTTCATGCACAGCTCAAATCCTTAAGAACACTGTGCAGTGACATGGAGACACCCAGGAGAATTGTACAGGGATGCTGATCCTTGTGAGAGTGGTCAAGCGATGTGGTTTCAAAGATCGTGAGAAGAAAGTAATTCAGTATTTATCAGCTTCCCTTAAACACAGGTGAACGCTCACAGCTGCTTTTCCTGCTATCATCTGTCACTACAGATGGGAAGAAATCGTGGGTTTGAGAGTTTGCTCAGACGTGGCCTATCCTGAGGGTGTAAGGTATGACCAGAGAGCCATTGTCAAGGGGAAACTAAGAAGTAGATGTGGAGTGCCTAAAAGAGTTGTTCACATGGTGTTTTTACTAAATTGTAACAGGTTCCAGGTACTTCAGTGAAGGAATAAGTGTTAGCACTTGGGTATGCAGAGGAATAACACAGAAAAGATACAGTTGGGTCTTTTATTACACTGGAGTAATTTCAGCCCTCAGATCATTATGCCCTGATGCACATGCTGTGATGCAATTACTGAACATTTATCACAGAATCAATGAATTTGGAAAAGACCTCTGAGATCAGGTCCAACCTATGACCAAACACCACCATGTCAACTAGACTGTGGTACTGAGTGCCACATCCAGTCTTTCCCTACACACCTCCAGGGATGGTGACTCCATCACCTCCCTGGGCAGTCCATGCTGATGTCTAATCACCCTTTCTGGGAAGAAATTCTTCCTAATGTCCAACCTGAACCTCCTCTGGTGCAGCTTGAGACTCTGTCCTGTGCTGTGGTGATTTAGTTTTAATTTCATGATGCCTTTTTATGTCTATTACCATGCAATAAATTACTTTTTTCTTCTTTTGAAAACCCCTGCAGTGCAGAGAGCAACACCTGTACCTGGCAGAGCCCCAGCTGCCTGCCTGCAGGGGGCAGAGAGGAATTCTGCTGTGCAGGGACAACTTTGCTCCATGGGCCAGGTGCAGTGGGGTTTGCATTTTTTTTCTTTTCCCACTGCTTTCCTCTAAAACATGAGGCGTGAGCCATGGCTGGAGGCAAGAATCCAGCCTTGATGGAGTGCCATCCTGATCTGATACGACAGGCCTTGTGGAAGTGTTCAGCCTCTACCCTTTGTTGCTTTCAAAAGGGAAATCCCATTAGATAACTTTACAGATGAGACTGGAAGATTTTGCGTTTAGATTTCCCGAAGACAAGAAGAAAGTAAAGAAACCTTTTGTGTGTGTGGTTTCGTTTTGGTCTCCTTCAGGAAAGGAGAACTGTTGGGAAAATAAATGTTAGATGTATCCTGTTTCTTGAATAGTCCACGAAGTGTTACACCTCTAACACAGTTTCATGTCCTGTTTGGTTCCTCCCTGGAAGAAGCTGGCAAGGCTTGCTGCACAGGGAGAGTAAGTTTGATGTGTTGCTAAGTCATCTTGGAAACTGCAAATGGATTAGGACAGGAGTGCTAAGGAGATTTATCAGACAGCAGGAGCTGTGAGTCTCAGAGTTAGCGTAGACATAAATGCAGAAGAAACCTCTGTTGTGAACCACAGAAGTGGAGGGGTAACAGAGACAGTTCGGATCCACTCCTTGCCAGTCTGCTGAAGTGGATTGGAATGAAATTGAATGTATAACTAGCCCCTAATTTCAAAAGCATTTTTGTGTGGGTTTAGCAATCTGATTCCTGTCAAACCCAATGACTGTCATATTGACGCAAATACCAGGCAATATTTAGAAAATTTGGGAAAGGTATTTTGCCAAGCAAGAGAAAAACCCAACCCCTCTCTTTTAACATGCATTCCTATAGGAATCAGAAATACAGAAGAAAGGGAAAAAGCATACTGAAGTGTTGACCATTCTAACAAAAATCATACTGTACTTGTCTTTTTTGGAATTTTTTTTAAGTTTTCCACTGGCTGGAGGCTTTTGAAGGAAAGAAAAGAAAAGACTCATCTTCTGTCTTGAATTAAGTTTGTTAATGATTAACAGAGCAGTGCAGTATGTGTGGTGCATTTTAATTAAATCAGAAGAGACATGATTTGGACAAGATTTTAGTTTCACTTTGAAAGTTATTAAATAAACTGACACTGTTTGCTCTCCAAAAGTTCCTGGGAGCATCCGGTTAGCTGGTAATCCCTGTGCAGCTAGTGAAACAAAGCTGCTTCTAAAACACCTAAGGGCCACTGCCAGATATTAAAAATGACTGGTCCAGTCAGACTGGGGCATAACTGATCATTAACCTGCATGAAGCAGTGTCCTGGTCTGAGGATCCAGTTTCAGTTCAGGGATAACAAAGGTCCAAACTGAGTATTTCTGGTCGAGTTTGCATTTTGAATACCTCGGAGCTGTTCGAGTGGCACAAGCTGTTGAACAGTTGCTGCCTTTGGTGGCATTAGGATGGGTTTTGAAAGCTGAATTTATTGAGTTGTTTGTGAAGTGAGATCCTGACCAGGGCTTGGATGTTGTTCAACAGTAAAATTCTGAGTATCATAAGATAGGAGATTTGGTACAGGAACGTCTCCATAAATTGGCCCAGCAGGAAATGCTCTTCCCTTTCCAGAGCTGTGTGCCTGTGCACACATTTATATCACCTCTCCCAGCAGAGAAGGATCAAGCCCGAAGCCTGGACTCAGACCCCAGCTTCAGACTGGAGCAAGACAGTGGATGCTCTTGCTGGCATGTGGTGGCACACAGGGGTGAATAGATCCAACATTTCACACTCTGAGTTTGCTGATGTTCACTGATCTGCCTGTTAAGGAGCTGTGGCTGAGGCCTCCACCCATGCCCTCTCAGCAGTAAAATCAAGGCAGAGCCTCTTTTGCCTAGAGATGCAGCTATCACCTGTGTTTGTATCACACCCACCACGTTGTGGCTCCTTCTGGCTTTTGTGGCCAAGCTTAAAGTGAATAGTTATCTTTGTAGCATGCCTCCAATATTTTAAAAATAACATTAATAATCTCGTATAAAACCTGTTGTTGAAATTCCCTATTGCCAGAAACAGTTGGGGCAAAGAGAACTTACATCTACATTATTGGCAGCTGTATGCAGCTTTCTGTTTTGTGGGCTCTGCAGGTATTATCCTACGTGGCTGTGAGCAGAAGTCCTGCAAGTCTGGGCTTTGATTGCTATCCTTCACACTGATGAAGCAGAAATTTATTAATAGCCACTATAATTCAGGTATAAATGAGAGACAGCAAGTTTTAAAGTTTGAGAGCCAAAATAATAGATGGCTTTTTATTGCTGTGAGAATTGACACGTGTCCCTGAAATGCATAAAGCACAAGAGAAGGGGTGTGGAGTTGTGTGGGGAAACGGTGGCCCTTCCATCTGCTGCTGGGGGTGGCTGAGAGAAATGGGCTCCTGCTCAGAGCAGGAGGGGACCAGAGTCTGCCCCTCAGCTGTGGCAGTGGCAGGGCATAGGGAGAAGTGGTGACGCCTTTGTGATTGCTTCCCTCGTTCGCTTTCCCCCATTCCAGCTGTCCAGTGACCAGAAGGTATCTGTATCCTGGTGGTTATATGGACACTATTGTTTGGATCTCCGTGTTTATTTGAGAGCAGTGAAAACATGACATAAAACCAAAGCTATGCTTTGGTGGAAGTGGTCTCTCACACCCATGAAATATTATGCTGCTTTATATCTGGATTGTGCATTTCTCCATAAGTGACCGATAGAGAATGCAAACACCAGCAAACGTGTTTTTCTAATCAAGTTTCAATTTACAGTGGTAGTTCTCCTTGGAATAGGATTTTAACACTTGTCTTGGAGTTTGTTTTGTTTACTGTTACAGCCATACATGCAGTCAGTAACTTTTCCATGTGAAAAGCAGGATAATATTACCTCAAAACCTGAGGACAGTCAGAGAAAATCCAATTCTCCTCCCTGTAGAGGACCAGACTCCTGCCTGCACTATCCAAGGCCATCCTGTCTCAGCAAAGCAGGCATCAGGTGGGATTGAGTGCTTCATGGACTCTGTATGGGTCTTATCTGGAGCTACATATTTTGGAAGTGTTTATAATTTCAGGCTGCAGGCTCTTGCATTCTAACATACAAGGCTTGTGTTCCCAATCCTGCAGAACTTGTCTACGCAAATAGTTCCATCTTCTGATAAGGCATTTGCTACCTGATAATGTGTCAGTGTGAACATGAAAATTCTGCTTGTGTGTGACTCCATGATTTGCACATGCATGTGCCCAAAACTATATATTTCAATTTGAGTATGCATTTTAATCCATAAATCCACGTACATAGCTGGGTACTCACAGGTTTCATTGAACACGTTAAAATTTTTGACTCTGCTGCTGTTTATAGGCACCCGGGTAGTTATAACTATGGGATAGAGTTAAAAAATGAAGGGAAGAATAGATATCATAGCTGTAGGATGGATTCTTGGTATTGAACCCTGAAAGAGCTTGGAAAACTTATGACTGGGGAATGGCAGAGTCTCTGTTACTTGAGATATTTACAGCTTGACTTGGAAAAAAAAATACATCGTAAGAGACAGCTCAGCATTATTTGATGACAAAGTGCATAGTCTTGTTTTTATAAGTACTCAAGAGATATACTCCAAGAGCTTATGTATGAGCTGCCAGATTTTACCTACAGCGTGTGATTTAATACACAAAGTGTTGTTCGTCTGTGAAATAAATTCCCCGCTCACATGCCAGTGCCCTAGAATGAAATCTCCTAGGATGGTGAATGCAGATGCTTTTTGCCCTGTGAGATGCATCCACTGAGTTCCCTGCAGTGAACTGTATTGGGGCATTTCAGAACAGACCTTAAAAAATCCAACAGAGTTTGTCTACTCCGTGAGAACATGAAAGAGACTGTGGCATCTTTCATTTTCCCAGGGAGGGAACAGTTAAAAATATTCTTCAAATAAGGAGCAGATGTTAATGTCATTAGAATGGATTTTCATAAAAAACAGAGTTCTCTTGCAAAATGCCAGTAGCTTTGCAAACTTCTCTACAAGTCTGCCTGCTTATTTCAGGCTTGTGGCACAGAGAAGAGGCAGTGCAGGGAGAGCTATTTACTGTCTCTGAAACCAGTCAGGTACATTTCTGTAAGTTATTTGCCTGTTTTAAAACTGCCTCAACAAAGAGCTGAAGAAACATGAAGGTGTTTGAATAGCAGGACAAGCACAGAGAGCATCGCAGCAACTGTTGACAAACAGCATCACTGTTGACAAACAGGTACAGAAAGGAATAAGCTTCATATGGAAAGGCATGGTCTGGACAGTGCATATGCCTCTGTCAGGTTCTAAATTCACTACCATTTCAAAAGAAAAAAGATTCATAGGCTTTTTTGATCAGCTCACTGAAAGCTCTGCCTTGCCTGCAGGAATGGTTAAAGGAAAAATAACAAACAAAATGTTAAGTGGCTCTCTGGATGACCTCTGGACATTCTTATTGTTAGTATGAGTAGACATTGGAACCTCCCAGTAATAATTTCCTTTTGGAAAGCTCTCATGTCTCCTTCCTCCTCCTCCTCATTTTACTGCTTTTCATGTTCAGAACATAGGAAAGGCCCTGTAGTTCCTTTCATTGCTGCAATAGATGACCCTACACTCTTGTAGAGCCATTTGCCTTGAGTTCATTGGCATGAATGACACCTCACAAGTGCTCTAGTGGAGTTAGCATTTGTTTACTCCAGTTTTTTTTCCTCTTTCTAGTGTTTTCCTTAGGAGTTTTGGTGTCCTAGATCTCTGAAGCATCAGGACGTACAAGGAAGACAGGTTGAGACATATCTGCTGCCCTGTCATCTTTTGTGCTTTAGATGCCCATGTGAATTTTTGAGATTATCTGTGAGGTGATTTGCCTCTTCCTGCTCCATATGCAAGATCTTCACCTCAGGGCCACAGTGTACTGAAAGTATCCCTCTTGGTTAGGTTACTGAAGTAAACAGCAAACATTTGGCTTCCAAATAATCAAGGGATTATGAAGTGCAAGGATCTGTAACTGACTCAGATCCTCCTCCCACTTCTTTCCAAAGGGCTTGCAAGCATGGCACAGTCTGTTTCAGCTTCTTTCAGGGGAGCTAGTTCTGCACTGCTGCAAACTTAGGGAGCTGCTGGATCCACACCTAGCTGAATGGGAGTGCTTGGCATTGCAGGGGTTGGCCTCCTTTGTGCTGCAGACAGAATGATCAAATGGCCCTGTAGCTCTCGTTTGAACAGTGATGTTCCTCGGCTGGGTGGAGCTTATGGCTCAAAGGATGGGCACAGCTCTGAGGGCAGCTGGGGTGAGGCTTCCTGGGCACTCCCCAGTGCACCCACCAAGCTGCTCCAGTGGGTTAGCCCAGGGCCACGTGGCAGCGTGCTCCTTGCCATCTGTGTGTCCAGAGTTGCCTATTTGATCTTGCAGCTTTGCCAGTGTGACAAATCGTGGTTTTAGCAATTTCTGGATGGAAGAAAGAAAGAAAAATAACAACACCGGTGCTGTCAAATTAAAAATTACTTTGTGGGATGCCAACCTGCAAAGCGTGTTGAGCAGTTGTTGACAAGGATGCCTGTCACAGATAACACTACAGACAAGTGCTGATACTGTTTGGAAGTGGGATTTGCCCTCCTTATTTATCTCCAGTTCCTCATTTGCAGGCAAAGACAGCACATGCCTTGAGGATAGGCTTGCATGGCCAGCGTTGCTCATTGCTGAATCTATGGGCAAATGAAATGTATTCTCAGTAGGGCTGTAGA
Source organism: Dicrurus megarhynchus (assembly GCA_013399195.1). NCBI lineage: Eukaryota > Metazoa > Chordata > Aves > Passeriformes > Dicruridae > Dicrurus > Dicrurus megarhynchus. Next base: position 219,072 of record VXAD01001400.1, read on the forward strand.
GCTGTGGGCAAGAAGATGCAGTTTGTTGCTAGAAGTCTTGAAATTAGAAATGGGCTGACCGTGTGAAGCGTTGTGTTTCATCTGGACTGAAGTTCTCTTCCAGAATTTTGTAATTCAAAACCGTATTTGGAAAAGTGACGAAAGAAAAATTGTGATTCTTGTGACTGTCCAAAGAGGAGTATTTTAAAATGGTTCTGGAGTCTACTACAAGTGGAAGAGGCTTCCCCTGTTTCTAATGGCCAACAAATAGAGCCATGCATGACAGTACAGGCAGATTTTCTAAAAATCTGCAACTATTCTTTGAAGATGTATTTAGTGTTTTAGAGGATAGTCAATTTGCTTTTATTTTTGTCCTGAATGGAAACAGTTTTGTTGATGAGCACTGCAGTAATCTGATTTATTCCAGGATGGATGGAAAAGAGTGTAGAACAATCAACTGGAATAAAAAGTGTCTGTAACACAGTAGTGACTAGAGACCTGTATTAGAAATCTGTAGGGCTGCCTTGGAACCCAATTTAGAGTTTCATAAACATCAGCTCTTACATCTGGCATCTGATTAAAATGTGTATTTTGGAAGAACAGTGATACGATCTCTGTTTAACTGATGCTCTTCCAGAGGGAAGAATTCCGCTTCTGTAATTCCTCAGCAGTAGAAATGCCCTTTCCAGGAAGAGTAAATATGCCTTCTCACCAGTAAAAATCCCTTCTCACCAGCATTTTTAAGGACCTTCTGTATTCACACTGACTTACGTATTCACCTTCCTTTAAGGTCAGGGTAAAAAAAAAAATAGCAATAGCCTGCCTGCTGCACCCTCATCTCATCTGCAGATCTCTCTGCAATCACAGAAGTGGAATTCATATTTTCCTCCCTTGGCAACCAGCACTGTTGGCCTTTCCTTGCTCCAGACCGGAGTTCCAGTATATTTTATACACCAAGAGATGGGGGGTTTCTTGGGCTTTAGAACAAAGGGCTGGGCCTACAGAAGGTGTGCAGGAAGAAATAGCAACTTCTTGGAGTACTGCAGACCCGTTTGGGTGTGTGTGTGTAAAGAAGCCCTTGTACATGCTTGCACGGGTATTTTTCAACTATTATAAAGCACAGAATTGTTACCTCTTCACAAAAAATCTCCTCAAAATTGTAGAGAGTGTTTTTGGGAGGAAGAAAAATCCAGTCATTGCCTATGGGATTTAAGCAGAACATAAATTCATATCAGTGTCCCAAGCAAAGTGTGGCTGTGGGATTCTTGAAGGCTCTGAGGAAAAAAGAGTCAAAGTTGATGCTTCCTTGGCATGCAGCATTGTCCATGGCTTTGTGCAGAGGGTGGCCTGGGTGCTCACTCCAAGGTAAGAGTGCCACCTGCTGAACCCACACATGCCTTCCCACAGACAGGTGAGCTCGCAGTAGAGATTTCCCTTTGGGGTGCTAATCCATCCACACCCACTCTTGTAATTTATGAGGGTTTACAAGATCACAGCCTGGGGTGGAAGAGCTGTAGGACTGCACAGTAAGGGGTTTCAGTTTGGTCACAGTTTTGGGCTTTAAGGGGAAGGGGTGTGAGAGCCAAGCATATTGAAATCATGATAACTGCTGGTGCCTCCATTTAAATCACTTCTCTTTCCTGCTTCGTTCACTGGATTATGTGGAAGGACACCAAGGACAGTCTGTTAGGCTGGATTTAGCTCCAGCCCTGTTTTTAATCCTGTTGTTAAACAAAAGATGGTTTTACCTTGATTGCAGTTGACCTTGCAGCAGCTCCCCACCTCCTTGGATTTATTTGTGTTTGGCAATCGCTCTCAGTCTTGAGCTGTCTGATCCAGCTTGACCTTTCACAAGGCAGATTGGATGCGAGTGCCTGCAAAATGCTTAGGCAGTGATTTACTACCAAAAGGGAGGACTGTTCCCTGGACCATTATTTTATATCTGGGTCCTCTCATAGGACCAGAATGTGACTTTCCTACCAGCAAATCCCTGCGGAGGCACCTCTGTGCCGTGCTGAGGCTGCTCGGTGCTCAGACGAGCTGCCCGAACAGAATCCCTTCTCGTGAAAGCTGAACGGGAAGCAAGAGTTTGTCAGTCAGCTTGAGCAGCTGAGAAATCTGCAGGAGTTTCTGTAACTGGGGGCCCAGCAATGGCAAGGAGGATCTATTAGAGAGAATACAGTAAAAAAGAATAATAATCATATGATCACAGAGCAGAGGGGGGGCGAAGGGAGGGGAGGGGGATACAGGATAGATAATGAGCCTGACAACAGGCAAATACAGAGTGTCATTCCAGGAGCTGCAGGACCAGCCAAATGGTTAACCTGTGGGGTGGAAAGAGCATCCAGTGAGTCTCGCATGCCTGAAAGGATAATGGCATTTTTATTATCTCATTCCACGCCCTGATCATCCGTCCATTTGCTCCCTGGAGCTGCCAGCAGTTTGCACTGATTCATACGCTGCAGACATGATCAGCAGATCATACTGCAGGCAGAACTTGTCAAGCCTTTCCAAGTGAGTTGCCAGTTTATTATATCTGTATGGATTTAGCATTTTGGTGTTGTGTAGGAGGTGCTGGATGGTGGCAGTGGTAAGGGGAACAGAATGGTGTAACAAGCTGGGAAGCTGGTTGGACTGGGGAATGAACTATGGATATTGATTTGGGGTTTTTGCTTCTTTTTCTGCTACATTATGCTCTACTGTCTAAAGTCTTTGTATTTATGCATTTCTCTTACCTGAATTGAGGAATTTAAATTGTTCAGTGGCAGAAGGATATGTTGGGAGAACTGGCTGCTAATCGGAGTTCTGCTGGTGGGAAGTTTGCAGAAGTTTCATAGTTAGTGTGAAAGCTTTTGCATAACTCAGATTGCTTCATTCACTGAGTAAATAAAGTCCTCATGGCACATTCATCCCTGAATATGCAAGGGAAAGCAAGAGAAGAAAATCAATTAGGCTGTGTAATAGTGCCAATAATATAATCTGCTTTATTCCTGTCCTGTATTGTTTTGTTGGTCCACTTCATGAGTTGATGGGTAGGAAGCAGGACACGACTATGTTTCTAAATTGCTGTGATTTATGTAAGGGTTTGGTTTAAAGCTTGGGAGAGGTTTTGAAGAGCAACTGGGATTTCTGTATGCCTGTTTTTTAGAGTTTCCAGCATGAAATCTTGTGCTCTTGGAGGGAGAAGGGAGCTCAGGGATTTCCAAAACTCAGCCCCTCCAAGAAGTCCCTTCCAGGAATCTGAAATCCTACATTGTGATTTCAGAAATTGGGCAATAAATAATAACGTAACTAAGAGGATGTCAGATGACACTTTTTGGTGTGTTATTCTGTGGTGAAATGCAGCCACAAGCCACTGTAGCCATCCCTCCCACACCTCTGTACGGGAACAGGGAGCAGCCGTGGGGGAGCACCAATTTCTCTGCCCTCAGTGCGAGGGGAAAGCAAGGGAATGGAAGGGGAAAAGTGGGTGAGATTTGGGCATTTTAGTGATTATGTAAGTGGTGAAAACATTGACCCGTGATAGCTAACGTGGGGAGCTGGCCCTGAGTGCAGTGATCCAGGCTGGACCTCTGAGGTGACCTTGAGATCCTTTCTGGTCTGTGCTGGGGCTGGTTTGGTGAGGTATCAGGGTCTGGCTGTTTCGTTTAAAATACTAGAGACCATTGGATGTCCTTGCTGGGAGATATTCTCCTCCACTCCCTTTTGGGCAGGAGAGTGTGCTACCTTTACACCTGGCATATCCGTTGTGTTGTGCTGGGAGCAATGCCCCAGCTTGTGTGCGAGGTGAGTTCACTGAAATCAGTGAAATTTTGTCTCAGTGAAAACAATCCTTTTCTCTTGAAGTATGATTAGCTACTATACTGTTGTTCTCCTGTATCTTGGGAGTCTTGGATCCTGTAGCAGCTTCTAACAAGAGTAGACGCACCTTGAACACCAGACATGGGTTTTCTTTTGTCAAGACTCACGGTAGCATGCTTGAGGAAGAAAAGCAAAGTTCTCTTGGGCAAGGACTCTGAAGGGAAATCAAATGCGTGGCCAGAACTTGGAAACTGATTTATTCCCTTGCAACAAACATCTCCGTGACCTCAGGCCAAAAGAGGGAAGACACCTTTAGCATTACCCACAAAGGCTTCTTCAAAGCATTGCTCAGAGAAATACATGATGAAATACTGCCCTTCCCAGGCTGAGGCATAACGTAATCATTCCAAGTGCTCATGTCTTCTCAGGAGATTGCAGTGGAAAAGAAAAGGGGTATTAAAATCCTTACAAGTTAACTCTCTGGAGACTCTCCAGGGAAAAGGAGGAGGCTGTTATTGCATTATTTTGAATGAGGTACAATGTGATTGTTAACTTCTTGCAAATGTCCTCTAATGGCCCCTTTATGTGATTATTTCATCTGTGTTGTTTAAAGATATTTTCTATGCTTTCAGTGTACTTGTGGTATTTGTAGAAAATTTTGTAATTGCTAAATAGCTGCATATAATCCTGTTAGCATTTGATACACTAGAAATTAAAAGCAGAAGCTCTCAGCCTAGCCAAGAAATCATTCCGGTTGGCCTGAAAACATGAATTCTGCTCAATAAATGTATAGGGATTGGCTTGGCTCGCTGTGCTGGACACTGAAGTGTTTACTGTGCAAGTTCCTAGAGAAAGCAGAACTTCTCTTTGCCAACAGGTAGAATATTTTCTTCCAGCAAATGATAACTTCTGTTCAAACTTCAGTTTGGTTGTTGGAAGCTCACTTTTTTGCAGCCTTTTCTTCTCTATTGTAGGTTGTCTTTTCTGTTTCCTGGCTGGATGTTCAAGACTGATATCAGCTAGTTTTTTAGGAGAAGGGGGAGGGGTTGAAGAGGATTCTTCTCCACAGACAGCAGTAGTGTCGGTGGCACTGTGCTATCTGGTTAATTCTGCTCCAAAATTGATACTGTTAATTTTCTCTTGAAGCTTGCTCTTTTCCCTCTGGTCTTCTCTTCTGACCGTGCTCTTCATTCCTGTTCCCCAGTGGGCAAAGGCCTGAATCCTTAATTTGTAAAAGCCTTTTTTCACATTACTGAGGTAATGCAAGAAGGACATAATGTAACTACAGACAAGACACAGGACGATGTTAGCCCGTAGTGAGGTTATTTGTTTCTGTTTTGGAAGCAAAGAATCCCGGCCTCAATTTCTGAAAGTGGCTCTTCCCCAGCAGTGACAAGTCTACAGGAAGAACTGAAACAATTTTGAGTAGGAGTATCTTGGGTGGAAGGAACACTGTGGCAGAGAAAGGGCAGGTCTGCAGGGAAACCTCTGAGGTTTTGGAGCCTTCTTTCCTCAGTGAAGGAAGTTGTTTTCAGTGTAAGAAGAGCACTGGCTGTCAGGAGCACACCTCAGTCTTCAGCTGTGACTGCGAGCACCAAACATCTGAAGTTTTGTTGGAGAACAAGGGACTTGGGAGAGTTTCATGAAAATTCTGATTGAAATTCTCTGCCCTGTGCAAGCCTTGGTTCAAGCCAGGGACTTGCTGTGACTCCAAATGCCTGAAATGAGCTCTGAGAATTGCTTCTAATGTAAGGTAAATTTAGTAAAACCTAGAAAATTTGGGGGAGTTTTGGCCAGAACTGTTTCAGAACTGTTCAGAGCAGAGCTGGTTATGAGTTCATATCAGGTTTCTGAGAGTCACTTTGTCTAAATGAAAAGAATAGGAAATACTTTATTTTTTAAATTTTTTTTTTTTACACTTTCTAGATAAGTAATTACTGAGTTGCACCTTTGCATTTTTTTTAAACAAAAAATTCTGTTTTTTTAAAAAATCTTTTGATTCCAATTGACCTACCTTTCAAAGAGAAAAGAAAATACTTAGATGAAAGATTTGCTTTCTTGTTCCAGGCTGAATTAAAATAAAGCAGCCCTGAACATTTTCCATATCACTTCACTCTGACAGTTCAGCAAAACTAGAAAATTCATTGTTAGTGCAGATCTTAAATCCAGATAGCTCCTCCACAGCCACACTGTTGGCATAGGTGTTCAACTAGTGGTGGATGGGGGTGGTAGAACTTTATCCTGCTTCTTCACACCCCTGCCTTTCCCTTTCCTGCCAAACCTGCACTCCCCATCCACCCTGTTCCCAATTCAGAGTAACACAGGAAGATTCAAAAAACTCAGAGAAGTTCTCTGGTGATTGTTTCAAGCCCTCTTTACTTTTCAGTTCTTATATATATATATGTATGTATGTCCATATAAAGCAGATGCAGTAAATTATTTCCAGTAAATTAAATCCAATGCTTAAAAATGAAACCAAGAAAAACATGTCCATTAATCACTGAAATAATTGAAACACAGAGGCTCAACTTGCTGTAACTTTTCACTCTATCCATGTTTTACTTTGTAGAAAAACATCAGAACATTCAAAAAATGCTTTCTTGCACTATTTTCATGTAGTGACTATTTGATTTATATTTTGGGACATGTAAGCTCTTAAATGTACTGAAAAAGTCTCCTTGAGTTCAGTAAGACAGCTTGCATGTATAAGTGGCTGCAGAGCCAAGTTTATAATTATATATCTGTATGATGTTAGCCTTCATACATTTATCCTTTCCAATTTTAATTCTCCATTTCATAAAATCTATGATCAAATTTTGGAGCCCAAGCTAAGCTGATGTCGTCCCTTTTAATTTAGGACTCAGCCCTTTTATTCTCCTTCTCTGCTTTACTTTTATTAGTTGCTTTCTTTTTGTGCTGATGTGCAGCACATATTGTTAAAGGCACTTATTAGAGCCAGAATTTTACAGCGTGGAGACTGTCCTAATAAGGGAAAAAAGCAGCCCTTTATTGGTGAGGTAAGAGATTTCAGGCAGGGGATAATTTTTTTTGCTGATTGAGAAGGATAAGGTGCGGTTTGGCAGGTATCGCATTGGTTTGGCATTTGCTGACACGGTTCCTCTTTTCTGCCGTTCAAATCCTTTGCAGAGTAGACAGTCAGGGAGGGCTTCCCCCACTCCCCCTTTTGCCTTCCCCTCCCCTCTTCCTTCTCTTTTTCACAAGTGTTCAGCTGTTGCTGTGAAATCTCACTCTGACGCTCAAACTGGATGTGGTAACGAGAGATTTTTTGCAAGTCCAACAGCGCAATAGTGTAATCACCTTTTTGGGGAGCAGCGAGTGCGTTGGAAAGCAGCTCTCCGTGTGGGTTTTTCTACATCTGAAGCATTTAAACAGTTTGTGAAGCTGTCAGAAAAATCACACTGTAGTCCAAGGTATTTCAATACAATTTCTCTCTTCTCGAAAGCCCGCTATTGAAGCAAAGTCCTGGCTGCAAGGTTTAGCTGATCTTTAAGTTGCTCCTCTGTTTTTCCCTTCCAATTGCTTTGGATACACATATTGAATTCCAGAGATGAGCAGCACATCCCAGGCTTAAGTACAGGCTTTCAGTTCTGAAGTCAATGTAGTTCCTTGGCTTTTAAGCTGAATTACGGTGAACAAAGTTTCAAATGAGGGCAGAAGCTGGTATTTTGGGGTTTTCGTTCCTCAGTCTCTGTTTGTCTCTTGGTAAATGAATACTAAGCCAAGTAATGGCTCTGCTTAAATTCACTTTGTGCTGCATCAGGAGACTGAAACTGATGTAAAGTGGCTGCCCCTCTCCACCTAGTGCTCTGGTGTGTTTCTTTAATTGTGGGAGGAATAATGGTTAACTTAATCATCAAACACCCAGTTCTCTCTGTTACTCTCTTGCTTATTTTCATCTGAATACTGGACGTTTGCTGGCATCACTCGTGAAGTGATTTTTTCCCTCTCCTCCCCATCATAGCAATTCTAGAGTACATGTCCTGTCGTTGTTGAGGTTAGCTTACTGTAAGGAAAGGACGTGAAAGACAAATGGATGATGATAAAGCAGAAAAGAAAAATAAGTATTGTTATTAGCAAGGGTGGGATGTACCAATTCACAGTAAGCAAAATATACCGATGCACCATTAGGTATGGACTACTCCCCAAAGCTTAATAAACAACCCCTTTTTGAGGGGATTGGTAGGGTTTGGATTTTTTGTAAGATGCCTGGTTGTATTCAGACTCTTCTTCCTCAAAGTCAGCATTTATCTTGAAGATCAGGGCCTTGGCTAACTTTGTCTTCCTTTTTAATTTCCACCCGCCACTTTTCCGTATACCTTGACTAAGCAACAGTGAGAAATATTCAGTTTCTTGTGAGCAAGACTGACTCCAGCAGAACCTGGCATACCAACTGGAGAGGATTAACTCTGTGCAAGAAGTTTCACTCTGAACTCTGAATCTTTTTCAGATCACTTTCAATCTGCTTTATGCTTCTCTTTAGCAGGATCTGGTTCTGCTGCGGGTCCTTGAGGCAAATGTTGCTGTATTACAGAACAAAAAATAAAAGATTGTTCTGGTTCCAGACTGCTTAAAACATTATTCAGAAATACCTCCTAACTGGTGTGCTATGTATTTAAAAAATTTGAGAAAGCAGCCCCTGTGGAAGCCGTCCATGTGCACTTGTTTTCCTTCCCACGATTCTTCAGGAAATGTGGAGGCCTGTCCTAGAGGTGTGTCCTTGAGACCAATGCACTTGACAGTACAGGATGTAAAATTCTGGCTTCTGTTTGGTTTGCTGAAGCCAAATTGCCCGCAGGCCTTTTTAACCATAAAAATGTATTACATATTTCTGAACAGGAGGTTTTTGGGCTTGCCAGATTCCATCTGCAATTCATTCTGCACTGGAGTTGCTGCGATGTAATTACAGAAGCACCTTCTAGCATCACAACTCTTTGTGTCCTGGCTCATTCCTTACTACAGGTTTTTGTTGTTTGGGGGGTTTTTTTTGGGGGGGTTGTTTTGTTTTGGGTTTGTTTTTGTTTGTTTGTTCGGACTTCTTTTGTTATGCTTGATTTAGTGGAGTTTGTAACTCAGCAAGGGGATCATGGGATGGGTGAACCTCACAAGCTCAATGCACTGTGGGTTTCAGCATCCACAAATGATGTGTGCCACCATCATCACACCCTGACATGACTATGGCGGAACCTTTGCAGTTTCTTTGTTCATTTTCAGGTTGTTCCTGACTTTACAGCTCCCGTGAGCTATAGTGGCAATCTCCATTGTCATGTGTTTCCTTTTCCCCTTTTTTTATTTTTCCCTTTCAGTCATCTCTTGGTAGTGTTTTATATGATTATTTTGCAAAGCCCGAATGAAATGTGTTCCGGCCTTACTGTATTCTCTTGCACAATGATTTCTTCAAAAGAAGAATCCCATTTTTAAATTAGGGTGTGTATTTTGTGTAACACTCATCTTTCCTCTGTGAAGCATGAGATTTTTTGGATTCTGTTTCTCCTGCAAGAGGAAAATCACTGGCATGTGCTCTGGGTGTGTAAGATGGTGTTGTGCATCTTAGCCTTAGTCATCTCCCTCCTCCTGGAACAGGAGTGGTCAAACACATCATGTCAGCAGTTTTCTTTCTCAGGATTGCAAAAAGCCCCAAAGCCTAATTAGCAGAGACCACATCTGTTTCCAAAACCAGCTAAATTTTTACTTCAGTCCAAAATATGAAGCTGAGGACTAATTTTCTCCTTGTTCCTCTGTTAAATTTGCCATAAAGCAAATTTATAAATGAATAAAAAAGCAGTTTTGGTGTTCTCTGAAAACGTAGCTTTTGCTCAAGGCTTACCAAACTTAAAAAACTCTCTTGATGCTGTATCAGAGCTGTCTTGGTGTTCCCATAGTCCTTATCTGTATGGCTGTGAAACCTTCCCACTGACTGCATGTGCATCAGTGATAATTTGCAGCCCATCCAACTGAGAGCAAATACTCCTTTCTCGTGCATATCTGAGAGCTGCATTTAATCCTTTGTCATTTTGGGAAAGCCATGGGGCTAATTACTTACCTGATTTCCTGGATTCTTCTCTCTTTCAAACTCACCCAGCAGCCTGTGAAGTGCTTAGGTGGGAGGCAGTGTCTGCTATCCAGCCCTGTGTTTACTGCCCCTGAACGATTCTGAGCGCTGGTATTTCGAGTAGACTTTGGTCAAATGTCCAGAAAACCTGTTTGTGTTTGGTGATAGCTCTGCACTAACACTGGCAGTCTGTCTCTGGCTCATCTTGAGCTGGCAGTAGCAGCCCAAAGCACATCCAAGAGCACCTCACTGGCAGAGGATTGCAAGTGCTTGGGTTGAGAGTTACGCCCGTGTTTGACGCAGGCAGTGCCTGTTGTGCTGGCCTCTGGATCCTGAAATGTGTGATTTTTTTCACTGAGCATTCCTGAGCGTTAGTCAGATGGGAACTGGAGCACAAGGGCGTTTAAGCATCTCACACAGGAACCTGTAGCAGGAGAGGAGCCAAATGAAGTCTTTGAAACCCCGTCTTTAGCAACTTAACTCTCAGCATGTTAGTTTGAATTAAGAGCAGTCTTATTTTTCCAATTTAGAATATTGCTGATTCCTAGACCTTTTTGTTACCTTGTAGCTGCTAAAGTTTACCTTCTTCAGATAGATAATTACCGTATTCTTGTTTACTCAGTGATCTGTCAGTTGAATTGTGGTAACAGGTTGGACCACACTACACTGTGTGAGTAGAAATTCAAATTCTCTTACGCTTGTCCTAATTCTTTGTTGTGCCAAGTATTTGTCATTTTACGTTGCCAAATCCTTGCTTTACAAATGCTGTACTTTCACAAAAGTATATTAAATGTAAATTTGTTATCCAGTGCTTGGTTTTTGGCCCCTCACAGTGCCTTTCAGGGCTGCATGACTTAAAGTTGGTGAGAGCTTTCATAAAAGGATACATGGAATTGCATCTCCCTTGCAATAGACTTGGTGTGTGCCTGTGAATGGTTACTGTGGATTGAGGAAGAGGATGCTTGGATGAACAGTGCGTGGTTGGATCAAGTGTAAGGGCTGTTCTCTGGTGTTATTTCTAAGGATCCATCTGCTGTGCAAATGCCTCCGAAATCCATCTGCTGAGCAAATGTTATAGAAGGCTCAGTGATTCCCTAAAACGCTGTCTTGCAGTCCAGGTGAGAGGGGAAAAGTTTTGACTTCGCATAAAGACCAAGTCCTGCAAGAGCTGCTGTCGGAAGGGTTGGCTGGCATTCAGGTCAGTCCCATCTACACTGTGGGACTGCAGAGGGAGCAGTGAGAGCTGTGGTGCACAGAAGCATTCCCGTGTGACTACAGTTGCTCTCGGACTGAAACCTCTCCAGTGTAGAGCCGCTGTTTTCTCACTCCATCAGCTTTTGGGAGTCCTTCCTCACCAACTCCTACCTACAGAGCTTTCTGTACCTGTTGAAGCTTGAGAGGCAGAAGGGTGTGGCAGCAAGCTAACTCCTTGTCTCCCAGTCGTAGGGTGAGGACCCTGCACCCCATTTCTCATACTTCCAGGCGTTTAGGTGCATCTCAGTTCACAGCCCAGTGCTTCAAAAGGTTCCAGACTGTGTTGAGCCATGCTGACCCCCGTGAAAAGTTTGAGGTGCTTTCTCAGTGACATGGCTACAAGATCCCCCAGGATGAACTTGCTTTTGGCCCTTCCTTTCCCATTTCCCAGCAGGCACACCTCTTTTTTAAAAATGTAGACTACTGATTTGGAAATACATAGCAACAGAAGGCATTATTTAAAATGTAGAGGAGAGACAGGCCATCACTTGCTCAGAGAGAGCTCAGGGGAGCATGTCTCTTTGTTCAGCATACCAGAAAAAGACATCTCAGGATAATTCTGTCAGTGGCTTTCAAGTGCTTTCAAGAGCAGCAATGGATGTCAGAGTGCAGCTGTTGGAGATGGGACTGGGAGGAAGGAGTCCACATACCTACAACAACTCCCTTTAGAAGTTGCTGGAAGAGCTCCTGGTAGCTTCAACAAGTTTTTGGAGCAGGTGTGAAGTAGTGGAGCCAAAAGAGAACTGTATCTGCTCTGTGGTTTAGACTAAAAGTAGTAGATTCATCTGTATATCTGTTTTTCCATTCCATAAACTGGAATTATAATAGCAATAATACCCACCACACAGAAGTCAGAAGGGGTTGCAAGGATTGCTTAACATGTGTAAAACATGTTGAGGTCTTTTGATGGAAAGAATTTAACAAGTGCCAAGAACTAGTATAATAACAAGGGGGAAATAGCCATTGGTCTGCATTCACTTCTGGAATGTAATGGATTATACCAGAAGCCTTGGCTTAAACATCTGTGGGTGTGTACGTCTAATGATGAATTTTTTGATTACCCTTTCTGTAAAAATGTCGGTTGAATCTGTTAGATGGCGTTCCTTCTTGGAGATGGAAACTTATCAGGGCTTGTCTCCTCTCACCTTTGGAGTCGGATCCTCTTCTGGCTGCCCTTGCAGTCTGTTTCCATTGGCTGTATTGCTTTCTTATCACGGCAGCTCTTTGCTGTCCTTCCTGCCTCGATGCCCACCTGCATAAAGCATTTTGCAACAGCTATGACTGACTGGCTCCCTGTGTGGAACTGCTGTTCCAGAATGAAACTGAAATTATCAGCAACAACAACAACAAAAAGGGTGCCATAATAACTGCTGTGATTTGAAATCACCCTGAAGATTGCAGAAAAGCCCCTTACCCTGCCCCTGGATCCTCCACAGGGCAGTTTCTTTGTGTTAGGTGCCTCTTAACAGCTGCCTGTGTCCCTTTGAAGTCCCCAGGCCGTGGGCACTTTTAGGGCAAGCAAACTGTTATTTTCTGTGGATTCCTAGTTTTTATGTGGGTACTTTCCGTGAACAGCTTATAAGTTGTAGATAATTTGTCAGTGAGTCTTTGAAATGGAGGAGGTTTTTGTTGGATGCTAGGGTTCTGTGAAAAGGGTTGTTTCCCCCCACTTTTTAAAGAACAGTGGCTTTTAGATTTGTATTTGCAGTGTGATTAATCAGCTCTCCTGAGCTCAGTCAGCTTTCCAGACAGTGTCTCCCATACTGAGTTTGGTAGTTTCTTACGAGCAACTTCTCTGGAATAAGGATTACAGTGGAGCAACATGAGAAGAACAAGCACATCTAAGGGAAAACTAATTGAAAGGATAAAGCCAGGATATTTTATTGTGTTTATGTGGGTGTAGTTACAATGGCTGCATTTCAAGCTTCCAGCTGTTTAATTTGCACAGCGCTGTTATACGATGTCTGCAAATCGTTGTAACATTAGTGTGCTGTTCAAAGTGCTGTGCGTGACCTCGCGGATCTGTGCGGACCTGTTCTGTGGAAGGGTTCTTTACCTTTCATCAAGGTGAAAGACACGGCAGGATTAGCTTTCACAGGGATGCATGGAATGTATCTGCCCCTAATCCTGTTAGCAAATGACAGGATCTGCACTCATAATTCCTCTGCTGTCTCGCCGAAAATGTCTCCTAATCACCTTGGCTGTTGACAGTAGGCTTCTTAAACACCTCAGAAAGAGGGAGATGCTTGCCCATGTTAAAAGCAAACAGCCGTGAATTTCCCTTGAAACAAAATCCACACCTGCACAGCATCCTTGAGTGGTGTGCGTGGGGAATCAGTACCAGAAAACGTTGAGACACCTGATTTTCATTAAAATTTTTTTTCCCATTCGCCACATGTTGGAACACTGGATGTATTTGTAATGCCATATCCCCCCTCAAGTGGTTTATTTCAGTTAGCATAAGGGTTCACAGTCTGCTCTGTTTTGGTGCATGTTCTGGTCTTGCATTTCATCTGCTATCCTGTTTGTGGCATTTATATCAATATTTAGTCTGCTATGGTATGTTAAGGCTGTGTCCTCCTAGTGCATATTTTGTGCTTCGAAGAGTGGATAAAAAAAGATTATTCTGTTATTATCTGAATAATTACCTGGTAAAATTACTTTTCCAGACTGCCTGTGTGCAAATACATGCCTTGTACTTTGTTCATCAGCACAAGCTTTGCTGTATTTCTGAAAGCTTCAGCAGACATCCTCAGGGACCTGTCTGGCTCTGAGCAATAGTCATTTAGCTACAATCTCTAATCCCCTGGGAAAGACAGAGCAGTTTTGACGCTTCACAGAGCCCAGGCTAATGCTAACACCCATACCTTCAGTGGAGCAAGCAACAAAAATACGGGGTCCTGACTGTTTGTAGGTGTTTCAGATCACAGAACACTTCAGTCTAGGCTGGAGTTACTAAGTGATGTGTAATCTGGGTAGTCACAACCTGCTATGTTACAGTTTCCCTTCTGCCAGTCATGGAGGGTTTTGGTTTTCCAGGCCCTGGGCAGCCCTGTGAACCTGGCTGGATGTTGGTGGCGGAGCTGCTTGCCCAGTCCTGGTGCTTTCAGTGTCCTTGCTATTCGCAGAAGGATCTCTTTCCCTTTTCCCTGTTCTCCGAGTATCTCTCCATCAACCTTCCTCCATTCCCCATCTTGTGCCCTGCAGGGATGGAGGCTCCTCATCCATTTGCTGCTGTCTCCTCTCTCCCTGTCCACAGTCCAGGGAGATGTCTTGTTCCCTTCCTGCAGACCTAGCCTGCTATTCCTGCTTCCACATTCCTCCTTCCTGCCCCACTTAGTGTTTCTGTCCCACTGTGTTCAAATCCATAATGAATTTCAGGGTCAGTCCTAAATCAGAGAGGGCTGTTGTAGATACGAAGGCATCCAAGGCCTACGGACTGATCCACCCCAGGTGGGGCAGCATTTCACTGATAGATGAAAAAATTCCTTTCAGGATGGGTCCAGCACGGTTGGTGGGCGTTGTCCTTGATACCAATCCATGGGATGCCGTGAATTTTCTTCCCTTCAGCACTTGTGGTTCTTCGTTATACCCTACAAAGCCTGGCAGGCAAGAGAAGAAAATGCAGGAGTACAAAAGGCGATTCTGCTCAGAAATTTGTCAGTTCTGCTCAGAAATTTGTCATCTTTGAAAACCAAAGCCTTGTTTCATCACCAGTTTCACAAATTTCTTGTTTTGTCGGGGTGGATGGTGAATAAATATATGCTGGAAGTTGATTGTGAGTGGATTGGGCATGGTGGTGGAGGATTAGGGTGTGTGACTGAGATTGGTTTGGATATTAATGTTTCGTTCCTCAAATCAGTGATTCTCTGAGTTAACTTTCTTTGTCCTTACACGATATTCAGTGGAACAAGAGCAGAGAGCAGGTTGAAATTAAAGAAGCTTCGTGTGTACGAGACCTTATCTTCACGGTGCTGCACTTCCTTTTAAAATACAGTGCTCTTAAAATGCAGCAATCCTATTAATCTTTGTGGAGGAAATGAAATGCAAGGATTGGTTTGTTAAGAGGCTCTCTATTTCCTAGAGTGGTGCATTAAAGAGGCCTTCAAAGCTGGTAACCAGGGTGAAAGTAGATAAGCAGATGAAATTGAAGGCTGGGTTTCCAGATCAGGAATACATACATGATTTATTATAATTCAGTTTGTGCTTTCCTGAAATCATCAATTTGTTCTTGTTTGCTAATTTGTGAGGATGCAGTGTACTGCTTTGGAATAAAAAAATAACACCAGAAATAATATAAATTAAAAAAAAAAACCATTGCCTGCTGCAGCTACTGGGCTAAACTGCACATTGAACAGAGAAGAGTGAGAAGCCAATTCCCCTTCCAGCCAGACTCCTTGCTTTTGTCTCTATAGTGAAACCTTGGTAAAATATCCATTGTTTCTGTCACTGCTGTAGGTACACAAGGGTGAAGGGGGTCTGTACTCCGAGCACCATGTTTTCCAAGTCTGCTTTCAGCTCATCTAGCTGAGGTGGGGCACTCACTTCCTAATGACAACACAATTTCTCCTCCAGCCTCTAGTGGAAAAAACATACTGCATTGTGACGTGAGTTTTTAATTTTTAAATAGAAAGAACTTTTTCTCATATTCATTGCTTAGAATACACATCTATTACAGATGCATGCATATAAAAAATATATAGAGGAAAATGGCTGTTGGCCTTGAGAAACAGTCCTGTGCCCTTGCTCAGGTTCCTCCCCAAAAGGCTGCAGAGTTCCTTGTGTGCTTTTCCTCCAGACTTGATGTCTGATGGAGCGTCCATCCCTGCCTAACCTACCTCAGTGTCACATTGACATGGCTGTGGAGGATAAGGAGATGGCCCTTAACAAAAGTCCTCCTCGTGCCTGCCTTTCCTCCCTTGCCTTCCTTTAAAGATCTCTAATAGATATTGTAGGTGATGACATGAATTTTGTTTGACTTTAAAAGATAATTGGAGGAAATACAGAAATCTGGAGCTTGAGTATGACATTGGAGGCATCAGTTTGTCTAAAGGTGCCTGTAAAAAAATATGTAGGTTTCATTCCTCAAGTCTTTTGCATATTTTCTAGGAAGACCACAGTTTTCACTATGAAGGGGAGCTTTTTTATGTTAGATGTCTGTCTTCATTTTTAATTTCTCCTGCCTTGAGTAAATCACTTGGTCATGTCAGTTGGAGTTTTATTTGCAGCGAAATACAAGAGAGGAGGAGTTAGATCCTAATTTTTGATGCAATCAGCAAGCTAGCAATTTGAGGTATAAAAGTGCCTTGAAAGCCATATTAAATATAGCAGCCCAAAACCACAAGAAAAAGAAAATTTCTTATTTGCCTTTGTAGAAGTTGTGGATTGTATATTCTAGGGCCAATCCTGTAAGGCCTGACTTGTGCCTCAGCTAGGCAAGATGCTCATTATTCTCAAGTCATATGCCTGAAATATTACTTACTGGGTAAGGCTGTGGCATAAATTATTTTGGATTTTATATGCAATAAAGCACCAGAAGCTGGAGGTGGTGGCAGCAAGCAATTTGCTCCAGAGTCAACAAATACCACATTAACCACAGTGGTATGCACACGGATTGGGTGTTGCTCCCACTTTTCCACGTTTGGGAAAGCAAGCTTGTTTTGTACACTTCCTTTGGCATGTTTGCCATCTGCCAGGAAAACAGAGATGCGGGTGAACTCCACCAAGCTTCAAGGAAAATAGTAAAAAATTATCAGGCAGAAGGCACTTGGCCAGTTGTTTTCTGCTCGGTTATTCTTTTTTTTTTTTCATGTGAAACTTCTAAATTAGAACAGATTGGATACACTGCTCTGCTCACTGACAGGTCAATGCCATGTCTATTGTTACAGAGTAAAACTGCAGAGCATTAGACTTCACATATTGAGAGAATTACGTGCTTCCCCCTGGTACATTTCCAGCAAGCACTTTTATCTAAATATAATGGATGTTGGAGGCAAATTTGACATTGTTTCAGTAGCAGAAGGGTTTTGCCCTTCATGTTTGCAGCCCTGCGCTCGATTTATGCTGAGGTGCTCAGAGCTCACCAGAGCTATGTGAATGTGGTTGGAGAATCTGCTTGCATTTCATATTATGAAACAGATCATCAGTTTTAAGCCATGAGGAAAGAAAAGAAAAAAAAAAAGTAGGCGCGTGCATGAGTCATTCTGCCTTTGTGCAGAGTGATGCTGCGATGGTACAGACTGGATCTAACTGCGAGGCCCAGGTTTAGGGCTTAAGTCTAAAACCAACTGTGAGGTCTAGGTTTAGGGCTTGAATCTAAAACCAAAGGAACGGTGCTGTTATGAGCGGAAAAAAAGAAAAGAGACAGGGCATTGGAAATCTTGGACATCTACAAAACTGAAACTTAACATTTTTCAACAGAAACCAGTAATTTGAGCAGCCGGGATCTTTCCTAGAGGCTTCAGTGCCATCCCCAGCAATGAAATAAAATCTCTGGATGGTTTTTGCACTAATTACCTGGTAGTCACCAAGGATTTTTGTTGTCACCATGGAGTCCTTTTTCCTTGTGGTTTTTACTTTGCATACCACTTTTTATACTTCATTCTTCCATGTGGATGGCTTTCACTTTAGATTTCAGAATCACGCTGTTAGAGGGACGAGTGTACCTACTCTTTCCTTACCTGTGAAAAAACCTAAATGTCAAAAACATCAAAAAAAGAGAAACCTTAAAAAAAAACGTACACAAACTGAACCTCTCGGAAGACCTCTTCTTTCCCATGCTTAACTGTTTTTTCATGTAAACAAAATAACAATCTCCCAGCCAAGTCCTTAACCAAAGTAAATAATCTAAAGGTTTTTCTCAGCTGAAACAAAAAGAGTGGTGTTAAAATGGTCACTGTTTTAGCGTTTAAGTGTTTTAGGTCAAGGTTTAAGGTAGAAGAAATGCTTCTAAAGGTATGGTAGGAAATTAAGGATGCCAGAAGGAATGTTCTTCTGAAAACTTATTCAGTAAGTGTTTACCCATAAAAAAAAAAAATCCTGGAAATCTTTGGAGCTGTGAAAAATAAGAAAGTATATTAGAAACACAGAAAGAAAACGAGGTGAATGAGAACATAATACACTGAAAGGTGCATCAGTCTCTGTTTTGGCCTGAGAACTACGTGAATATTTGGGTAATTTGTCAGCTCAGAAGTACAGGCTGCGTACCTGTGGAGAATGGGTGGATGAAAGGAGTGAAAATGCGTGAGATTGAGATAAATTGTGAGCAAAATGCAAAGCGTGTGTCTTTTGTAAATGGAAGGCTGTAGTGTTTAAGTTCAGCAGGGGCCACCATATAATTTATTCTAACTTCCCATACCTAAGTTAATAGAATTTCACCAAGCTATCTACAATGAACCCAAAAATCGGTATTATTTGGTAGTATAACTTCCAAAAAGGCATCCATCTTAATGTGGAGATGCAAGAGATGGTTGTTCATCATTTCTTGTAGATATAATTATCCTCACTGTTCAAAACATGTGCTTGATTTCCAGTTTTAATTTGTCTGGGTTTCATTTCCAGCCATCGGTTAATTTTATCCACTTGTCTCTCCTCCATTCAATGTGAAAAAAAAATGGTGCATGTCAAATTGAGAAATATGTGAAAAATATGGGTGTTAATAACAGCATTCATGCACAACATTGGACTGGGAACTGTGGTGGCATGTCTGCATGTCTCCAGCATAACCCCCTGTTTTCACTCACTACATCTTTTTGAAGCATGAGCATTTTGGACAGAAATCCTGCTCATTCCCTCATGAAAATGAATCTTCTTGAGCAGGTCTGAGCAGAATGCTGGCAGCTCTTATTGAATTGTGGAGGGAACATTAGAAAAAACAGTTTTCCCCACAACTGCCCCCCACCATTCACCGCATTTTTAGATACGACTTGAATGAAATGCAGCTGACATTGACACGCAAAGCTTGAAAGAGGCACAGCCCTCTCTGGAACCATGTGCACTTGTTATGGTTGGGGTTTTTTTTTTGAGGTGAAGATTGATCAGTTGTTTATATTCAGGTTTTGAAGTGTGTCTATCATAACACAAATTAAGTGAACAATAAAAAGATTAAAAACATATGTAATCATAAATAAAATGTGACTGAATGTCAACAGTGACACAAAGAGCACTCCCCACTGGGTATTTTAACAAAGTCCATCCCCACCCATCCTTTCAGGAAGAGCCTGGGTAAATAGAAAGACTTTCTAAGAGCAGAGAAGGCCAACAGATTCAACTTTTATAGACTGAGTCTGGCAGTGAAGTTTGTCATTGAGGACGTTTTACTGACATCCTCCATCTGACATAAATTTGTAGACACACAAGACGACAGATACCGCTTCAACTGCTGTGGTCCTACGTAATAAAGGGCAGAGGTCTTAGAAGTGGGTGAGGTTGCACGTTGGAGGGGCAGCAGTTTGGTACAGGATGAATGATCTCATTTCTTGGGGTGGACCACAGACAAAATCGATCTGTAATACGTGTCAAAGCTTCCGGATAACAAAGTCGTGTGGGAAGGAGCTTGCTGAATAGGTACGATTGTGTCTAATTGAGGTCCATGTTGTGAGGGTCCTGCTAAGAATGAAAGGCGTTTTTGCAGGCATAAAAACCAGGCCGACATTTGAGTGAACCGTGGAGGAAAGAAGAGGCAGATATGAGCTGCCTGCTTAAAAACCTTAAAGGCTTTTGTTCTGTTTGGAATTTTTTCGTGTATTTCTGACACTCTTGAAATGGACTCCGAGTTCAGATCCACAGCAGTTCTTTCTCCCTGCCTCCTCTAGAACGGAGTAGGGTGATCCAGCTCAAATTAGGCAGGTTTTTTCTACTCCTGTGAAAAATGAAAAAATAATTTATACTCACCAGGTTTATTTATGACTCACTGAGGGCAGGTTGTGCTACAAATTATAACATTTCTCTCTAATCAGAGTACACCCTGTTTAGAACGGGGACCAGATCTTGCCCTATCTTTATAAATTGCCTACTGTAGCAAGCCCATGAGCTTGATCAGGAAATTTCAGTGCTGTCGTAATTCAGACAATAATAATGATGTTGTAGTACTGGGCAAGGAACTCTAAACCCAAAGTGCCTTAGATAATGCTTGAGCTGATTTGCGGTTTCAAGTGGAAACCAGTTGAAGCTGGATTGTATGAAATGGTCTCAGCCCCATAATCATCCCAGCTATTACCAAGTTTCTTGCTGGATTATAACTTCATATAAATTTCGGTGTTTGGTGTAAAATACAGAGTGCTGTATTTCTCTGAAAAAGGTCTGAAGCAGATGGCCACATCTCCTGTATGCCCAATCCAGCAGATTTATTTTCCACTCAAAGTCCCCCCCTTCAATCTGAGGGCAATATTTTTAGACTTATTCAAATCATAACGAGATTTGTTGTTGAGTTCTGCAGGTCTGGGATTTCTGTCCTACCTGCTCGACAGGGTAGAACATCTGCTGGTACTCATTATCACTTGGTACTTGTTATCACTACCCAGCGTGGGGGGAAGTGTCCTCTCACACAGACGAGCTGTGCTCTATGGGAAGGATGAGAGATGCAGCTCTAAAGCTTTACTAGAACAACTTACCAATACTGCACAAAGGTTACACTGTGTTTTCTCGTGTCAGGAACATAGAGAAGGTAACAGGACAAACAGCAGAAACTGCCTTTTTTTTTTTTTT
>VXAD01001400.1:239919-251564 GCA_013399195.1 Dicrurus megarhynchus
ATGTTTAGACTGAGAACATATCTTTGATAATAAGGTGTAGGGCGGTTTCCAAGTCATCGTCTTTTCTTCCCTGAGATCAGCTCAGTCGGTTGGAGCATGGTGCTGATGATGCCAAGGTTGTGGGTTTGGTCCCTGTGTGGGCCATTCACTCGAGGGTTGCACCTGATGATCCTTGTGGGTCCCTTCCAACTCAGAATACTCTGTGATCTGAGTATTCAACAAGAGCTGTTGTATCAGCAGGCTTGGCACACCTCTTTGAGATCACGCTGTGTTGTGGTCTCATTGTCTGGAACAGCTGATTGTGGAGAGACTCTTGCCTGCACAGCCTTTGAACAGTTATGTGGAAGGTGACAAATGGTTGCAGGTTTAGTTTAATTTAGTTGCTGGGTGTGTGCTGGGCAGCAAGGCTGCTCTCCAAGGGTGGAGAAACAACAGGGGCCAGCATGGATCATCAGATTTCCATCTGATAAACAAGGCTGAAATCTTGGAGACATGCTTTTTATTGCTTATTTACTCTTAGTCTGAAGAATGTCAGAAGACGTAGGCAATTGGAAAATAAGCTCTGAAGAGCTCCCAATTTGATTTTGGGGTGGGTTGCTACAGAGGTCTGTAACAGTGGGAGAATGAGGGTCAATCTTTGTACTCCCAGTGAAAGCAGTGTTAACATAATTGTAAGGAAAACATGAAAGAGATCTCTTAAAAAACCTGCAGTCAGTTGTTCCTGTGACTGTTTCCAGATTACTGGGCATGTTGCATGAATCAGTGCTGCTGAACAGAAACGAATACTTAAGGTGATTCTTGTGGATGGAGCCCACATCTGCTGTACTTGCTCGCTGTAGCAAACTGCTGTGGTACATAGTAAGGCACTGGATATATTTAGAATCATATTAAGAGACACTGTCAGCATTTCTTAACAGATGATCTCTGTGATAAATGTCCAAGGACAGGAAGTACATGTCTGTTTAATGGATAAGATTTTGTGGGAATTTTTTGCTTAGGGTAATTTTTAAATTTCCTTTTTTAGTTTGCTGAGCAACTGGTGGTTTTAAAAAGGCATTTTAAAGAGGCTTTTAAAAGCAGTTGTCCTCCTTGCTTTGTAGGGGTGCGCTGTGCGGGTACAGAGAGTGGGATAAACTTCTTCACCCTTGTGTGGTCTCACTGCAAAGACAAATCCTGAGCTATAGACTCCGGGTATTGACTCAGTCGTGGCCATTATCCAGCTGCCACAGGCTAGGAGCAGTGTGTCCTCTCTTGTGCCCTTACATCTGGACTTCAGACCTAAAAAGATCATAGGCTTCTTGCAGCCAGAACATCTTACTAATGAGGGGGGTGTCTGTGGTCAGTTTGCTAATGCAGTTTTATTCCAGAGTCTCTTTCTTGTGGAAATCAGAGACCCCACTGGTTTATTATTGTAATCACATCCTTTCTGTTCTAGAACTAAATGAAATGTTGATACCCCTTGAAGTTGCTTATAAATGGCAGGAAGTGTTTTTCCTTACCTTCCCTGCATAACCTCTAGTGTTTTTGTCTCCTTCCTTTCTTCCTCATCCCCCACTGTGATCCCTCATGGCCGTGCTGCTCATGGTTTGCACTGTCTTTGAGAGGAGCTGTTTCTCTAAAGAAAAAGGTTGCAAGCTCTTGAAGCAGAGCAGGAAAGTAGCAAATCAAATTCTTCGGTGCATTCCAGATGAAAATGCTGTTCGAGGTCTGGCAAGTAGCTCAGCCATGTTTTACACTTTAAATTCTTAAAGCAAAATTGGGGTAACTGAACCCCTGCTGAACATATACTTTCACCCTTCTTTCAGCAAAGGAGAAAAGGAATATCAGAACATGGTGATAGCAAAGGTTTGGGCCCAAAGAGTCTGATTGATGGCTAAATAAAAATGGTTTAGTTGCTTTTAATGTAAGAATATTCTTTGCAATGCCAACGTTATCTGTCCTTGGTTTTACTCGGTGCAGAACTCTGTGATTTTTCTATGTTTATGGCTGCACTGCTAACTTAAATGTGTGACTGTGTAAGGAAGGGAGACTTCTTAACCATGGTGTATCAGACCACTGCCAGAAGCAAAGTAAATGAACGCCCTGACTGGGTCTGGCACGTGTTAGCTTCCTAATTCACTTTCCCTGCACAAAAAGATAAGAGGAATGCAGGCCTCTCCCTTTATCTCACACAGTAATAACCTCAGCAAAGATTTGAATGGGACACGGGATTATTAGGATTGTAAGGTCTTGCTTTCCTTTTCAAGTAGGATGAAACTAAACGTAATCATCTGTTGGGTTAGATGAATACAATGGGTTCTCAGCTGTGGCTTTCATCACAGCAGCGATCTTGTGTGATTTGGCCTGGCAGGGTTCCGGGCTCACAAAAATTTTGTGGGTGTCAGATGTTTGGCACTCAGAGCTGACCATTGAGAGCTGTTGTCATACTTGTGTCTCCCTGCTTTCTAGCCTTTAACATTTAGAATACTGTCACCATTTTCAGCATTGAAAATATTTAGAGGACACTAATGAAAAGCGTCTTTGCTGAGTCCAATTTCAGGTGCGTGGGCCTGAGCAATAGTCTGCTCAAATGCACGACAGGATCATGGTGCAGGCTAGCAGGATGTTTGCTCAGCTATGGAGCTGGGCTTTTTTTGATTTGGTGTTTTCTAGGAGCCAACTGACAGCGTGCTGTGGCTGCTGCCTTCACCGGGACTATTTTCAAGTCAAGTTCACTTCTGAGAAGCAAAAGAAAACCAGGGTTTGAAATTATGCATCTCAATTTCACAGCCTATTTTCTAAACAGCATGTGGAGCAGCCACTGGAGCCATCCTTACTGTGCTCTAGAAAACTGCTTTCTGTGATTTTTTTTCATTGTCCAACATGCTACAGCACCTTTGTTTCCCTGTCCCTATTGCAGGCTGTCCTACCAGAGAAATGATGACGATGACGAAGAAGCCGCCAGAGAACGTCGCCGGCGGGCTCGACAGGAGAGGCTGCGGCAAAAGGAAGAAGGAGATCTCTCAGGAGAAGTAACAGAGAAATCTGAAGTGAATGCCCAAAACAGGTAAATGTCTGGTGTTGTTTACTGACAAGTCAGTGGTGATTTTTGTTCAGAGTAGAGAACTTTTGGACGAGGTTTGCTTTGGTGCTTGAAGTTTAAGTACTGGGTTTGGCCATCCTTAAACTGAGGAAGGGCTTAACACTGTGAGGATCACCCTGGCTGTGTCTGCATGGTAGGGTGGGAGGCTGAGGCCATGCTCATGACACATATCCAGGTGTCCTCGAGGCTTTCTGTGGGGTAATTCAGCTGGGGCTCATGGAGGCTCTCAGATTCTCTCAGGCGTGGATGTATCTGGCCTCACAAAACACCACATCTTTCGTTCTGCTAAAAGGGGTCATGGCATCGTGGGGCCAAAACACTGGCTGGCATCCAGTCCTCAAGCTGTAGCTGCAGCATGCCTACAGGGTGCTGGGCATGAGCTCTAGACCACAGCACTCATCTGGCACTGTCAGTGTCAGACAGGTATAAAGAGCAGAAAAGCTTATGGAATGAGGTGACACTTAAAATTGTAGAATCATCAAGGCTGGAAGAGACCTTTAAGACCATCAAGTCCAACCACAAACCCAGCAGTGCCCCTGTAGCCCCTGAACCATTAAACCATATCACTCATAGGTGTGATAAAACCACCCGCTTGTCACAAGCTGAGTGGCCTTCCTGTCTGTCCAGAGCTGGCCTTCCAGTCCGTCCATCATTTGTTCAGTTCCACACAGTCACAAATAGTATACCCAGATTTCCAGTGGCCATAACGCAACTGATAGAAGAAAGCAGAATTGTGCTAGCAAGTGCTAATAGATACTGAGCACAAGAAGCATTCTATTTGAGGCAAGGAGAATGGATGCAGATAGCAAAAGAGCAGCTAAATTTTGAACTGTGTAACCTGTTGTGTTTTCCAGCCGTGGAATGATGTTACAGCAAGCTTTTTTCCTAGAAAAAGCGAAGCCCATGTGTTGTTAGAAAGACTTTTTTTTCTTTTTTTAATGCAAACCTGTCCCTTTTGCGTAGTGTGGCAGGAGAGGAAAGCAAGCGTTCTACAGATGATGAAGCTGCGTTGCTGGAGAGACTGGCAAGACGGGAGGAGAGACGCCAGAAACGTCTGCAGGAAGCCCTGGAACGCCAAAAGGAATTTGACCCCACGATCACAGATGGGAGCTTGTCACTGCCCAGCAGGAGAGAAGTAAACAATGTGGAGGAAAACGAGACCACGGGGAAAGAGGAAAAGGCTGAAACACGCCGAGGACGCTGTGAGACTGAGGAGACGGAAACAGTTACTAAATCGTACCAAAGGAACAACTGGAGGCAAGATGGGGAAGAAGAGGAAAAAAAAGAAGAAAAAGACAAGGAGGAGGTACAGGAGGAGAAACCAAAGGAGCTCCCCGTAGAGGAAAATCAGGTAGATGTGGCAGCAGAAAAATCCTCAGATAAAGAAGAGGCAGTAACTGTAAATGCAGAGGAACACAAAGCAGAGAATGACACAAATGCTGTGCCGGAAGGGACGGAAAGTGTAACTGATGCTGTAGATAAAGAGAAGCTTAGGGAGGAGGAAAAGGCTGAGGAAGAAAGGAAGGAAGCAGAAGAAAGGGAGCGGTTAAAAGCAGAGGAAGAAAAGAGGGCAGCTGAGGAAAAACAAAAAGCAGAGGAAGAAAAGAGGGCAGCTGAGGAGAGGGCTAAGGCAGAAGAGGAGAAGAGGGCAGCTGAGGAAAGAGAGAGGGCTAAAGCAGAAGAGGAGAGGAGGGCAGCTGAGGAGAAACAGAAAGCAGAGGAAGAAAAGAGGGCAGCTGAGGAGAGGGCAAAGGCAGAAGAGGAAAAGAGGGCAGCTGAGGAAAAGGCTAAACTAGAAGCAGAGAAGTTAAAGGAGAAACAAAAGATGGAAGAACAGAAAAGAGAAGATAAACAGGTAAAAGAGAAGAAAGTAGAAGACAAAAAACCTCAAGCAGCTTTCTTAAAAAAACAGGTACAGTAAACATTTTGCACCAAAATAAGACACCTGTGGTTTGTGTGAAATGTAATGCAAGAAAAGATTGAATTGGAATTTCCTCACAGATCTAGTCCTGTACTGAAGTTACTAATACTTGTGCTGTCGCTCTCTCTTTTTAAAAATAAAGCCCCTCCTGCTTTCCAGTAATTCAGTGCACAACAGGCCTGACCTCACCCCATGGTTCAAAGAAAACCTTGCATGCTCAGACCTCTGCATGTGCTTTTGCTGCCTTTTTTTCCTCAGCTGCTATAAACTGCAGTAACAGGGGAGGTGGAGGCAGACACACCTTGGCACAAAACATGATGAGCACCTGGTAAACTGTGTGAGGAATGCTGTGTGCTAAATGCAGTCACCAGAAAGGGCTCTGGACTGGGACGTGTGAGCATGATGCCGTGCAAGGGAGAAAGGCCCAGATGGGGGGAACCGGGAGCGTTTGGAGAGGGTGGAGGGGGCACAGCTGCACACAGAGGTGTGGGCACAGCAGCACATGATGGAGTTGTGGCTGCACACAGGATTGGTACGTGAACACAGTGTGGGGAAACAAAAGTGCAAACGGATTGTGGTGTTTTCGTGTTAAAAAGTAAATAAATTATTGAAAACCCAAAAACAAAGGAGGAAGAAAAAGTGGAAGCTAAAAAGGAAAAGCTGCCAGAAGAGAAGCTCCAAGCTACCTCCATAAAAGATCAGGTAACTCATAAACCACTGATTTAGATGTGATAGGGAAACTTGAGATATGAAAACAAATAAGGCACCGATAACTGAAAGTTGCTTCTTCAGCAAAGTACTTAAACTTGTGCTCCACTTCAAGAACACGGGTAATCCTGCTGAAATAAATAGGGATGAAGCTCCTTAAGTGCTTAAAATCAAGTAAATTCTTAAGTAGTTTGTTCTTTTGGGGCTTTAGGGCCAATTCCTGTTTGTCTTAAAACAAATATGTCAGGAAACTCAGTTCAGTCAATAACACAAATATGGTTTTCCCCCTAGGGATGAATTTTTCAGGACAGTATCAACTAATCATCCTTCCCTGGTTTCCTCTCACTTTACTGTGAACTTTTTCCCTATGAATGAAACCTACTCTAATAATAATCATCATCATCATCATAATGATAATTAATAATAATCATCATAATGATAATAACAATCTAGGCCCCTTGGCCACCTGACTGCCTCAACTAATGATTCCCCCGCAAACTGCAATACCCCGTGATATAAACTGTGCATACCCAAGATTCTTCTTTTGTTTTAAAGAGAAAATCTACAAAATTTACTGCATTGCATTTCCACTGTAAACACAGGAGCTGGTGCCATGGTGTTTTACTGTATGGTAAGTAAATAAGATTTGGGGACCATTTACTTTTCAGGATACAGCTGCACACAAGGAGCCATGTCCAGTGCTGTGCAGCAGCTGTGGTTTTGGTCCAGTGCAGCAGGTTTCAAAACAGCCCCTAGTTCTCATTAGGGGAGACTGGTCAGAGCCTTGGAAGTTTGGGCCCATTTGGGTTCAGCCAGATCTGTGTGACTTAAAGGGAGCCACAGCACCGATTGCTGCCTGTCCAGTGGGTTGGGACCATGGAGGGTGGTAGAGGGTCCTCTCCAGGGTCCTCAGTTAGCAGATGAGTTTGGAACATGCTGTAGATGCTTAGCTCACCCTCAGAGAGTGGTGAGGAAATAGCTGCACACAAAATAAGGGATGGATTGTATTAAGAAGACAGAACCAGTTTCCACTATTCACTTTTGCATGCAATCTGTGAATATTACAAGTAAATGTAAAGAGGAATCTAACTGACCACAAACTTTGATTTGTGGGGAACTTGAGACACAGTTGTCCTCCTTGTTCTTATGTAGAGCTGGGCCAACTCTCCCTGGAGCTCTCATCATGCTTTTAAACCCTACCCACTGGGTTAGATTATTCCAGGAAATTGGCAAGACTTATAAAACTTACTTGTGATTTTAGTGTTTCCATCTTTGGATGCTCAAGCTGAGACAACTTAATAGAATCCCACTTCTAGTGCAATGCTGAATACCCATCCTGAGCATTCAAAATGTCTCGAAAATCTCAGTTGTTGCTTCTTTACTTGTGAAGAAAATGTGATGATCAGGCAAGATCAGGTTCCCATCTCCACTTCTCCCCCCCTTTCCAGGATGTACAAATTCAATGAGGTCTCTTTCTGAATGTGCATGCAGCTAAGAGGATGCCAGTGTTTCGTGAACAAGACCCTGAAGGAATAGAGTGTATCTACATAATCAGGTTTTGCTTTTGCTTTGGCCCTCAAAGTTCAGGTTTTGATTAATTTGGCAAGAAAAAATTGTTTCTTTTTCTGAACTTCTGCACAGTTTTTGGTTCTTGAAAGTGACCCGAGAAGTTAATAAGAACAAGCTTTCTCATGATGTGAGGCTCCTGGTATTTCCTGCTTCCAGTTTGGCTAGACGTGCTGCAACAGTTGCTTTTCTCATGGTATTTGGACCCAGAGCTGACTCTACAGGGAAGCCCTCCACCCAGATGCCCACAGCTTTTAACTCACCAAGTAACTGAGCCCAAGCAAGGAATCAAATCTGCCAGATGGCCTCAACCTCAGTAATTGATTTGCTTCAGTCTGAAGGTGTTAAAACTCAAGATTTAGAAACCTCACCTCTCAAATAATAGCATAAAAATCTAACAGTAAAGAAGCAGTGTAGAGAAAGATTAAATTTTAATACATAAGGCTAGAAAGTTGCTAACCATGCCTTTGATCATATTCTATCTTGATATCAAGATTTGTGAGAACGTATGAACAATTTCGGTTCAGGTAGTATCACCCATCTGCTCCAAGTGGTATTCTTTTTTAATTCAGCAGAAGCTGATATATATAATTATAATTTATTGATAATATTTTAGGGAATATAATATAATTTAATTATATTTAGGGAAGCAGTGAGACAAGGGAAAGAACTTATTCTCTTGCCTGCCTTTGGAATGAGATACAAAGGTTTCTGCTTCTGTGCTAATCAATCTCTGTTTTGGTATTAAAATTAGTAGGAGAAGGATTGGGCCCGAAAGATGTGAAATGTTTCTGTAACATCTTGTTTTACCATCTTTTTGAATAAAGAATCCAAGCTGTGTTAATGGTTTTCTCAAATGCAGGCACATTACCATAAATCCTACTGGCTTCTGAAATGCTATTTCCTAACCTATTAATTTTTAAACTGTATTGTTTTAATATTAGTTTTCTCAGTGATTTCAATTGAGATGTAAAAGATACAACCCTCCCCAGTGGACCTAAATACATAAGGCAGCTGGAAGTGTTGGCTTTTTTTAAGAAGGCTTAGGAAGGTCTTGATGAAAATCTCAGCAAAGGAAATCTTATGCTCTCAGAATCCCAGGACAGACATCCTGGCATGAGACATCCTGCACCAATCAACACAGCCAGTTTCAGTATCGCCCTGACTGGGGCTGGAGGGTGGGAGATTGCTAACAGGCGGCAGAGATTCTTGCTGTGAACATGATCACCAGCTCACCCTGCCTTGGGAACACCCAGAAGATGATACTGTCTGATGGCATTCATCAGGATAAATGAATAGCCCTGCTTGTCTCAGCCCAGCTCCTAGAAAACAGCAAACCATTCCTTGAGGCCGCTGGTAATAATGGCCTTGCTTGTAGCAGTTGCAGCATCATGGCCAAAGAATGCACGGCCAGGGAAGCTGAACTCCCCTCTTGTCCATCAGGGAGCTGCTGCCAGGTCGTGGCTAAAGCCTGCTGGCAGGAGAGGGTGGGAAAAGTCTGCGCTGCTGCTGCCTGCTCTCAGAGCAGAGCAAATGCCTCTGTTGGTTGTGTCCAACCTCCCCCACCAGCAGCAAATTTGCTCAAATGGTTTAACCATCCTATACTCACTCATAACGTGTGCTGCCACAGTCGTGTCCATCCCATCTTTGAGCAGTAAACAAGCCTCAGGTAAAGCCACACACCGACTCTGGGACTTCACTCAGCACCAGCCTAATTCATTGCCTTAAGAGGATCTTGGCTTTGAAGACTCTGAACTCATCCTCTGTAGGTAAAGATTTTGCTTCTCCAGGAGTTGTTCTTTGATTAGGAAGAACAGACGTTTCTTTTGATTTGGGGTGTGAAGCTGTGTGCTAGTTTTTTATTTCAAGGTGCAGCTCAGGACACCTTAAGAGCAGTTGTGTTGCAGACAGGACTGTTACAGAAGTTCTTTATCTTTCTAGTTAGCAAATGGGATTGCAACAGGCTTCCAAAGTATTTATTTTCTAAAGGTCTCCATTTGAATTCTACACAGAAGGTATTTCTTGCTTGCCAGCTAGAATCTTCCTTCCACACAGGGCTGGGGAAAGCAAATAAATATTTTGGAGGTAAATGTTTCATTTGCTGCTGTTGAAAGATTGTTTTGGCTGGTAGCCTTAACTAACTGAGAATGTTTCTACCTGAAGATACATCACTTAAATCAGTTCACTTTCTCCTTTTACCAGCATCTAGCCATGACTCAGCATGCTGGGGTCAGGTATTGATAAATACTTCTTAACTCGGAAGGAACACTAGAGAATGAAATTGATGCACAAAATTCTCTTGGTTACTATTAAGAACCATAAGACAAAGCTTTGTAAGGATAAAGGGAATTTTTACTCGTGTTTTCCAGAGCATTTCCTTCTTCATAGGTTTAAATATTCATGTCTGATAATGCTACCCATGACCAGCCCCAGGTAGGACTGTGCTTCTTGCAAGAGTAAGTTTGGCTCTGATATAAAGATGATTTTGTGTTTTGGCCATTATTCTTGCAATAATGATGTATCCTTCTGCTATGACACTGAAAAGAGCGTGAACTTTGTCAAACAAGCTTGACATTTGGTGGAGGTTATGTGTTATTTTTATTGCACCAATGCCCTAAACCTGGTACCAAGAATGTATTGACAAGTCCCAGAGAGTTTGCAATCCACAATCTTAAGAAGTAGCACCTGAATGATGCTGCAGTGGGAGGGAAGAGTGGGGGTGCAGTTGCAGAGTGAAGCAGTGTGGTGGCATAGTCCCATGGCCACAGCAAACTTTCACAGAAGACTGATAATATTATTTTCAAGATGCTTTGGTCTTGAATTCAGGTCAGGACAGCAAAGTGATGATGGTTGATCCCTGTTTGGAGATTTGCAGACTACTTCTGCTATATAGCACAGTATGAAGACAGTTCCCAGTCTTGCCAAGAAATCTGTGTTTCTCAGCTGCTACTTAGAATGCCTCATTCTGACTTTTTTTTTTGGTGTGTCTTGTGTTTTGTTCTGTGATTTATGCTATCTTCTGAACAGGTAAAAGATGACAAAGGTAAAGCACCCAAAGAGGAAATGAAAAGCGTCTGGGATCGTAAGAAGGGCATTCCTGAACAGAAGGCGCAGAACGGAGAACGCGAACTCACCGCCTCCAAGCTTAAACCTACTGAGAACGCTTTTGGGTAAGTTCCAAGTGAGAACTGGGCTTGCTGGGGTTACAGCAGATCAGGGGCCATCTCTGGGTCTCTGCTTCATTGCCTTGTGGCAGCTGAGTAGAGGAACTGGGCTGGCAGCCCCAGCAATGGCTCAGGTGTCCATTGGGTTGTAGTTCTGTAGTTTCTAAGTTGTCCCCACACTGTTGCAGTCACAGCGTGAAGTTCAGAAAGCAGGTGGCAATGGCCTTGCTCCCTCAGTAGAGACAAGAGGCTTGGTTTTGCTTTGCTGGGACTTTCCTTCCTCATTTATTCCTAATATCTACGCAGAGGCCAGTAATGACAAAACCCTGGATTTTGTGTTCTCTAATTTTTTAAGTCAAATCTCAACTTTTGCTGTAGCAACCTATTTCCAATTCCCCACCTATTTTTAATTAGACTCTGCATAGCAGAATGAAGCACAATCCAGTTGGTAATTCTAGAAAGAGCTTCTCTCTTGATTTCAAGGCAAACATTGAAATTAATGACTTCTGTAGAAAAGTGTTTTTTCAATTAGGTAAAAACCTCTCCTAGCCAAAATCATCTTCTTTTTTCTTTTTTTTCCTTCCTTTTTATAAGCTGTGTCACAGTTTGATTTTTATTTTTAAGGAAATATTTGGCTTGTGGTTGTATTGGGAAATTCAAAGAAGGTAACAATTTTCTAGTGAAAATCTTATTTAAGAGGATCCTGCCTGCTAAAAGCACGGGATACATGAAATAGAAATGAAGTTCTTCTTTTTAGCAGGAAACTAGGAAGGAGTAGGTTAGAAATCTAAATTTTCTCCTTCTGCATCTCTCTTCCTCTTCTACATTGACACAGGCAAAGGAAAGGTTAAGCTCTCCAGGCACTTTGAGAAATCTGAGCATGGCAGATGGGATTTGCTATTGTATCTCAGCATTCCCCTCATGATTTTTCCAGGAAAAAACAAACTTTCTCAAAATAAAATGCAGCTCAAAAGACCCTGGAGACACCCTGACCTAAGGCCAAAAGACAGACAGCGATGGAGATGGAACAGCAGGAAATTGGCCTTGCTCAAAACTGTCCTTCATGGCTTGGGTCACATCATTGATAACATGAGAATGATTTTCTAAAAATATTTTTGTTGTGTTTTCATTTGCTTTACTTCCTGTGCGAGACAGGCATTAGGGACAAAGCATAGGTTTGAGTTTCCACTCCTTTTTTTTTTTT
>VXAD01001400.1:251596-268581 GCA_013399195.1 Dicrurus megarhynchus
TTTTTTCTGTTTCTGTTTTTCTTCTACTGTTTCATGGAAGTGTGAAGAAGCCTGTTCAACAACCTTTTATCAGCTGAGTAGAAGACTTGGGTTGGCAACATCAGCAGAGGTGCCAGTGTTTGTAGGGTTGTTAGGTATGAATTGGGGCTCTTGGCCTATTTTCTAATGAACTGCCTCCACGGAGTTGGGCTTTATCTGCAACAGTCCTTTGTTTCCTTTGTTTTTGTTTTTTTTTTTTCCAATGAACATATCAGATACTATTTAGAAAGAATATAATTTGGCTAACTTTCAGTGGTGAGAATTCAGAACGAAATAGGGTAGTGGAGGCTAAAGAAAAATGTTATCTGTGTTTTTGTCTACGTCAGTCAGTGCGAGAAATACAGAATGAAACCCCATTTTATGGCTTCCCCTTCCCATCTCCCCTCCCACCTGCCTTCCTCCCTATTCTCATACAGGACTGCAAAAGTCCTAAATATGATGTAAGATGTTTTTTCACATTGTTCTGACATTTTTGGCTCCCACAAACCACTTCTTTCCTTTTCCTCCTTGTCTGAAAGCTGGCAACCAGCTTCATTTCTTAATACCAAAGAGGTGCTTACAAAACTCTTCCTCCACCCAGCATCTCAATACTAATTTCCCAATGTTGGCAGCAGAGGACAGAGATTTCTCAGAATCTGTTGAAAACAGAGGAGTTGGAGGTGGAGGAAAATAAAGATAATTAGTGCCAGTGTATTGTTTGCTATTTTGGATTATGCAGAACCAGTCAGGGAAGACCTGTGAGCAGCATGAGAATAAAGCAAGTTCAAAACTTTAAATATCCTTCTTTGTGAGGAGGCCAAAATAATCACCTGAGGTCTGCAAACAAGAATGTTCAGACTAGATTGTGCCACTGGCTTTATCAGCTGAAAGCTGAGTAGCTGTTAATTTCACTGCACTGGAGGAACTGAGGGCTAACCTTTCTTCTGTGCTGATAGAGAACAGAGTGGCTCTTTCTTAGGAGACTCTTGGCAAACGTTCTTCATTCTCTTAATTCTGAAGGCCAAATGTTTGCCCCTGCCAGGGGATCATTTTGTCTGTCTGAAGTGACCTCTTCCATCTTCTTTGGGCCCAAAGCTTGCAGGTCTTGGTGAGCTGGCAACACAGAGACCAAGAGGCAAAGTTTAAAAAAAATGAGGTTCCTGGGTTTGTTTGCTGTAGGGGCTACAACCTTGCAATGGAGCAGGAAAGCCTTAAGACAGCCAGGGATTTCTTATGTCCTGTGCAGCATTAGGTGCACTGGATCTTTAGAAATCACACAGTGCCTTGTAGAGGCTTGTGGAGCACTTTGGGTTCTGAGTACTTCTTCAAACTGAATCAGAGGTGTTCCAGGATGGACTCCCACTCAAAATCACACCTCACGTGTTGCTCTTCGCTTTGTTTCTGAATGGGCTAAATGAAATTTCAAATAAAGTTTCTAGTGTATTCTCACAATACTTGCTCAACTGTGTACGTATTTTTGATTTACAAAAGCAGGAGTTCCTTTCTGTAGTTTGGCATAACTACCTGAAGCAAGCCCTTATTCATGGCCCCTTCAATTAACTTGTGTGTTTTTTTAGTGATACAGTTCCTAAATCATGCATGCCATGCTAGAACCAGATTTCATTCGATTTGGTAAGCTCATGTGGGGGCGGAGAACTCTGTGTTAGTAGATTCTATTATGATACTGAAACCACAGATAATTTAACTCTGGTCCTGTTTTATATGGCTGACTCCATCTGCATGAGGCATCTGTCTGAATGAAGAGCATCTTTGCAGGATTGGGTGTGATTGGCTGGATTGCAAATTTATATGGTATTTGTTTTTTATATTGTCCTCTCTAGCAGTTACTGTTGGAATGTTTGATTTTTACTGTCTTGGGGTATTGTACTCTGCAACACTCTGGTTGCATTAATGAAGTCATTTATATCCAGCTTTTTTAGATGCCAACAATACAGAAAGTTTTTTTAAAAATTCCATAAATACATTCATCTTCTGTCTTTTTGTCAATAGCACACTTAGAAATCTTAGGTACCTATCTCCTTGTCAGCAGCGACATTAAATACACTTAGGGAGCAGACATTTGTCTAAACACTGATGTGGTAATTATTTCACAAGGTGATGCTATCTGACTCTGTTGGAAGCATGCACTTCACCTATGCAAATTCTTTAGGTTTGGGGGTTTTTTTGGCTTTCTTTCTTTCTGTCTTTCTTTCTTTTTCTCTTTCTTTCTTTCTGTCTTTCTTTCTGTCTTGTTACAGCTGCTTGGAAAACTCCTGTTTTTCTCCTGTGGAAAGTTACCATTAATAATTTCCAGCTCCTTATTAAAAAGTCATGTTTTCCCTAGAAAATGTAAGCAAAAGACCTGATGAACCTTTCTGTTCAAACATGCTGGTGGAGTTAGAGTGATGGGTGTTACAGATGAGATAGAAATCTTTTTAGATTTTTTTTTAAAACACTGTTGAAACTGGAAGGCTCCCTCCCCTCTCTTATTTTCTCCTGTTTTCCCCAAATCAAGTAATTTGTTCTGTCCCCAAAGATGCTTGTCTTTTTCTAGAGGGTTTATAAAAAAGATTTGCCTTTGAAAGCAAAGGATTAGTGCATCCTTTATGACACAGAACACAAAATAGGGGTGGCACAAGTTCTCAGGCACGGTGGTGCAGACCCTGTGCACACAGGCATGTGGGAGAGACTCCTTCCTCCCTGCCAGTGATGGGAGAGGTGCTCCTTGTGATATCCCAGCCTAACAACTCCTGATGGAAATGTTTTGGGCCAGCCATAGCTTGCAAGGAGAAAAAGATCTTAGAAGGCAGCACCTTGGAGTGCCAGGCTGTCGTGCTGCTGCTGAGCACGTGGCAGCAGGTGGCTCTGGCCAGGAAGGGAAAACCCCTGGGTGTCATTTTTCCTTTTTATTTCCTTCCCAGCCGCTCCAACTTGAAAGGGACTGCGGAGGAGGCGAAGCCGGGGGTTGAGGCTCTGAAGAGGTTGGAAGATCAGCGCCGCCGCCGGGGCGAGAACGAGAGCGAGGAGCTGGAGAAGCTGAAGGAGAAGCAGCAGGAGGCGGCAGCAGAGCTGGACGAACTGAAGAAAAGGCGGGAGGAGCGCCGGAAAATCCTGGAGGAAGAGGAGCAGAAGAAGAAGCAGGAGGAGGCTGAGAGGAAAATCAGAGAGGAGGTAAGTGTAGAGTATGGAGTGTTGACCTGGGCTTCATTCCTTTATTACTACTTTACTTCCACTATTCTTGCATTAGTTGATAACTCTTTGCAGCATTGTCTAGTGAAGACTTGAGGTAAAACACGCAGCAGCCAGGGTAGGAAAAATGTTCTAATTCTAGCCTTAGGAAAGACTCTAGTATCTGTTTTCACGAGTCAGGATTTCATCTGTGATAGCTGAAAATTTCTTATCTTCTTGGGGATTCAAAATCCTGGGGCAGTGCTATAGCCACAGAATTTTTCTGACATTACACGGATTGAATTACAAAGTGCATGTCAAAATTTATCTGCTGCAGATGGGCTGGAATGCTAATGTTATATATAGTTACAGTGGGCTAGATCTCATTAGGGAGATATTCTTGTCTATTTAAATATTGAATATCCAACACATCTGTTTTCTTGTACTTCCTCTGCCAAGGGACTCTACAAATAGGATTTCCAAGTCTCTGGTGCATCATTTAGGAATCCTGGTTGTTTGGAAAACAAATGGTAAATGAATAATACTGATAGTATCTGGCAGCTGAATGCCAATTCCTCTAAAGCACTAAGCTCTTTACAGCAGAACTCAGTAGATGCCAAGATTGCCCAATACCATGCTGGTCAGACCCCACTGACCTGTGCTCACAATGGTGTTGCTTTGAGGGCTTCTGGTTTGACCACAGCTTGTGAAGCAAAACTCATCTCTGGAGGGAGATCTGCAAGCATTTAATCTTGGGTTTCTTGGCCACCTCTTGATTTTTCCATGTTAAATATTGACCTTGGCACAATAAGCATCAGAGTAGAGGGACAGAAGAACAATGCCAATATGATACATGAGAATACAGAGAAAACTGAGTTTGAGTCTTTTTCTCTGTTTAAGTGGCACTATATGACAATAAATTTGGTGGCTTCACAGCGAGGAGACACTAGAGCAGCACAGGCTTAATTGTCTTCCTGGCATCCTTAACACCATGATGGATTGGCATTAATAACTTTATAAGTTTCAGACAGATCACTGAACTTTGTCAACTGGCATAAAAATCTGTTCTTAGCAAATCTGGTAAATGTTTGCAGGGCTGCACAGCCCTGTAGCGGTGATGTAGTTCCTGAAAGAACAAGTAAACTTTCATATTTTTTAAGGAGGAAAAGAGGAGGATGAAGGAAGAAATCGAAAGAAGAAGGGCTGAAGCTGCTGAGAAACGCCAGAAGATGCCTGAAGATGGTGTGTCTGAAGACAAGAAGCCGTTTAAATGTTTCAGTCCTAAAGGTTCATCTCTCAAGGTAACCTCCCCACTAACACCCACGTAGCACATAAAAAGCAATGGGGTTTGTAGTCCAAACCAACAGCCAGACATCAAAAGCAACGTTGAAATACTTGTAATCAGACCTAGGAAACTGCTTTGATAGGCTTAGCCTGAACCCTCTAGCTGAAAGACTTCATTCATTGGGATGATTGAAAATTAGAGGTCCTTCCTAAGAATAGAGGCTACACTGGCAGCTGTCTCTTCTTGTTGGTGAAGAATCTCTGAAAAGGATCTTCACCTTCAAGAGAAAATTATTTTTGGAATTTCGAGCTGTATTACTGTGTTGTTTTTAATTTATTATAGGAGTGCTTTGGGAACTGGAGTAGAACCATAGAATCATTTAGGTTGGAAAAAGATCTCTTAAGACCATTGAGTCACAAATGTTCTCTCACTCCTTCCACATCCACAATTATTTTCTTCCTTGCCAGACTACTTTGTCTTTAAGCATATTCAGCCTAATCATCATTAATTGTAACTGACCCGTATGGGAGTTCTAGCTTATGTCTAATCCCCCTAAAAATAACATCTAGAAGTACTGGGCTGGATTTCATTTTCTTACATAACAAGAAATAAAACCTCACCCTTCTGTTGCTGCAGGATTTCTAAATGGTCTTCTGTGGCCTATATTATATTAGAAGTGTGATAAATCAATTAAATGGTCTTTCAGCATGGAAGAGGGATCCTGGCCCCACTGAAATTATTGGGAGTGTTGTTTCGGAATTCAGTCCAGTTGCTTTCTCAGCTCAAGCTCAAACTGCAGATCTATTAATGTTTTCAGATATCTTTTGTTTTTTCCATTCCATGTCATTAGTCATTTAATAATCCAAAATGTTTGTCCAAAAGGCCACTTAGTGGGAACTAGGAGAGAAAAGAACCAGGTAGGAGCCCGTTGAACCATGAAGTGGATCTCCATGAGATTAAAAATGTAACTGTTGAGTGAAAAACTGCATTTGCACAAAATTAGTTTTCCACTCACAGAGAGGTACACTTTGATCCAATCTGGGGAATCAGGTCTGTTTTGGGTCCAGTTCTAGCAAATACAGAGTCCAAATGTTTTTGAATGGACTTGCCTTTTGCTTCTAAGATGCATTTGAACCTGAAATACTAGGACAGAATGCACACAGTTGTAAACAAACAAAAATTGCCAAGCTTCTCAACTTGCTCTGATTAGTTAAACCTGGTCTTGCCATTTTGGTTGCTGAAGATGATGTCAATAACAGACACTATAAATGTACAGCTTCTTCCCAGCCCTCCTGGGAAGAAATTCCTTTTCTTCTGTTTATTGAGATGCCTTTTATGACCTACGTTTGGAGCTTTAATTCACGGAAGGCTCAGAACGGAGGAAACTATCCTTGAAAACACAAAGTAAAAAGGATAGATCCCAATTTTGGGGCAAGTGTGAAACAACACTGGACTTGGCAGGAGGCTAAAAGCTTTCAGATACCTTTTGTACTGATGCTACAGTATTCTAAGTGTATTTTCAGAGGAAAGCTGAAATTTTTCAAATGTTGTTAAGCACCCAAGGTACGATTTTTTTTTTTTTCCTGATGACAGTTGCTGCTGGGTTTTGTGTCTTGTTAGGTAGAAGTTGTTTGCTACAAAACCTGATATATGCAACTCTACCCATTCTTTCCTCTTCCTCTGTTTCTCTCTGTGAGAAATCGGTGATACTCTACACCTTCCAGTCTGGTGTCTGTGGGTGGCCAGTGTAGATATGTAATGCTGTAGAAGTTCACACCCTAAACTGTTTCTTGGCCTTCTGTGGTCAAGAGCTGAGGGGAGAATAATCTCAGTTTATTAACGTGATGTGAAACTTGATGTCAAAATCCAGTCGTTAGAAGATAGTCTACTTTGTTGCCTCTAATTTGGACAGACTTTTCAGGCTGGTCTCACCTGGTTGGTACGCAGCTTTCTCTCTGTCTGCTCTGCATTGCCCAACTTATCTTTTGATTTGTAAAGCATCTGGCACAGGTTTTCCCTCTTGACAAATGTATCATCTCGTTAGATCTGCCGTGAGTCATGTGAGAATCCCAAATGCACAGTTGTGGGTGGGTGGTTGGAATTAATGCTGGAAAAGGGAGGCTCAGTATAAAAATAATGTATGATACATG
Organism: Dicrurus megarhynchus; assembly: GCA_013399195.1. NCBI lineage: Eukaryota > Metazoa > Chordata > Aves > Passeriformes > Dicruridae > Dicrurus > Dicrurus megarhynchus. The sequence goes on from VXAD01001400.1 coordinate 258,218, forward strand.
TGCACGTTCTGTCTTCTCCTGGGTCACAATTTGGCAAAGCACCTTTTTTCTCCTTCCCTGTCCTTCCTGATGTGATAAGCTTTTGGGAAGGAAAAGAAGTTCATAGGAGTGGCTAATGTGAGGAAAGTAGGGTGTGCTGATTGCCAAGTGAACTACAGGAACACAGGAAAGAAGGGAGATGAGCTGAGCAGCAGTGTGGAGTATTGCCATCCTATGGATGCTGCATCTCTCCATCAGGAGGCCATGGACTGTGGTGACATGCAGACTCAGAACTGGGACACAAAGATGTGCAACGCCTCTCCATGTGTGACACAGCTCATGGATGCCCAAATGTATGCATACAAACACGGCCAAAATTTACATACATGCTTACATTTGGAAAGACCTGCTGTCATTGTCCAGTCTGGCCTCTAAAAAAATCACAGTTGTGAGCAGCAGTGTTGACAACTCCTGTTGTTTTAGCTGTTAAGTACAGTGTTTCCCTCAAACCCGAGGCACTCCTTCAGCAGAGCTGCCACAGTGTGGGGTCCTCGCAGTGACAGCACGAGGGCTGGTTCTTTCTGAGCAGACAGTGAAGAGAAAACGTGCCAAGTCAATGCAGGCCAAGTTCATCACTAGCTCAGGGACAGAAGCATCTTGGATTTCTCAGGGCTGGGTGGACACCCTGTGGGCTGCAGCAATACCAATCATCTGTTCAACCTCTGTCCTGTATCTTGTTATTTTCTTTAAATATGGACAAAGCCTGGAACAACCTCTGCTGCTCTCTCCTCTGCCTCTAGCTTGTGCTCTCCTCTGCCTCTAGCTTGTGCTTTCCCTGCTTCACTTCATGCAAAATATGATGCATTCGAAGAGTGAAATTTCCTGAAAAATCTTTGTTCGTTTTGCTTTTTAGACAAGTTCATTCCTCGCGTTTCCTTTGCCAAGGAGGGTTGCTGAGTCCTCCTATTTTATTCTCTGGGTTAATCAGGAGAGAACAGGATATTTCAGCCCTAAGTCTCCTCTTGGGGATGAACACCACCACTACAGAGATGCAAAAGCAGTTAGGTGTTGAGGGGAGGGAGCGATGGCAGGAGGCTGGGATATCCCTGTCTTTGGAGAAGATGTCTCCTGGGAAATGGGGGCTGATGTGGCAGCCAGCACTCTCTGCAAGGCATTGCTGACAGCTGGGACAGAAGACAGGACTTTTCAGGGACTTTTTTTTTCTTTAAGGACCTGTCTTGTCCTATCTCATTATTGCTCTCAATACCTGACAGCCGGGGCAGTGACTGGAAAGAATTAGACTCCACACAATCTGTTCTTCCTGTATGAGCTATTCTTGTGGCAGAGGAAGAACAGAATGGTAAGAACAGGGTGTGTGACATTTGTTTTTCCCCATCTTTGATGCTGATGGCAGCACTCGAGTCTGGCAGGTAAACTGAGCTAAACTGGCACACTCTGCTCAGGTGCTGCTGACAGCAGGAAAAAGCATAACTGTGCTTAATGAAGCAAGAGACTGTGTTGGCCACTCAGGGAGGATGAGGAGAAGCCTCTCCCAGGGACTATGTCTCCAGTGGATTTCCACTAGGTTCTCCCACTCTTGGATATGAGGCAAAATTATAACACAGGGTTTCCCACGTGCATTTTTATTCCCCTTCCTCCCTGACGCATTTTTTGAGAGGAGTTTTCTATAGATCCATTTACAAGTTCCTGTTGCATAATATCCAATACACAGTTTAAAACTCCTAAGAATCATGTAATAGCTTTCTATGAAACAAGTTTTACTGGGAATATCCAATGCTTTTTGTTTCCCAAGTCAAGGTCTCATATTGTGTGTTAACTCATTCTTTCTGGTCATAATTCAATTAGGGGCTGGCAGGCTGACTTTGAGTACGTGTGTGTTCTGAAAGTATTCCATGGTGACAAAACACAGTCCAAGCTATTTAACAAGATCCTGTTAAGATGAATGCAGTAAAAAGATTATTCTTATCTCCTAGTCTGAAACTGAGAAAATACCTTGCATTTTATGCTAACCACCTTGCTTTGCCTGTTTCTTTTACAGATCTATTTTGTCATACTGTTTACTGTATGTGCCAAACGTTTGAAATTCTTTGCATGGAGTTTGTGTGATGTGCAGTGGGTAAATGACCTTTAGAAGTTGCTGTGCAGTCTAAATGTGTTTGAATTACATGTTGATTTCATGTGTGTACAGCTTCGTTTCCTCTAGGTGTATTCAATGCCTGCTTCTGCTGTGTTCTGAGGAAAATATACTCAGGAACAAATTCTCATATAAATGTGCAGAAAATGTTTTATCCCTCCACACAAGGCACCTGCTTCCCCAGCCAGAGGGCCTTGCTCAGCTCTGAGGGTTTCTTCCTAACTCTGCTTTTCTGTTTATTTTCTGTGTTTCTTTTTCACTCTCCTCTTCTGAACAATCCCTGACATTTTCCTGATCCCACAGCTGGTGCCCTGAGGACTGCTGTTTCCAGTGGGTAAAGAATGACCCCACTTCTGTCTTTTTACAACCACAAGAATAACGTTCCTCTTCCCTCCCACCTGTCCCCCTCTTCCCCCACTGCCTGCTCAAGCCTGGTTTTCCAGCTGTGCAGAAGCATCTCTCCTACCTGCACATAAAAGACAGTGAAGATCCTGTAAATGAATTATTAGGCAGCTGCCTTGAGTCCTGGTTCTTTGAGACAGTCCATACTATTTGTCCTTGCTGCCCATCAGGGTTTCACTGATGCAGCTGGGGACAGACTGGGGAGAAACTGGAGGCTCTTGCTGGAATTAACTCGTAATTTCCATGCATTCCTGGTTATGACCCAGAAATCAGCATTGGGGGCAACTTGCTACTGTATCACAGCAGACGTGAGGCGACGTGTTTAAAGTTGCCATCCTCGGTCTGTTTGGTCACTTTTGAATCATTTCCTTGCTGGTTTTGTGGCGTTGCTGGCTGTGTCCCCTTTGGTGAAAGAGCTGTAAACTGTTCCTGCCGGTCTTTTGCTGCCACCTCGTGACATTGCTCCACTGAAACAGGGCATTTGTCCTAGCAAAGCCCATCTTTGCACTCAGGACTGCTTTTAGCTCGCATTTTGGCAACTAAAAGCGTTCATGGAAATGACTGTCTAAGTTGTACTTACGTTTTAGAGCTTCAGGCGTGCCTTTGAGCTGGATGGGTGGCAGCTGGAGTTCCTCCCGTGAGCTCGTTTGGCAAATTCTGCACCCAAGGGAACTGCCTGAGTTTTTGCTTGCGAGGGCTTGAGAAACAAACCCTGCATGCCCTTTGATGGGATTGCTGTGGGACTTAGTATTCTGGGAAAGCCTTGGATGCTAAAGGCACTGGAGAGAACCATTTAAAGGAATGGCTGTCACTGCCTTGTTTTAAAGGCATGAATGCCAGAGCAGTCACAGTTAAAGTAAATTGAAAAAGGAGAGCCCCTACGGAGACTGGGGAATCCCCAGGAATCCAGCCAGGCTGATTATTAATCATTTCAGTCCCCTGGAGCTGCTTGCATATATTTTACTCAAGTGAAACTGTAGAGCCTGGGATGAAAAGTGGAACAATGCAATGTGGATGAGACTTGAGGAAGTTTGATGAAAATATTTCTTGACTCAGAATACAAATAGATGCACATACCCCCTGTCCCCCCAGCCCCCAATGTGAAATGTTTTAAAACTTTATTCAGGGATGGAGTTTTTTGTTTTCAAAGTATTGAGAGATTTGTCAGAAGTCATATGAGACCTTCATGGGTCTTCTTCCCTGGAAACATCACAATATTTTCCTATTTACAGAGTAGAAAATAATGATGGAATGTTTGTGTAATAACAGCAGGTAGATACTGATTCAGCAGTGACCCTGGCTGAACATGATGAGCAGGGTTTACTCTGATGGGTTTTTTGGAGCTCACATTTAAATTGTTGGTGGCCTCCAAAAGCATGCATAAGGGAGGCTGTGTGGCTGAGCTCCAAACCTGGCCTAGTCTGATGTCTCAGCTCAGAAAATCTTTATTGAATTTGCTGTCTGTCTCAAGAGATACATCCTTGCTCTTGTGTGGGAGATATGAGGATGACATAGATTTTTGTGCATATCAGTCCTTTTCATGAGAGAGACTTCTTCCCTTTTCTTCTTTCTGTGTTGTTCTCTTATTCTCTTGTTATGTATGAGGCACTGGAGAAATGTGTAGGATGCACACATTCATGCAGAAAATACATCCACTTCTATGATTCTGTAGCATAATAGGCTCCTATCTATAAAACCTTTGTGTGTGTGCAATTTCTGTTGGAATGTATCTCTTCCAGATTGACTTTTTTGACATTTAAAATGACATTTTAGGCTGGCCTTGTCCAGGCTGCCTCTTTATTAACTTTAAATTTAAAGCTTTTGTTCCTCTCTTTTCTAGATAGAGGAGCGAACAGAATTTTTGAACAAATCTGCTCAAAAGAGGTAAAGCAAAGAAACAGCAAGTTCAGTTCAAACAGCAGTGTTTGACTGGAGGGAATAATAATTCTTGCTCTTTTTTTCCTAACTCCTATAGTGGTATGAAGCCCACCCAGACAACAGCAGTTGTCTCAAAGATTGACAGTAGACTTGAGCAATACACCAGTGCAATTGAGGTAAGTTAATTCCACTAAATGGATCTAGTTACTAATGGCTTTTGTGCCTTTAATCAGCCTTTGTTTTGCTGTTCAAGAATTGCAGGGATTTTTTGATCACAAACTCTTCTTTATTGTGACTTCAAGAACAAAATGCTTGAGGCACATCTGTAACCAACATCTAGAGATATATCCAAAGAAACCCTCAGATTTGCATCTTCCCTTCCATGCTGCAGTTTACTCTGGTTTGTAAGCTCGCAGTAGCTTTGGAGGATTCAGTCAGCACCTTGAGTGACAGTCACATCCCCTGCTTGGCTGATGAGAGACCTGTCAGCACAGAGCTGATAGCCATCCTGAGCAGAGCTGACTTAACAGATTATTTAGGAGAGCAAGGAACTGGCTCTGTGCTGCTGGCTGCCACCTCACAGTGAAATTCCTTGGCAAAGACATGCTCTGCAGAGAACTAGGGAGTTGAGCAGTGACAAAGGGCAAACAAAATCACCTTAAAATGCAGAATTTGACCCCAGGTGATTTTGACAACTAGTGGTTAATAATGTGCCTAGGGGCCAGAACTGAGGGCTTTTCCTTTTCAAAGTCCATGGTAAAATAGGAGTTTGATACCACTGTATCCAGCTGCCATCTGAGTTGAAATATTTCCTTTGCTGGGTTTTTGATTTGTCCACAAGTTGCCAAATCTGACCTGCTTTGGAACTAGAGAGGCAAAGCATCACTCATACAGGTGCTTATTCTCATCAGATCTATGATATGTAAAATGTGCAAGAACTTTGAAAAGAAGAAAGAGGAAGACTTTGGTCTGGTGTTTGTAGTAACCATGTAAAAGGCACATTTCCAAAAAAATTCCCACCCAGTTCTCCACTCTTTGAAATGTTGTTTCTTTGAAAACCTTGTTTCAAATATATTGTAATTGCTGAGATTTACCCCTGGAATCCTGTGTTGTTGAGGTTCATTTGTCTGGGACAGATGGAGCAGAGTCTAATGCTGAATGACAGAGCAGCCTTTCCCCCTGCCTCTGCAAAAGGATTTCCCTAGCTCGGTCCCTAAAAGAGCCAGGCTTCCAGGATTCAGGTAGGAACTAACACTGGAAAGCCTTGGAGCAGTTGTGTGCAGAGCTGTGGTTTGCCATGAATTCTAGAAAGGTAATAAACACAAAAATAAGCGAGTGCCGTTTTCACAGCTGGTGAAACTGCAAATCAAAAAGGGGAGGGAGTGTCAGTGGCACTTCTTGAGCTGGGTGCTCCTTCTCATCCTTGCATGATCAGTGCTAGAACCACATAGAGATGCTGTATTCCCCAGAGTCAAACCACCCTGCCAATCCAGCTCTGAGTGCCAAACACCAACTGGCCCCACTTTTTCTGCAGGGCACAAAGGCTTCAAGACCAGCTAAAGCTTCTGACCTTCACGTTCCAGCCGAGGGCGTCCGTAATATCAAGAGCATGTGGGAGAAAGGGAATGTTTTTTCATCACCCTCTGGGACAGGAACACCAAATAAGGTATGTGTTTAATTTAACATAGCAATTATGAAGAATTATGCTCTGGAGCTGACCTTGCCATCCGTGTTCCTGTGAGTAAGCCTGGCTGCTCCTGTTGACATCACTGGTGAAGAATATCCCAAAGGATCCTGAAGACCTCAGAAATCCACAAGATGGTGTGGCTGCAATATTGAGTGTAGTGGAAGAATTTAGTGACCTACTGAGCTCAGTTATGAGACATTCCAGAGCCACATCAGATATCTTAGACAAATACATCTGGGCAGTTCAAGCGGAGTACAAAGAAATTCTTTGAGTAGGGCAGAATTCTTCTGGGGAGCAGAGGAGAATTGCATAGGCCAGATAATGATGATATTTTCTAGATAATGCATAGAAATATTTGCGAGACCTTCATCTTTTCCAGGTAAATCCTTAAGGCAACATTTCCTTTCTATAAATTGAAGCGAGTTGATGAGCATTTCTCATAGGCAAAAAGATGAGTCGTGGGTCGAAGTGAGTTATTACAGACAGTCATTAAATTTTAGTAATTTGTTCTAACCGTTTAAAGATCTAATGTTTTAAAGTTTAGGCCACTTAACTCTTGTATCGTGTGCTTTTTTTGAAAAAAATTAGTTTCACAAGAGGAAAAAAAGTAGATTTGGACTGATATCTCTTCTATTAAGCTAAAGATTTTTGGAGTTTGGGCTTGTGGTAGAAACAGCATGTTTATGTCTGACATTTATTTCTGGGGTAGCAGTAAACTGGAGATGCTTTTGTCAGTCCATGTGTATCATTTTTGAAAACTAGAGGGCAGCAGCACTGCGTAATTCACAGGGACAATACCTTCAGAGCACACAGGGTGTCTCTTGAGCAAGCCGTAGGCTCAGTGAGGACCTCTGTGTTAGACTTGGCTTTGCTTTTAAATCTAAACCACGAAAAACAGAGCAAAAGCCATTCTGAAAGTCTTCTGATTGGATTTTATCATTTTGCAGGAAACTGCTGGACTGAAGGTTGGTGTCTCCAGTCGTATCAACGAGTGGTTGACCAAGACCCCAGAGAGCAACAAATCACCCGCTCCAAAACCTTCCGTGAGTAAACTTGGTACAACCATCTCTTCACTGGGTGGGTTCTCTCCTCGGGCAGAGGGTGCTTCCTCCTCCAGCTGATGGCCTTTGGAGGAGCTCTGCTTTGTGTCCTCTTGGAAGCTCACGGAGGCCCTCTGGCTGCTGACTCCTTGGCAGTCAGAAAATGGGGAGAGGAAACAGGGCAGTTCTCACCTTAAAGCTCAGAGAAGCCCTTCTCCTGTAGAGAAGGACATTAATTTACCACCTGTGAAAGCCTTACCATTAATTTAGAAATTACCAGCCACAGACCCTGGGTTGCACACTTACACACGCCTGTGGTGTGGCCCCTGCCCTGTTAAAACCTTCCAAGTATGTTTTAAAACACAACTGAAATAATTTAGTTCTTTATGAGCCTAAATGTAATTTCTAATGAAGGCCCTTTAGCCTGCCCATTACTTCAGCAAGAATCAAGAGCAGAAAATGCTGTTGATGTAACAAGCAGCACTGTGGATGTGGGAAGGAGCAGGAAGAGTTAACTGTGGGATGGGGAAGGGTAAGGATGAGGAACTGGAATGTAAGTGTCCATATTGGATGGATGTTAGTGATTGTGATGTTAATGAGTCAACTTTAGGATTTTGTTAAAGAACTGGTTTCTTCCCATATCCTTGTGCAGTGTTTTTCTGCCACTCCACCTGCCCTTTATAAGTGGTGCAGCCTGAAAAACACTTTCTCAATTCACACTCCTATTTGTCCTAAAGAGGAGTTTGAAATTTGCAGCATTGTCCACTATAGAGTCTGCCTCCAGATTTTTCTCTCTTTCTTTTAAATTGCATCTTTTAGATAATGTAAAACTAATCTCTTGTTTTTCCCTCAGCCAGCTGTTTCTATCTATGTCTTAATTTCCCTCTTTCTCAATAGATTGTTCTTTCTTCTTTCAATGTCTCTGCTTGAAGGAACGCGCCCTCCTCCTATTCTTCTTCTTTGGGGGTCTGTTTGCTAAGTTGGTCAGGTAAACCTGTTTATAATTGACTATGAAGGTTTATATTGTGTGATTTTTACTTTTTCAAGTCAGGATAAATCGAAGGGAAACCTAGAATTTCTTATTTAGCAAATAACTTCTTACCCCCATCACATTACACCAAAATAAAGAAATGTTCAAAGTTTTTGTGACCATCACAATTCTTTTGGGTTTTGGAACAATTTTGAATTCAAGGTAGAGCAAAGATTTCAGTTTTACAGTGAACTTAAATCACAGATCCCAAATTATTTCAGAACTATGGAAATGGTTTTGTGATAAAGTCCACTGTAAGTGGCTTTATGATAAGGTCAACTGCAAGTTGGTTGTTTTCTTTCTTCCTCTGTTACTACTGAACTCCCTTTTTAAAGTGCAGAATTGGCTTCAAGTTTTAATCATCAGCAACCCTCCGTGGCTGCAAATTGTGATCAGTTCTAGAGGGTCTCCGCTGGGTGCAAATACCCCTTGCAGAAATCTCATTTCCAAACATCACTGAGCATTTTACAGGTAGAAATTCTCACGTGCAGGAAACTTCCCTAAAATTCTGGAAGCCATGTGGGACTTGAATACTTTCTGAAAAGGAGAGTACTTGTGGCCAAACTTGTTTGAGTCTCTTGTTTGCCATGCACAGAGGTCGATATCAGCCCATCTGCCTAGCAGATGTCATTTTCATACGTAGCCCTCCTGTTGCCCAAGAAGGTAATTGGCGTTTTTATGGAGTTTTCATTAAAGGCTCCATAACACCCTCATTTTCAGGGAATACTACTATTCTTTAATGACTTTACCTCATCTGTTTTTGTTTCCTGTCAGAATTGGATGACTGGCACATCCTAAGGTTGCAAAGGATGCTGTGGAAATTAAAATGGATACAAAGGACTACAGTGATAAATGCTGAAATCTGTATTTAAGAATGCAGAATAGGATCTACTTTTCTGTTGTATTAAAAGTCCTACTCTACTTCTTTCGCAATTTTAAAAATAAAATATTTTGGTTTTGATCTAAAATAACCAAGACAAGCTACTTATGAATACTGTCCCTGAAAAAATGTGGGGTTTTTTCTGCAAAAATTGGATTTGGTTTTTTTGTAAAAATCTTGATGGTGCAGTAACTCTTCACTGCACTGCCTTGGTTGAACATACTGGGTTAAGACCAGTCTGTGCCATATGAAATAGATGCAACAGGATTGGTTTTTGTCTTGAAACACGGATATGTGTGGAGCCACTTTGTGAAATCTAATTCTTCATAACTGATAGACAATGTAATATTTACCTCTGGTGGATGTTTCCTCAACGTCTTTCATGAGGAAGTTGCACTAACTTTTTCTTTCACGAGTGAAAATAAACCTGAACTAATGTTGGTTTCTGTTCTCTGACATTAAAAATACAGGATTTAAGACCAGGAGATGTATCTGGCAAACGTAATCTCTGGGAGAAGCAGTCAGTGGAGAAGCCAGCTGCTTCTTCTAAGGTAATAACACTTCTGGGCAGTGCTGAGAGGATAATATTCTGTTACTAAGCCACCTTTTTATCTATAAAGGAAAGTACCATGAGGTGCAGAAAGCAGTGTATCACTTTTATATTCCTGTTTGGCAGAGCTGTGTCATGTGTGGACATCTGTCCTCTGCATGGAGTTAATTCTTTTTACTCTGTTATAAATAGCAATATTCTCCAATGCTGAATTTTAATAATGGCTTTTTGCTTTTTTTCAAACAGGTATCAGCTATGGGGAAAAAATCAGAGACTAATGGTAAGTAATGCCATAATGCACACATTGCACCAGTTTCTATAGTTTAACACACATTATACATATATATAAAATATAATCATATCATACATATAATGCTAACATGCATTATTATATGTATATTTAATAAAATCGTACGTACAATATTTAACAATATACATATTACCATCCAATGCACATATTGGAATACACATGGCAATACAAAAAGGTTGCCACATTTTTGCACAGGTGTACCTGTGCTTTAAAATTCTGCAGCTCTTCACGTTGATGCCAAAAAACCCTTTTGCCTTTGCCTTTCAAAATCTCTACTGCAATATCATTGAAACACGAATGGTTGAGAAACTGCTTTTGCTGGAGCTGTGCATTGGTGTCTTTTCAAGGCAAAAATAGTTACACTGCTGTCATTTTGAAACCACTGGTTGGTGAAACACAACCTAGTTTTACAGAAAGAAATCAGCAAAATAGCCCTCCTAGCTTTTTCTTTTT
>VXAD01001400.1:268598-280613 GCA_013399195.1 Dicrurus megarhynchus
TTTTTCTTTTTCTTTTTCTTTTTCTTTTTCTTTTTCTTTTTCTTTTTCTTTTTCTTTTTCTTTTTCTTTTTCTTTTTCTTTTTCTTTTTCTTTCTATTTCTATTTCTATTTCTATTTCTATTTCTATTTCTATTTCTATTTATTTTTTTAAATTTTATTTTTATTTTTACCTAAAGCACTCCAAATAAAGCCAGTTAAAATAATGATGTGGCTAAGGACCAGTGGGGAAGAATGGAAGTTTAACAGTTTTAACAGCTTTAAGGATGCTTTGCAACATCCCTCGACTCTTTGCTAAGAGTGAAAGGATCAAATATAGGAAAACTCTGGGTTTTCTACACTTTTTTATGTGTAAAAGGGCACACAATTTTTTAGTGTTTTTATGTAAAGCCAGAGGGATGATATGCCTGTGAACTTTTCTTGTTGGTTTAGAGTCATGCAAAACAGAATTGTTTTGCTCCTCTTCTCCTTTTCTAAAACCAAAGTGTCAGGAGAGGGGTTTTTGGGCTCGCTCAGAGTTAGTGCAGCTGTGCTCCCATGGAAGGGCTTCTCCAGCCACAGGAGCAGTCCCAGCAGAGGGGTTTGGGCACTGCTGAGCCTCTCCTCAGAGGCTGAAATCCTGCTTTTTGTCCTCTTGGGCACCACCTCAGAGCAACCCCAGTACATGAGCAGAGCAGCACCCAGCTCGTGTTTTGTTGTCTGATGAGTTAACCTAGAGCTGTGCCTTTTTCTGTTCTAGAGAGGTGTTTGGGTTGTTTCAAGCCATATTTAATCTGTCTCTTTCTCAGCAGGTTTGAGACAATTTGAGAAAGAACCCTAGAAGGCCACTGAAGATGCTGGACCAATCAGTTTTGGGGAAAAAGAAAAAAAAAAAAAAAAAGAAAAAGTGCTAAATTGTTCTTTTTATATTTATGTTTATTTACCAAAATGTCTTTTTGCATTATCCCAGTTAAAACCATGTATATTAGCACTGTATTTAATAATCAGTCTAGACATTCATCAGAATAGTACTGCCTTTGCACAAGAGCCTTTATTCCTAAAGAAACCCATGCTGTGAAATATATAGACTCTCCTACTGATAGTCATAACTAACTATGGATCTGAACAGTGATTTCAGCTGGCATTAGAGGTCAACCCAAAACGCATGTAAAGTAAAGTTGCTTGGGAAAGGTGTGCAGCAAACCTATAAAAACAGTGGTTACTTTTGTGATACAGAAGTCTTTTTCTTTCTGCACTTTAGACTAAGGCATGGAAGAAATATCTTTAGTTGACAATGTAATATTTTCTGTAAGTTGCCCATGTCATGAGAAATACTGCATCAATAACGTGGTTTTTTTTGTTTTTTTTTGTTTTATACTTTTTTTTAAGTATCAATTTTTCCATTCTAGTTTAAGTTAATACCTAAATTTGGATGATTATGTTAGCTGACAGCGGTACTGATATTTCTTTTTGTTGTTAGTGACTAGTAATGATTGCAATCTAGAATATATATACACACATAGCTTTACAAAGTTTAGCCTAAAGGCACTACTAATGGTAGAATGCTTTAATATGTGCTAGAGTATTATATTTAGCAATAAACATACATAATTAGCCAATATCACAGCTTAAAAAAAATAAAGACAAAATCACACACTTTTCTATAGTAAGATTTCATAATTGCCATTAGAGGTATGGTGAGATAAGTATTAAAAAAATTTAAATGTCAGTTGCCCAGTAATGGGTAATTAAAAAGAAAGTATAGTTTTTAAAAGAGGAAAAGGTAAAGGTATAGAGGGTCAAAAATAGGTCACTTGTATAAAACGTTGTAGTTTAATTTATATAAAACTACCATAATTAAAAAGAAAAAAATGTAAACAGAGTTGGAGCTTGTTTCAAATGACTGTACACTAAATCTTGCCATCCATCAGTGCCGTACACCAGGTCCACCGAAAATGAAGTAAACCTCTATCTTTATAATGCTTCTTTTTACCTCTCTCTCCTGAATATCTTATTTACAGATGTTTTCATTTGTATATAGTAAACACATGGCTATAAGACGTCAGCTTGGTTTGAATTTACATGCCATACAGTTTAGCATTTACATCCTACAGTGTATGGGTGGCATAAACTGAGCAACTCAAGTAGCCCCTGAGCGTGTTGTTAACAGCTTTGTTGTGCATTAGAACCCCCAGGATTCCCCTTTTCACCACTTCCATGTCTTACAGCATCTGACTTCTTCCTGAAGAAGTGTAATGTTATATTGCAACCCAAAGCTGAGCTCCCCTGCTTGGCTGAAACATCTTGTTTACATATAGAGATGCACGAAATTATCTGTAGGGGGTGAAACTGTGCCTGACATTGTCTGTGAGTTGTCATGTTTTTTGTTTGGGGGTTTTGTAAACACTCCTCTGAGTCTTTCAAATACATCTGATAGCTGCAATAAAAACAATTTGTTCAAACCATGTATCCTGAAACTGCATCCACAATAAATGGAATATTTCCATCAGCAGCCCCCTGTTTGTTAATGGGTAGGAATGGACCACTTGTTGTCAGTGGGATAGGAATTGTGCTAAGTCCCTGTGAGATAAGGTAAAGAACCCCTCTGTCCTGATGCACTATCCTTCAGGAGACAGAGAGGTCATCAAATTGGCAGCTTTAACAAATACATTCCCGAGGTGGGGGGAGGGAAATCATCTTAATTGTCACACTGATCAGCACAGGACAGGAGCTGAGCATCATCTGGAAGGCAGTGTGCTCAACAAAAGGTATTCTGGCCCAGCGGTGCAGCTCTCTGCTTCCCTGCTTTGAAACAGCTTTTCTGAGTCAGAGCCACTGCATTTCTTCTGTCTCCCTCAGTGGAATGTGCTTCCAGGCTTGGATGATCCCAGGGACAGCTCCTGTCATCCTCCTGGGCCCCTTCATCTTTGCTCTAACAGCAGTACAGCATGCCATGCCCTACTCTAAGCAGGTCATGGTCATCCAAAAGAGGCCCGCCGGGCTGCTGCCAGCATCATGGGAAGGCTGCAGCAAACACAGGATTTCTGAACTGCTGGGGGAGAAATAATTGGATGCTGCCTAATTTGACCTGCAAGGAGCTGGGATGCTCGGGAGCGTGTCTGTTCTCCTGCTCTGCAAGGTCTGGCTGTGTCACCATGAGTCACCACGAGCCTTGCTGAAGTGACACTGTCCCTTGCTGCAGGTGGTAAGTTTCTTCTGCTCCTGCTTAATGCCTTTTTGAGAGTGTGGAAGAGTGCTGTGCACAACAGGGTTTATTTTTAGGAAATACTGTAAGGTGGCCATGGTTTGCTCACCCCTGGCAGAATTCACCAAGGACAAATCCCGGTGGCTGACTCAGCAGCACTGCGAGGTTTCTTGGTGTTTCAACAGCATTGGGAAGTGATGATTTTTCAGACAATACCAAATTGTGGTTGCCTTTCCTGCAGCCAACTCCACGTTCTAGCCAGACTTTCTCCTATCAACATACAGAATGCCACAAACCAGCTTGGCCTTGGCCTAGCAAAATCTATCTGAAAATATTTTAGAGCAAGTAACTGTGAGGCTACCTCAGGGTTTGCTTTGGTGTTTTTGAAGAAGAGTTTTTCCATGCTTTCCTTAGACAGAGCCAGCGTGTGTCTGAATGTAAGATTCTGGATGCTGCCAGCAGAGTTGCAAAAATCTAAGTTTATGTTTGGGACTCCCAGTCTGATGTTGGAGACAGCCCGTAGGTTCAGCTGGCTGGATTTTGCTGTGAGTTGTCACTGCCTGTCATGCTGTCTTCAACTTTCACCACTAATCAAGTTTCTAGGTATTCAGAGGAAGGGCTGTGTGAGGCAACAGGTATAACTTTGTTCTTTAGGGCCTCACTAGAGCACAATCCTGTTTTGAAGCATAAGCCACAAAGTGTTCTATATGCCCTGCCCTTGTTCAGGAATTATAGAAATTTATTTCTATCTGTATTAAAATTTGTAAAACACCAGACTTTAGAAAAAAATGCCTAACTATATAAAATAATTTAGGCACTACACTGATCAGATTTTGTTGTTAATAAAACTTTATTCATGTAAGATATTAAAGCATTAGAAATACATTCTATAAAAATCACAAATGTAGAAAAAGCAATGTAATTAGAGCATTCTTTGACAGTGACTCATGAGCCAGTATGACAGATCACACTGGAAGTAACATATAAACAACTCCATGTAAGTAGTTGTTTTGTTAAACATGTCTCCAATTAAGGAAGACCAGATAAAAAGGAAATGAAAAGACATTGTCTTTTTACTACTAATCGAAACCAGATTTCTGCTAAGTATCTTTACAAAAACCCCACCCTTACTGCTGCATTCTTACAGCATTCTTAGTGGTCTCCTCCTTAAAAAAGGAGGGAAAGTAACTGCTCATAACGATTATCAAGCACAGAAGAAGAAATGAAGACCAAGCTGCAGAGTACATCTTCTAGCCTGGGGGGAGTGAAATGGAGGTCTTGCAGGAACCACTTGCATTTAATACTCCGCTTTGAATGGGTAGTCCTTGTGATTGACAGCTCTGAGAAGAGAAAGACCTTGTCATTCAAGCACTGCAGAAAGTATCCTGAGCAGCATTTCCCTGTTGCAGTCTCCCTCCCCCAGTGCCAATGCACTCAGGTTCTGCAGCCGTCATTAAATCGAACACAGGCTTGTGAGAGAGGCCCTACTGGAACCCCAGTATGCTGAAAGGAATGCTCCAAATGAACCTCCCCCCGATATTCCAGGACATGCCTCATAACCTGGGGTCCAGGCTTTAAAGTATGAGCTCTCCCTGGTTTTGCTCATGTATGTTTTCAAGACAGGGGCAAGGGGGATGAAAATACAGACAGAAATAGGATTAATGGGTAGTAAGGATAATAAGGAACATACTGGAGCACTGGAACTGCCCTCCAGTTCCTGTTAAAGGTGAGGATGACATCCATCTCCTTTTTAGACAGTTCAAAGTCAAACACCTAGCAGGGAAAGAGAAAAAAAAAAAAGCTCTTTTTAGTTAGGTTCATGAGTAGTTAGCTACTAAGTGTGCTTCCTGCACTTATGACTTGAGGTAGGAACACATTAAGCATAGTTGAGCAATCCTCTCATTTCTCAGGCAAATAACAACCCTTGAAGTCATGAAGACAGTCCTTTCCTTGCTGTCCATAGCACGGTCTCACATTTCTGGGTGGCTGAATGCCAACACCACTGCACTTTGTGTTGTAATGCACACACAAAAATAGGTGCTCAGGATGTGTCGCAACTACTGGAACTAGAGGTAAATTTTCTGCTACAAGAGAGGACTACTGGGTATCAACAGCAAATAGCTGCCTCACAGTTAATCATCTAAGAGTTCTTGCTAGGGGGTCATAGAAGAAATAGCTCCAAACCCTATCACCATGGATTGAAAGCAACACAGAGGTATTATAGAAGATGCCACACCTTATGTGCAAACATCCAGCTGAACTGCACTGCCTCAAAGTGAGACAAACTGGAACAGGTCTGGGGCTGACAGCTTGCTCCTTTACACCCTAAGGACTTGCTAAGCGTTTCCCAAGGGCAAGTCCAAACCTGGGCCTCCCTTTCCACAGCAACAGAGCTCACACAACCCTGGTGTAAACAATTTCTCTCCTAGCAGGAACAAAATGCTTTTCCCCAGATGGTGTGGTAGTGCTGAGCCCCAGCCTCCAAATCTCCGTACCCCCCTTCCAATGACCTAGGTGCTGCTTGGCGACACAGAGGGGCTACGGGTGTGGGTGCCTATCCTGCACAAAACCAGGCAGCAGCATCTCCAAAGGAAGCTTCACCTTCATGTTTTCCTCAACACGGTGTGGTTTGTCAGACTTGGGAATGACAATGATGTCTCTTTGGATCAGAAAGCGGATCAGGACCTAGGAAAGACCAAGGAGGAGCATGAACACAGAGGTCCCAAGAAATCTCTTCAAACACATTTTGTGGATTTTCTTTTTTCAAACTAATTTATTTTTCTACAACCATATTTACTCTTTGGAAGAATACCAGTTTGCACACAGGAGTTTGATATGCCAGGATTTGCTCATGTGTTTGCCAGTAGACTGGAAAACTGTAATTGTTTCTGGCCTGTGTTGTTTCTACATTGTGGCTTTTCTAGGATTTGTTTTGCTTTTGTTTAGGGTAGTAGCAGGGGGAGAAAAATTGTGATGCTCTGGCTTGCATTATGTGAGTGCTCAGACTTAGTGGGTATAATGATACTACAGATTATTTTGGGCTCAGAGGTAAGTACCTCACAAAGGTTCAGCTTTTGGAAGTCCATAAAAGGAAAAACATATTTATAGAATTTAAAAGCCATCCGCCCCAAAAAAACTTGTTGCATACAATGTTTTAGTCCTGCTCTGCCTGTCTCAAAATATGATTGTCTTTGATTGCATGTGAACACGTGGCTTTGTTTGAAGCGCAGTTTCTGCACACCCCAGGCAACAACTCATTTGTGTGACTAGCAAACTAATAGAGAAAAAGAAAAAATCTTAAATACTCAAGCAGCTTCCAGTAACCCTTTGTGAACATGAGCAGATGGGAGGCAATCGGGTATGTCTACAAATTACAGGACTCCTCTGAAGAATAACTTAGCTGGAGAAAGGAATAAAACTTTAGGCAGGTGAACACCTGACGTAAGCACGTACCATTGCTGATCAGTGTACCCCAAAACTTGGCACTCAAGACCTCCTTGAAAATAGCTGATAAATTTTATGAGTGCTGTTAAGAACTTGGGCAGAATGAAGAGTCAAGTTCAGCCCCGTTAGACTGTATCTCTGAAGAAGGCAGCACCTGCTAGGACTGGCCTGTAAGACATCTGAGGAGGAGGAATAGTTTGCTCTGACATTCCCACTTACCTGGGCAGGGCTTTTATGGTGTCTAGCTGCAATGTCTTTAATCTTGGGATCCTCCAGCAGCGTGGGTTCCCCTGGCTTAGCCCTGTTAAAAAATAGAGATTGGTGCTAGGAAGGTAATAGCTTCCCTGCAGGGAGCGTTACACTGTGTGACATGATCTGCGTAAAAGCAGCAGCACTTTTCTCATTTTACCTGTATTATTTACTTAATTTTCCAATAATAGTAGTTTTCATAGCTCAAGCTGCAGCTGCACTGCTTTGTGTACAGAAAGGCTGCGATGCTCTCTTACCATGGGCGGTTAGGGGAGCCCAGGGGACTGTATGCAGTCACAGCAAGCCCTTTGGATTTACAGTACTTGACCAGCTTTTCCTGGGTCAGGTATGGATGACATTCCACCTGCAAGCACAGAAAGATGGCTGGTAAAGAGGCAGACTTGCCTGGGCTGCAGAGCATTACTTTTTAAATCCTCTTGGGTCATTGGGAAAATGTGAAGACTTGACTTCCAGCGTCATGATTCAAATCTATCCTACGAAAAAGTTATTAATGTCACAGCAGTACCTAGAGGCCTAGCAGAGCACAGGGCTTTCTTGTGCTACATATTACCCACAGAAAGCAAAAACTAGATGAGAAGAGTGAAAGTGTTGTCTGTGTGGAAACTGGGAAATGAGCCTTCTGGGCAGGACTGCATCTTCAGAGGGGCAGCTCAGGATGCCTGAAGTTTATTTTCTGCTCTGATGCACCCAAACTCTCCTTGCCTCGAAGAGCCTCCCTGATTCCTGAAGAAGCCTGGGGAGATGACCTGAGCTAACCTAAGGAAGCAAGATCACGTTGCAAATGGATGTTTGGGTAAGATGTCCTCGAACTGAAAGCAGCAGGAGCTCCACGGGGGTGCTGCTCAGCTCGCCACGAGCCACGGCGTGACCGCAGGGCTGTGTCTGTGCTGCTTCACCTGGCCCAGGGCATATACCCACCTGTTTCTAAACACCAGAGCTTTACTACCAGGCATGGTGACATGAAAAAAGTGTACAGCAGTTTACTCAGAACTGGGTTAGTGCGGGGATTTCCCTGGATATTCCCCATTTGGAAGGGATGAGCATTCAGCACCCTCAGCTGAGTGCAAAGAAGTTGCATATGGAAGAAAATCAGAAAGGTCCCTAAGCTGCTGCTGCTGTCCTGTGATTACATTCATGAGGTATGTGGTGAGAACTTGTTATGGAATTGTACACTTCAACCCTCCTTTCTATAATGAAGCTGAGTGGTTTATTTTATGTTGAAAAATGAGTAAGTCCAGTACCAGCGTCCCAGCACAGTCCCATGCTGGTGCAGAAACTCACAGTGGGGATTTTGCTGAATATATTTAAGACTACTCTAAATATCTATTATAGGGATTTATGTAATAAAAATATATTATATAAAAATATGTTATTTATATAGGACATAGATATTATATTTATATATTGTATGAATTTAGGCATACTCTAAATATACATATACACACACAAAAATTCTAAATATATTTAGGAATACTTCTAAGTGGAAGGTTCCAACCTCATGGAAAGGGGTTGGATCTAGATAATCCTTAAATAACCTTTTGATCCTAACCATTCTACGATTCTAGACTGCAAGGTTAGCTGAGGAATGGAAATCAAATTCTCACCTGGACCATTACAGGCTTGTGCTTCAGTCCTGGCTTGTTCAAGATTCTTTCAATCTGCTCATGGTTAAAATTGGAGACACCAATGGCTTTCACCAGGCCACAGTCCACCAGCTCCTCCATGGCCTAGTGAGTAAGGACAACCAGGGTGTGGGAATGAGTTGGTGGCATTACTGTCAAACTACATTATTTTATTTCTCTCAAGCTTGTGACAAATGAACAAACAACTCACGCTAGATTAGATTACATGAAAGTATCTCAGTTAATAAAAGAAGATAGAATTTCCTAACTGTATGCAACACCCAGTAAATTAACAGCCACACCTGGATTAATCTAAAGGGTTGGTCCTACCACTGTGTGTATTCAAGTACCACAGCACCTGCAGTGCTGATAGCTTCCTCCTCTTTAGCCTTACTAAAAACATCCCCTTCTTGCCGCCCAAAACAAGAGATCGAAGCAGCGATTTGGCTGAAATACAATGTTGTGTGGCTGTCTTTCCCACCCAAACATATCCCTCAATTTCATTTTGCACACAGATCTCTGCTGCATCTTTAGTGGTGATACCTGCTCTAAAGAGCAAACATTTACTTACCTCCCATGTGTCCAGAAAATCTGTGTCACTGGGAATACTGTGACCCTTGTCATCCAGGGGATGCAGCTCTTCACCAGCCTGTTATTTCAAGGCATATAAAACACAGACTTTTTAAGTGTTGAATTTCCTACAGTGTACCTTTCCTACAGAACTTTTGACTGCATTTACATGCAGCAAGTTAGCAGGTTGCTGAAACATACTGCATAACTAAAAATGATGCATGTCCATTAGTATTCTCTCTTGGATGAGGGCCACATTTCTCAAAATCAGTCCCTACATGCAAAGTGGGGATTAGTAATAATTATGTAACTTGGAGAGAAGGGAACAGACACCCTCTGTAGGAAACACAGAAGTAAAAGCTTCTACAGATAGTGGTGGGTTTGATTTACAGCCCTGGAAGAAACTAGGTCTGGCTTAATTGACAAAGATTTAGGGACCTTAAGCAAGAGAATTACAAGCCTGAGTTTCTGTAGTTATAAGTGAGAATATGTATAGGGTGTTATGGTGAAGGGTTTTAAGTATAATAATGTGATTTTATAGTATTAAGTTAAGAATTTAGATGTTACAATAGAAGTATATAGGTGTATGTGACAGGACACGTTATTGGTCAAGAGATCACCGCAGTGCAGTAGAAACTACCAAAGGTGATAGGTTATAAAGTCAAAACAAAGTTTCGTTTTAAGTGTCTATTGGATCAGAAATTTATAAATTGTCTTGTAACTTTCAATCTTGTGACTATTCCTGGTCATGGGGGCTTGTAGCTGAATCTCAGGCCTCGGAGACTGGTGCCTTGTTTGTAATTTTAAGCAATAAACCGTGGATGACTGCGACAGTCCCATCTCTCTCATTAGGAGCTCCGACGGGAAAAAGGAACACGTGGGTGGTGTTAACAACCCTCCAGCCCCTTTATTCTCGTTCTTTATTTATTTTACACGGATGTGGACTGGGGCAAGAAGCACATTCTTTCTGTGCTATACTTCATTTTCCACTGTTGGTTACTTCAGACCAAGCCAACCCCTCCAACACCCGAGATGTCCATGCTGTGACCACCGTCCTGTGCTGGTTACCAGAAACCCCAGGGGCTCACACCTACACCAATCTCATTCCAACAGGCATGAAAAGCCAGACCCCTGTGCTCAAACACACCGCTACTGAGTGAGCAAATGCTTGCTACCACTGGGTTCAGGGAAGAGCCAAATGAACCACATATCCCAGCTGTGTAATGAGGGTGAGAATGCAAAGATGAGAGAATGCACCGTGTTCCTGGGCAGGTAAGGAGGAAAGGTGTGGAGAGCAGGAGTACCTTGAATCCCATCGGGAAGTGCATCAGGTAGAGGTCGAGGTAGTCCAGTTGCAGTGCAGCAAGGCTCTTCTTGCATCCTACCTTAACCAGGGACTTCTCGTGGAACGTGTTCCACAGCTGTGGGAAGAGACCAAGCCCAGCTCTCAGTTTACAGCTCCCACAGGGCAGACCAGGGGACAGAAACTTCTCACTTGGTGGTCTGGCAGGACAACTCCCTCCCCATGCTGAAGATGAGGATGTAACATTTCACTGTTAGGTAGGACAAACTTACCACAAAGCCAGCAGCCGTGAAGGTGGAGTCAGGATTCCAACTTACAAAAAGAGATTTTCAGATATAAATGTAACACTCTGGCAACAGCAAAACTGTTAAGTGTTACAATTATTTTTTTTCAGCCTAAGTTTTGAGTATTGAGCAGTCACAGCTACCTTGTTTCTGTCCCTTTAAACTGTCCACAGCTGGCAATTTTACTTCATTTTTTGAAATCAAAATTCAAGTTGTTTAAATAGAAGAACTCGCAAGTAATATTAAATTAAGCCATTTTCTTTAACAAAAACAAAGCTTAATGTGGAAAATCTTAGTTATACACAAAGTTTCCTGGTTTTGCTGGTGAAAACCCCAAGCCATAAATTTATTAGTTGAACTGTTCTTTTTGGTAAGGAGCACTTCTGAGACAAGTGGATAAGATAAAGGAATGAAGAAAACACATATAAAATACTTTGATTTCTGTTCCCTTTCAGGATTACCATTTGTACATGACAGTTTTCAGATGTCTTGCTTAGCACTGATGAATCCAGACAACTGTCTTTTTTTTTTTTCCCTTTATCTTTCTTGGGTGTGTCCAATTAAACATTCAATATAATTGACTTAATCGATTTGAGGAAATTATTAGATGAGTAATAGCCGTGATATCTTTCCTAAGTTGTCCGTGGTTCCTGATAAAGCCGAGTCCAAATACAGGATGGAACTTTTAAGACCCAACAAGAACACCATGAAGTGAATTTCACAGAAGGGAATAGGTCCCTATGTTACTTTACAGGTACAACGACGGTTTCTCTGCAAGAAAAGCTAAATGCCCCAGTAATCTTGCATCCTCGTTACCTTAGTGACAATGAAGAGGTCTTCCCTTTTCACAACCCCCTCCTTGATCTTCTGCTGGATTGCGTTCCCTATTTCGTTTTCATTCTGGTAGAAATAGGCACAGTCGAAGTGGCGGTAGCCGGCACCAATAGCAAACTTCACCACCTCCTCCACCTTTCCCGGGGGAGCCTGAAAGCAAACAGAAACCAACCGTGAGCTCTTCCATGTCCTCCTGGCGGGGCTCAGTGCTGGGACAGCTCCACACAGTCCCCCTTTCCAGCTGCTCCTGGAGTTTCCTCATCACCTGCATTTATCTGAAACCCACCGGAGCTTCCAGGCAAGCAGCATGTTTGCACGGAACGGGCACAGAGCGGAGTTTGTTTCTGCAAGTCTTTCAGCTCTGCCAGCAGCGCAATATCCCCTGTCACTTCCCCTGTCCGCTCCCTGTGTTGCCCAAGGAGTTTCGCCACTTCGCCTTCCCCAGATCTGCCCCGCCAGGGCGGGTCCGTGGCCAGGCCCCCCCCCTCACACCGCGACCCCAACCCG
>VXAD01001400.1:280700-486109 GCA_013399195.1 Dicrurus megarhynchus
CCTGGCAGCCCGCCCGGTCACACAAGCGGCCTCCATCGGGCGCTCCGAGCGGCCGGCGACACCGCCCCCCCCGGCCCCACGCAGGGCACGGAGACCGCTTTTAGAAGGGCGGCTCCTTTCCTATTTTGTTCCTTTTATTTTATTTTTTTTTTAAACTTTATCTCGCATCTTGGCATCTCCCGCCGGCCCCCCGCCCCGCCTCGGTACCTGCCAAGTGCCCAGCCCCAGGGCGGGTATCTTCATCTTGTTGCTGAGCTCCACGAGGGGGATGGCCATGGTGCCGGTGTCTGTCGGTCCGTCCGTCGGTCCGAGCCTGCCCAGGGCTGCCCGAGGCCGCTATAAGGAGCGGAGCTGCCCCGGCCCCGCCTCGCCCCACGCCCAGCCCCGCTCCCCGCCTCGTAATACGCGGCAGACATGAGATGCGCGTCGGCATGAGGCTGCGGAAAGCCTGGATGCTGGTGATTTAGCTGTTGGTTTGAAAATGAGCAGCCTGAGAGCGAATCTCAGCCGCGGGATCGGCGCTTTGCGCGTGTTCTGCTTCGCAGCGGTGGCATCGCCATCCCTGGAAGCGCTGGAAAGGTGCATGGAGGTGGCACCGGGGGACAGGGCTTGGTGACAGACGCGGTGGTGGTGGGGACCGACTGGACTCGACGGCTTTAGAGTCTTTTCCAACCCTAATCATTCCATGGTACCACAGCTGAGAGAGCCTGGTGGGTGCCAGGAGAATTTCTGCATGAGGCAATGGGTGTCAATTGGAGGATTTTATTGCTCTCAAGTGGTGGCAAAAGGACCAAATTTTTCATCTTTTTTCCTCAAAAATATTAGGCTCACCTGCTGTTCGCAGAGGAATTCATTAAAAGGGAACGTGGCCTTACCTTTTAGCTCAATTCTGTGTTCCCTGTCTTTGCAGAGGGGAGGGCTCCCTGCGGGACCATTGCCTCAGCCGGTGTGAAAGATTTCCCTGGCCTCCAATTAAAATTTCACCTGGTGCTGGTAGGGTGTCAGAGGCTGCAAAAGGGATTTGTGATCACAGCTTGTCAACAGGTAGTGCTCTAGCCCAAATAACTCCCCTGCTTTTTGCTTGGGGTAAAAAGGCTGATATTTAAAGGTGGCAGGAGACTTTGTAGGAGTGCAGTGCCTCAGAAATCAAGAGCCAGAGCCTGGAGGGATTGGGCTGCTTAGCTGGCAGCTGTCTGGGAGAAAAGATGCTTCACACCATGAAGCTGATGTAAGTTCAGCACCCTACCTTAGGCATCTCATATAGATCTTGGGTTTTGTTATCACAGTAGGGATACTTTGCTGCTTGAGTCTACTTTGTCTTTTCCTTATATTGCTGTAAACTCCTTCTTGCTCATTGCTGATCCCTGACCACCAATTTACACTCTGTGGCAGTTCCACTGGTGTCATCCTGTGGCTTGTACAGTGTGAGCGAGATATTATAAATAATAAAAGTAAATATTTTATACTTAGAATTATGATGTTTGCCTATCAAAATATAGAGGCAACTGTGAATTATTGAGCCACTAACCATGGTGTTTGATGGGATCTGTTAAAATTTATGTGCATTTGTATTATTTAAACTGCTTTTATAGGACAGTATCTTCAGTTGGTTGGCAAATGCATGTTCTGGGTTTAAATAGAACCAAAACCTCTTCCTGCTCTCCTTGGCCTGGTTTCTAAGCCATTGGCTTAACCAAGATTTATTGTCATCTTACTGTTGCCTTGGATGTCATCATGCACTCCAGAATGGAAAAAAACCCCAAATTGATATGAAGCAGAGGCAGAGAAGCAGGGAATCAAATTTTTCGAAGTGGCTGATAACTCCAATATGGTCAGATGAGAGCAGAGAGAGGAGGTGTCTTCTATTGCAAACAAGTATGAAAAAACACATACATCAAACAACCCCACCCAAAAAAAGAAAAAGACAAAGCTGCTGCAAGAGATGTGATGAATCGGACAGAAAAGAAAGATCTACCAAACAAACAAACAAAAAAAAAAGAAAAAAAAAAAAAGAAAAGAAATAAGTCTGTTGAATTTTTATCAATTTAGTAATGGTACATTGTTTATAAGGCCAGAAAGGGCCACACTCTTCTTCTTCTTGTACTGATCTCCAATTACACTGAAAAGACTTTACACCAAGCCTATGTCATATCCATATTACTAATTTTCTATTAAAGGCACTTGGGTGCTACAGAAATAGGAGCTGACCAAAACTGTGCAGAGAATAGGCTAGAAAATGCTGAGATTGAGCTATTAAACTTAACTTTAATTGCAACGAGTCTTGATCTGGAAGATATAAACCCCACATAACTGTCTTTTTTTTTTTATTTTTACCCATTTGTTTAACAGAGCCATCAACAATTTTCCTCCTTGTAAATCTTTATTCGAAGACATTAATGATTTTGGAGTGAACCTTCTGCAGGCCAGGGGGGAGCAGGGAGAGATTTTGGCAGCTTAGCCACAGCCTGGGCTGGCAGAGGAGGACTGCTGGAAGGACTTTGTTATATGTACAGAGTTCTATTCAAACCTTTTTGTTCTGATTTCTTTATCTGCATGGAGGAAGGTAACTCAGCATTTAAAGCAATATAAAACCTGACTTCATGAGGGTTTAAAAGGCCTTAATTATTTTTTAACTGCTATTATTTGCTGGATGCAGTATGGGTGGTGACTGAGGCCCATCCACCTCAACTTTTTTACTGAGTCATGGTGATTTCACTCCCTGCAGAGCCTGGCAACTCCCTTGGGCACCCTGCCCTGCTGTTTCATGAGTCACAGTGTGCAGCCACAGGTGGAGACTTGTCCATAACCTTTTTATGGGTCTCCATCACCTGACTGGAATTTTACTAGTGTCTGATTTGGAGCTGTCCCTCCTTTGGAGTGACTCTTCTGGAGGGTAACGGTGCTCCTTCCTGATCAGCTTCTGCTGAAATGCAAAAATTCAAATCTCCTTTGTGGGCAGTCCGGTGCTATTGGGAATGTTTTGTCTAGACAGAATCATAGACCCATTAAGGTTGGAAAAGATCTCCAAGACCATCAGGTCCAACCTTCAGAGATGAAAGTTTTTTGGTAGAAAGCCCCAACATGAGTCCACCTTGCTGTTAGTGTTCCTTGGGGAAACCATGTGCATTTTTTTCCTGAACTAATGCTGAGGAGCCTGTCATGGGTGTCTTCTCCTGCATAGCTGACAAAACATTGCAATATATTGATTGCAACAGTAATGAAACACCAAATGTGATTCTCTGAACTGTTAAGTAGGTAAGTATCGCTGTTTATATTTTAGCAAAACTTGGTTTTTTTCCTGTGAGTCTAAAGGCATACTGGGCACCTTTTCAGAATATGCAATGGGTGAAGACTGAGACATAGCACAGAATCACAGAATGGTGAGATGGGAAGGGACCTGTAGAATTCATCTGGTCCATCTTCCCTGCTCAAGCAGGGCTGCTGACAGCAGGCTGCTCAGAGCTGTGTCCAGATGGGAGGCACCACAACATCTCGGTGCAAACTGTGCCAATGCTCAGTCCCCTTTGCAGCAGAAAAGTGTTTTGCAATGGTAGAGGGACCTTCCTCTGTCTGACTTTGTGCCCACTGGCTCTCCTCCTGGCACTGGGCACCACTGAAAAGAGCCTGGCTCTGTCCCCTTTGCACCTTCCCTTCAGGTATTTATAAACATTGACAAGACCCCCCTTGAGCCTTCCCTTCTCCGGACTAAAGATCCTCATCTCCCTCGGTCTCTCCTAACAGGAGGGAGGATTTAATCCCTAAATGCTCGCCTGTGCTTTGGCTGAATCACTTCCCTATCATGCCCTGGGCACCCCCAAAGTGCAGCCTGTGGGTGTGGGCAGGGTGAACGTGGCCGTGCTGTTCAAAGTGTAGCTGGCACTGGGCAGGAGGTGACCATTTTGCAGGGGGCCTTCTTGTAGGATGCCTGTGGCAGCCAGTGCACCCAAATTTTTCCCTTTTATACTGTACCCTGTCACAGTCTTCAGTGTGGATCTGAATTGTTGCATACTCTCAGCCTTCCTCTAAAGCAAAAGTAAACCACCCCCAATAACTTAGAGCAGGAAAGGTCTACTCTATCTGAGACAAAACTACTTCTGTCAGTCTTATTTGCACTATGTCATGTTCATGGATCTGGCAACGTCAATAGGAAGGGGTACATCAGCAGTGAAGAAAGCTTTTATGTGAGAAAGACATTTCTAAAATGCTTTGATTGATTCCCCCCTCTGTGAGTGCAACAGACAGTACCCAAATTTATCAGCAAGATGTGGATTTTCAATGCTCACTATATAATTCCCCTGCAGCAGCAGCTGCCTTTGCAGTGGTTGCAGGACACCAATTTTAGCAACACCAAAGTGAAACTTTTCACTAAAACTCTAAGACCAGGGTTAGAAATTCCTTGGAAGGGATCACCAGAGCTACACTGCATCCCAAGCTATGTCCTGTTTCCCTGGAATGGTGGTGCATTTACTCCCCTCTCTTTGGGGCTGCTCTACAACCTTAGGGATTCCTGTTAGGTCCCAAGTGAAGCATTTGAGCTCTCCTGGACCACAGTGGGCTGTGCCAGCACCTCCCTGTGAGCGGGATGCCTCTCAGAGCTCACCAGCCCTCAAGTTTGTGATTCTTGGAGGGCTGTTGCCAAAAGTTGATGACAACTTGGAGGGCTGATAAGTCCTTTCCTCCACTCACTGAGAGATGCAAAGACAGCCAGAGTGAGCATTTCACTGTGCCTGAGGAATTTTTAAGAGGTACCTTTGTACAGATAGATACAGATATCTCTGTGTCTGGTTGTGCAGGCATGTGCATTGATTCAAATACCCTCTCAAGTACAGTAGGAATGGTGCTATCTTGAATCTGTAATTAGGTCACTCTAGTAATTGTAAAAAATCCTATTGAATCACTTTATAAATATTAAATTAGTCAATGATTAAGTGCTGCTAAGCCCTCTTGCACCCTTACCCTTTAGCACCATTACCCTTTGCACCTTTACTATTTTGCACCTCTGGTCTCCATGTAAATTATTCTGAACTGATTCTAATTCGATTTTCCTTTGTATGATTCACCTGTGTTGTTAGTAATGGACTAAATCTTGCCACTGAACTCTGCTAAGTGACATCTTTACAAATTTATGTTAAAATCTGCTTTCACTAATACCTTTGGCCGTGATTCTGTAAGCAGCCTAGCACACTCATTTGCCACATCCATACTTTAACTGGGTTCAGAAGGGCCTTGAGTTAAATCCTGTGAGGGCCTTCTCCAGCTCAGCAGTTGTGCAGTCTGATTGCTGCATATTCCTTGCTTTTAGGGCCTTTCCTCTCTTCCTTTCCTCCTCTGAATTTTGGAGTTCTTCCACTGCAGTTTTATGAAAAGAGCTGCGACACCACCTTTGATCCAGGTAAGAACCTTGGCAGCTTAGATCACCTGAGATTAGCCATACAAAGGAAACGGGGGTGGTTGCTCATGGAGAAGAGTGCAGGAAAGCTGTGATGGGTGAGGAAATGTACTGGCCTGGCAGCAATCCAGCTCTTTTCACTCTCAAGTGTTGATAGAGCTTTTCAGATACCTGTCAGCCCAGCCTCACGCGATGATTTCTGAGTATGAGCAAACAGATACACCAGGGTGGTGTCCAACAAACTGCCTGAGAAGGTATTTACATTTAGTAACTGGGAATCGGTGATTTTTTAAACGGGGTGGATGATGGCTCATGGTTGTGGTTGCTGCTACGAGAGAATTGACAGCCTTTTATTTAAAGGCCTTTTTAAAATAGGTGCTCTCATGTCAAGAAGGAGGTGTACAAAATGTTGGGAGGGGTGAGTTAAAAGCAGAAGACTGGCCATTGTAAATATGCTCCAGTGAGCCTGCAGCTGGGAATAACTCCTGATGAACCTGTGTGAACAGCAGGCCAGTGATCCTCCAGCATGGACAGAGTCTAACAGTGCCTTTGTCTCTTTCTCTCGTGCCTCTGCCCAGGTGCTGCTTCGGGCATCCCCTGGTGAGGTGATGGAAATAAATATTCCTTTTGTGTTTCAGTTCTGAGTTTGTGGCTGTCCCAGCTGCCTATGCTGGCTGGCACATGTAGAAATGGCAAGTAACCACATTTCTGTAAACAGAGTTGTTTGTTCTTATTTCACTGTTACACTCTAAGTACAATTTTTTTTTCTCATTTATCCACAGACTTGTATCTTACAGCAGAGTTTTCAGTATGGTTGGTGTGTACGGGTTCTGTAACTCTCTGCAGAGTTACAGAACCCACATAAAAAGAAGGGGTTCTGTAACTCCCTGCAGATCAGTTTCCAAATGGAATTTTACAACCTTCTTTGGCAAGAGAAGAGAACCATGTGCTGAAGCCAGTTCAGGGCAGATAAAATGACAATTTTATTCTCTTTAATTCAGAAAATCAAATTATTAACAAAGCTGGACTATACTAACAATCCTCTTACAAAGAACGCAACTTTTAAGTAGCTTTAGGAAAAACAGCCAACTTAGCCATGCTTTAAGAAAAAGAGAAAAAAATACGATTCTGTTTTTCCTTCTTATCACTGTTAGAAGTATAAAAAAGCTTGAAAAGCTGTCTGCTGTCATAAAAGAATGAAGATCTCAGGTCCCACCTTTCCCTGGATTGCGGGCAGGGCCTACTGCCATTCGTCCTTCAATTTTGGCACCATTTGTTCTTGATCTTCAAGCTATTTCTTTAGCTGGAGATATGTTCAAGCCTTCCCAATGTATTTGTGTGACCCCCACAGAACATTGGCACTACCCGGATTCCAGCTGTGGACTTTTAATAAGAAATTATTATACTTCTAGGTCTTTTGGTTGTGAAAATTAAATTGCAATGTTTTCCCCTAGTACACATTCTCTTCTAAGTTTTCTTAGTTCTTCCTTAGCCTGATAATCTATAAAGCCTGATGACAGTGCTTTGAGAGAAGGAATTTATTGCTGATCTTTAGTAAATTGGAAGGAAAATGGAATTGTAACTGGTGGGGAAACCAGAGGAAAATTTAGGAATGACTTCTGTGTAGGAGGTGCAGGGTGTGAGGTTAGACACGAGAAAAGAGAGATCCAGAAAGAGAGGAGAGGG
This sequence comes from Dicrurus megarhynchus, assembly GCA_013399195.1. Lineage (NCBI taxonomy): Eukaryota > Metazoa > Chordata > Aves > Passeriformes > Dicruridae > Dicrurus > Dicrurus megarhynchus. The sequence goes on from VXAD01001400.1 coordinate 287,776, forward strand.
GCAGGAAAAACAAGGAAGTCATGCTCTTAGATGTAAATGTGTTTTTCATCTGAGTCCCCCTGGAAGCAACAAAGCACTTTAAAAATAAATAACCAAATGCACAGTTGCTCTTAAAGCTCATCTTATTTTGTCGTAGATCTTTTGCTGACATTGTTTTCTTATTGACGTCAATGGAGGTTTCAAAAGCAATTGAAAGCAGCTGTCTGTTTCAAATACATGTTGAAGTCATCAGGAAAAGTGGTATACAGCCTTTCCCTGGGATATACTTGAGACCAGTCCATTGGATGTCTTTTCATCCCAAATTTTACTCATCAGTTGCTGGCTGTGTTTCTATTTGCTGCAGTGGGACATGTTCTAGAGCAGCTGTGTCAGATAAGGGTGCACAGCAATACACAACTGGCTTTACCAAATCCACCAAACTCACTTTCATCTTGAATACAATGTCCTTTATTTTTCTTTTTTTTTCCTCAGGCACCGTCAAGATTTTTCTCTTTTCATATTTTAGGGGATTACTTTCTTTTGAGGAAATAAAGTTCAAAGTCCATTGATTTGATTTCTTATATCTACTTATATTGATATTTTGTGCTGGTGTACTCGGTTAGATGATTTTTATGCAGTGAACTTTCATTGCATGATTAAATTGATATATATATAACTTTAACAATTGACCCCTCTTTTTTTTTTCTCCCTAAGTGACACTGGGAAAAGCTGTGCTTTACTTGAAATCATCTTGTTTCTACAAGGAATTGTATGATTGCTGCTGTTTTTTCAGTCTGTGCCTGGTCAAAAGTGTCTCATGCAGAGGAGCACAAAGAATCTGAACTAGTACATGAAGAAAAGAGACTGTTTAACTTAATATTTAGTGGAGTACAAGGCCATCATGTTTAGGTGAGGCAATGTGTGCTGTAGGCTTTGGTCATTTAAAACCCCTTCCTTCTCATATATCCAAGTAGGGAAGAAAAGAACATTGTCTAAAGAAGGCTCCTGATCACTGCAGGTGCCCTGAACCCAGTCCTCTGAGCTAGAGTCAAAACATAAAGGGAAAAGTAAATATCATATATGGCTTGGTTTGGAAAGGAGAACACTCAGGAATGTCTGAAAGGGGGAAAACAGACATTGCCACAGAAATGCAGCACCAATAAATAAAATAAAAAATGTATTTTATTACAGGATGGGTCTATTTCTGGGTTCTTTATATCTCCCTGGACCTGCAGAGGGTGCAAAATCTCTGCGTTGCTTAGAAGAAGCAGAATTATTTTGTTCCCCTTGTATATTTTGCTTCTCTGGTAACTTGTAGCAACACTTCACCAGCACCAAGATCCTCACTGGAAACTTCATTGTAACAAAAACAGAGATAAAAGCATTTATTACTGCAATAATTAGGGCTTTTGCCATTTAATTTGCAGAAGTCTTTTATTCCTCGATATCTGAACCTAGTGCTCAGCAATTCTCTCTAGCCTAGTGCAATTTGGTCCCTTGTCATCTTCTCTCTTTCCCTAATAATATGCTTTCCTCTTCATTTTCTGCTTAATTTCTGGTTTTCTGCTTTCTCTTTGGTTTTAATCTGGGTATTTCTTCTGACTAACTGTTTCTCTTGGAATTCTTGCTTCCAGCTTTAAGTGATTTCTTTCACATCATGAAAACAGTGGAGGTAAAGGACAAACTACATGGCTTTGGTTACACATTTTATTTTCACATGATTTCAGCAGTATGTAGAATAACAGAATAAAATATCTGAGACATTATTGTGATTTTCACTTCATCTATTTTCACTGATTTAGCAGACGTCTTCCGTGTGAGAAAGTGTGACAACAATGTTAAGGGGAAAGACTGTTTTTAAAGTGTAAGGGTTTCTGGGGTAAAGCTTTTCTGCTTTCAAAGAAAGCCATTCTGTTCTGCAAATCAAAATACATGCTTAACTACCACTCAATTAGAGCAGTATTGTTAGGAAAAAAAACCCCTCACACTTAAAATACCTGTCAAGAGAGGGGCGAGAATGTTTTAAGTGTGTGGTGGTAAAACTTGTCTAACGTGTCTAACTTGTCTAACTTCCCATGTTTCATAACAAGGATTTTTTTTTTATTTTATTTCTTTTTAAATTTTTTTTCAGTTTATTTTTGTTCATTTGTGGTTAGGTGTGGTTTGGTTCGTTTGGTTTTTTTTTTAATTCGTAGCTGTCTTCATACCAGCTGTGAGAGGGCTGGGTTACAACGTTGTTGGAGGTACAGCAGCCTTTAAGGCTGGTAGGATTTTCATGGTAAGCCTTTGTGTGAGTGGGATGAGTGGGCACTTAAATTTAGGTCTCTGTATTTGGTCAAAGAGAGACTTCTGTGGGGTTCTTTTTAGGCAAGTCTCGTTAGTTTTCTGGCTGTAACAAAAACTTCTTTTGCAATGACCTGGTTATATCTCATCTTTGGGTTGATGGGAAAACAAAAATCAACCTGGATGCCAAGAGGCAAAACTGTGCCTGTGCCAAGGCCCAGCACAGATCCTCACGTTCTCTGCAGCTGCAGATGATGGTGATACTGGAGAGAACAGAAAAACCTCTTTGAGGCTTGTCCTGATCCTGCTGAAAAACAGCAGGAAAATTTCGTCTTACCCCTGATACCCACCCAGTGCAAATCTTTTGGTCAGGAGTTTTGAAATCAGTTGCTTAGAGAGTGTAATTTGTATTTGGAGATTTTTAGTAACTCTGATTTAGTCTGAGCATGCAGTTTTTCTAAGATGAAAACGATTAATTGTAAATAAGTTGTTTGATTTGAAGATATTATTAGGATGATATTGCAGTAGCTGTATTAACACCATAGTGATAATCTTGTTATGTTCTTTGATTCCAAGAATTGCAAGATTTAGGCCTGCAAGGAAGACCACAGCATCCCTGTGTACTTTGGTAGGGAAGAGAAGTACTACTGTTCACAAACGAAAGATTAAGGGCTTGGGGCCTATTATGCACCCATCTGCAGCTTTGTCATAAACCAGTGACATTTATATTTTAATAACTTAGAGAGAGGTGTGTGAGTAGCTGCCTGCTCCTTGTGCAGCAGGGTGGCCCTTCCTTGGGTGGGAAAGCTGGGGGCTCCCAGTTGGGATAACGTTCATTTGCTCACAGGGGCGTGCAGTGCAAGCAGCGTGGCAGAGGAAGCACTAACGATGGAGCTGGTTGTAATCCATGGCCTTCAGGTGATGGGGGCCTCAGGGTCAGGGAATTATTGTGCAGGCTTCCTTGTTAATTAATCATAGACACAGGGGAGTGCAGGAGAGAGCCTCTGTGCAGCCTGGGCAAAGCTACACCTCATGAATGATGAAACAGTGCCTTTGGATTTATTTATGTGCCAGGACGTGGGAGAATCACCTCCCTGAGCAGCCAAGGGTTTCTTTGCTTTGTGCCCCAAGTGTGGGTGGCAGGGATGGCTGGGGGCAAGGGAGGGGTGCCACACAAATGCCTGGCATGGACCTGCCAGCTTGGTCTGTGAAGTGGTGGGATGCTGAGACCTGAGCTGGATGCAGTTCTAGTGCAGTATTTTAAGGCCAGCCTGGCCTGGGTGGAGAAGTTTAATGTGCAATTATTTCGACAGTGCAGTAACTAATATTTTATTAAGCTCGGAGTGGTAAAACAGAAGCCAAAGGGATTATCTTCACCCTTGGGTAATATTCTCTGTACATAGGACAATTTATCGTTTCCAAATATTGTCATTATGTCCTTTATTATCAGCTGACACTTTTAGAAATTAATGTTAATTTTATTTTCCATGTATCCTAGGGCATGAGAATTGACAGAGAGCTTTGCTAAGAGCACAAAACCCCATTAATTTTAGTCCTTTTTGCTGATGTTTTTGATTCTTTCATTTTTCTATTAAAAACTTACTTTACTGAAGAAACTGATAGAGGTTCACGTGAATTTGGCAATTTGACATCCATCGAAAGTGGAAATAGTTACAGGGATAAATAAGAATTTTAAAATAAAAACTAGATCTGTGAGGGACTGCTGAAGAAAGGCAGAGGAAAAGAAAGGTCTTAATTTGCAATCCATTCCAAGCATGCTGCCTCCGAGGGACTTAATTAAGCAACAAATCTCTTATTGCAAGAAATTATTCATAAAACCTGGAAGGTTTCTAGTACTTCAAGTGCTGTTGCTGCAATGAATTTACCAGTTGAAAAAAACAGGCCATGTTTCATGTGTACTCGTGTTTGTGAAGGGAAGGGATTTTTTTATAGGTGGGGAAGGACAACTTTATGGTAAGGCAGGTGCTGCTGCCACTGGATCCCTGAGTTCTTAATGGCAGCTGTAGCCACAGGCTTGTAGCAGTGTGGATTGTTAAACTAATTTCTTTTTTTTTCTTCCTCTTCTCTCTTTTTTCTTTTCNATTGTTTGTGAAAAAAATGGTATCAAAAGCCCTAAGAACCTTAGGGTGATGAAAACCTTTCATCAGCTTCAGATTAAGCACATCAAGTCATCCCCAGTGTGAGCTTCCAGTTAAATCTGGGATAAGATTGCCACAATGACCTGACTAAGCAGAGGTCAGTGTATTCCCCAGTGTGGCTTGGGAATTCAACACACATGGCATAAAATTAAACAGTTTTTGGTAACATTTTTGGCTGTTTTGGTGAAAATCATCCAGGCATTATCTTTTTGCAGTTCCTTGCAAATACAGATGAGAGCTTTTGTCAAATTCTCACTCAAGAAGGCATCATCTTAAATTGAAATATTATGATTATTTCTGCAGAAAATAACTGAATGTAGAGGAGAACCAAGTTCCTGATTTATTTTTGGAGACAGGGAGAGAGAAAGGAATATTTTGTCTTTTCTAAGTACAGAATGCTTTTCTGGCTATCTTTTTAAGTGAACTAATAACTCCTTATAAAGAGAAGCTGAAATCCTTGTAAGGTGTTTCTTACACACAACGAGCCCGTGAACTTTAATAATATCAGGATACTCAAATCTTCACAAGATAAAAAAAGGACTTAAAGGGCTTTCTCATCAGAGCTACAATAATATTTTTCAAAACTTTCATTTTTGTTTAACTTCAGAATCCTTATGTTCTCTGAAATGCTTATTGAAAAACAGATTCACGGGTATCCGAGGCTGAAACACAACAGCTCCTGAACACCTGCATCGCATTTGTTACAAGGCTTATGTTGGAGTCCAGAATGCAGAGAATATCTCTCTGCCTGTTTTTAAGTATAGAAACCCCCCTGTACATCAGCATTTCTGACCTTTGTCCGTGGAGAAATCTATATACTCTCAGGGAAGAATTAAAATTTACACTGGTGTGAACTGGGTGATGGGATGTTATGTGAGATTGTCACAGGGTGAAAAGTCTAGACTTTTTAGGGTTGTTAATACAGTAAATACATAAAAGCAAAAAACTTCAAAATGGAGGATAATAGTTGTCTTTTAGACCTTCTCCTCCTTCTTCTTTTAATACTCCGTGTCCTGCAGTAGAGGTAGTTTGGGATGATTGGATGAAGATTTCCGCAGTTCCTTTTGACGTGACAAGGTGAATTATTGAGCATTGGTAGAAAAAAGAAAATATCTTTCATTTTAAGTTTTAATTGGATAATTTACCTTTAAAAGAGTGTGCAATCAAGATAAAGTGGCCATTCTTGGCATTCCTTACTCTGTGCTGTGTCTAACGCCCAGCTATGGGCTACATCTCTCTGATAAGACTTAATAAACAACTGCCTGCAAGCTAAGAAGACGGAAGGTCCTATTCTTTATGGCGCCTGGCAAAAGATGTAAAAATTCCCTCATCAGGGGAATAATAATTAAGGCATGAAACCTGACAGCTTATCTGAGGCTGAGTTTTAGTTTTCCCTAGGCCTGATTGAAACCCTGTGAAAATCAGGGGAAATGTTTCCACTGCGTTGAGTATGCATTGGAACAGGCCCAGAAGTCTCCCTCATTTTTTGACTGTAGCATCCAAGATGGTTCAAACCAGCCCAATCCTGTGGCAATCTGGAACTTTAGGGTTCTCTCTTGGCTTTACACTCCTTAAGGCACAAAACCATCATGTTCCTGAGTTGTGTCACAGTGCCTGTGTTGATGCCCATGAGGTGCCAACCCCCTTGGCTCAATCTGACTTTTCCCCAGGAAAGCTTTGGAGGGAATGAATACTCTAAAAACAATAAGGATTAGATTAGGCTTCAGTTCATTTTTCCTAAATCTAGAAGTGCTTCAAAGAAGAATTTTAAGCCTCACTACTCAAGTCTCTGCTAATTTGGAAGCGTCTCAGAGTTTCGCTGTATGGTCTATGCTCACTGATACATTTTGGCTTCAAATAAAAGCTGTGATGTGTTGGGTGTGGTATTTTCGTTAAAGTTTGAGGGATTATACTACCTTTACAGAGTGCAGCAAGTCCTTATCTGAAACACTACATACACAGTCAACTGTGTTCAGAAAGGTGGAGTCCAACTGGAATTAAACTAGAGCAGACAGGGGGAAGCATGGCTTGTTTTACCAAAGGAGCCTTTCTTTTTGAAAAAAATCAAAAGAGAAACAAAACCAATTGAGCAACTGATGCCAGGGAGGGAGGAAGAGCTACTTATTTAAAGTTGATTTGAGGACAGCTTTTGAACAAAGTAAATTTTTTGGGGTTTTTTTTTTTTTTTTCAGCAGCCGTTTCAAAAAGGGAGTAGCCCAAAAGTGGGTAGGTGTCAGTTCAGTTGCCTTGAGCAGCTGAACTAAAACATGTACCAATCATTCACTGTTTGACAGATTTGACAGAGAGGAAGTAAACTGGATTAGAGCAGGGAGAGAGAAAAATCCTTTGGCACTGGATTTGCTAACAAAAAAAATTAGCTTCAGAAATACTGGGTGGTAAGATCCTAATGCAGAGCAGATGGCAGTTTTCACTTCAGTCAGAGTCAGGATAAATTCTCACGTCCTTTATAGATGTTATCCTCACTAAACAGCTCACATAAAAACAACAGAGGCTTTAATTTTCACTGAATTTTTACACAGAATGAGCTTTCTAGAGTGAAACGTATTTTATCTCTTCATGAAGAAAAACTCTTGGTAGTGCCTTTAACTAAGGACATTTGGCATGTTTATTTCTAAGTGTCACACAGACTGACTCTTTTTTTTCCCCAGCAGAAGTAGGACTGGTACCCACTGAGACGTTTTCTTAAAAAACAATAAGAAAACTTCAGCTATTGAAGGCAACTCCCATTACCTGTGCAGGCACTTCATGTCCTCTCTGAACGACAGAAGTTCGTGGCTGTTGGGTTTTGAACATTCACTACAGCTTAAAAATAGATTTCTGTTATTAAAAGAGCAATCATCTTTCCCCCTCTCACTCTAGGAATTACAGAGTTAAATACTGTGTGAAAAAGAAGCCATTTGCTTGGTCACTTCCTGCGCAGCTCAAGGGAAAAATACCAAAAACCAAAATACCAAAACATAAGGAATAAGCAGAATTTATCTACTGCAAATGATCTGAATATTTAGATTTTCTCAGTGTCTTGCTGATCTCCTTGATACTCAGAAGATCCACCTGAATGGGAGATCTCAACTGTGTGTTGTGGTAGGGCTGAGAAGAACTTGTCTCTACTGAGCTGCTGCTGTCGGTTGGCATTACAAAACTCTGATATTTTTCCTTGTCTTGGTAGTGGCGACAGAAACTTCATAAAACTTCCATTTTGCTATTAATACCTTACACCAATTGGAAAAAAAAAAAAATCTCTTACAAGTCTCCTTGCTATCAACTTCTGAAATTCTAATGACTTTTAAAAACCTTGCTCTTTTACACTCCAGCAGGCTGAAAGAAGATTACACGGTTCTTTGTGTTTTATCAGAGCGTTACAAATGCTATTTTGCTGACTTCTTGAGTAGAAGCCCCTCTATCTTTTCCATAAATAATCAGTGTCCCCAAATGCTCGATGCAGTTTCACTGAAGCTTTGTTACTCTGTCTCTTTTATTTCACCCTTGTTGGGTTTATGTGTGGAATTCCTTTTTTCTATGCTGCTGATTTGCAAACAGAACAGATTGCTAATTTGACTGGTAGAAGATGACAGGAAACCGTGCTGAGATAAAATACTTGTCTGCTTCCAAGTGTTTTGTTGACATGCTGGAAGACATCCACACAGTCAGGTATGTTAGTCAGTCAATATTTAGTCAAAATTACTGGTGTGTAATTTTGGACACGGAGTCCCTTTTAATGAGACTCTGAAGTACCGACCACACCATCACAGCTGTGCTTGTTATTCTGCTGTTGTACCTTGGCTGTAGAACACATTGTTTCATTTGCCATCTCACTGACTTTCATAGCCTTGTTAGTTGACTCCTACTCATAGTCACATGGAAATATATACACAAAGGAAGATTTTTGATTTTTAATTTATGGAAACTTCTGAAATTGCTATTTTTTTCTCTTCCTTTCCCATCATTCGGGTAGATTTTTAACTCCTTGCCATATCACTACAAATCATAAATCTTCTCTCTTGGCTAATTCATATTTCTTTGAGCCAATGGCATACAGTAGTCTTGTAATATTTATTTAGTCTTCCTTACAACGCTCAGCTTCAGAATAGTTTCTCTGATGCTAACATCTTTCTACTGAAAATCGTGTCAGGTTTCTCCAGCACTCCTTATTTATCATAAGTAAGAACTTATAATATGTGCCACCATGTGAGTATTATTTTTCCTCTCATCCAAATCTTTACAGGCTGCAATCAGATCCACAAAAAGTAGAGAAAAATCTGTGCATTTTCATTTCTGATGATGGCAACTTTTGCTGTACTACCCCACACGACTCAGCTTTTTGCAGAGGTGATGGCTTTTGGTGTGGTAGGTGGATAAGGAAGATGTGGGAGAAAATGATTCTTGTCTAGCTGAAGTCAGTAAGGGTCTTTCTTGACCTCTAGATCCATGATACTGCAGCTCTGCTTAAAATTTCCACTCGAAGCATTTTCCTTTTACACAGGAGAGTCCCCCTCAAAAATATTCAGATTTAATGTCAGGGAATGTTTGGGATCAGGGATGTTCTGCTAGGAACACAAACCTTTTTCTTGCCACTTAAAAGAGGCTACTTTCACTCTGCATTATAGCATCGTGTTTTCTTGTTGATTTTTTTCTTTTACTTAATGCTCTTAATTACACACCGTTGTGAAGATTCTGAGCAAAGTAAACAGGATGATTTGTTATCTGTAACAGCATTCTGTGGGAGGTGCAGCCTGTAATTGCTCTGAGGAAACTGTACCAGGTGCTGAATGAAGTATTAGTCTAGTTTGCTAATGACTAGGTACAGAACATTTCTTTGTCTTGTGGCCTTGATAATTTCATCAGATTGCAATCTGACGGCCTTCGTGTAGGGTACTGCCTGTAGGCAGTGGCTGGTCCCACAGCTGTGTGTGGCTCTTCCTTGTTTTATGTCCCATGAGATGCTTGGCTTCAGTGCTGGGAGAAGCTTTTTTTGAAAACTGGAAAAGACTTTCCAGCCAAAGGACATTTCTATGTAGAGGATTTCACAATGGGGCATCTGAACTGGACATGAAGAGCTTTTCAGCTGGCAGCATGAGATGCCTTTAGGATTAGGCTGTCTCTTGCTTGCACTTGCAGTCAGTTCCCATGAGCTGCATGGCTTTCTTACCACGGCAGCCCTTGGTTACTGTGAAAAACGAAGTTCACTCTCCTGTTAAGATTTAAAAGTTTAATAAAGGACAATAAGGGGCAAAGATAATAAAGCAAAAGTCACAGCGCTGGGTGCTTTTGGCGCTCAGCCAAGAGCACACCTGTGGCCTTTAAAACGCCCTTTTTATACACCTGAAGTATTACATATTTATCAACAATTATGCATATTCATAAACAATTATACATATTCAAAACCCTTTCCAGTAACAATTCAGAATGGAATCTTGTTTTGGTAATTCCCAGAATCGATCCCACAGGTGATTGCATATTCAAACTCTTTCAAGTAACCACTCAGAATGGAATCTTGCTTCCAGCAGTTCCCAGAATCATATTCAAACCCTTTTCAAGTAACCATTCAGAATGGAATCCAGGCAAATAGTTCATAAGCATAGCTATTTCTAAGTTTTTTTGTTAAATGAAACAGTATTTAAGAAAACCACATCCTCACAACAAAGCTACCTTATATAGCATATTTTACATATAGCATCTATTTGTGGCAGAGCCACTGTTACAAAGGCTACTTTAACATCACTTATTTTAACATTTGCAAAAAGCCAATATTATAGCATCTATTTATCACAGTTACACTCCCCCTGGGTTACTGTGCAGCTCCTCTTGCTTTCCTTCTCCTGCTTCTTGCATTCATCTCCTCTGCAGTCCCATTTGCTTCACCTTTGCTGCCCTGGACTCACTGCTCCTTTTAGCTTTACAGACAAGCACAGTTAAAAGGAAGTATATATTGTGTGGCATCAAACTGATGCTTTGATCGTGGAACCAGTCTTCTGTTTCTACCCACAATGAAAATTTGTGTAACACTTTTCCCCTGGTTTAATTAAAAGCAGCAGTGCCAGAAGTGCATACACTGGTTTGGGGTATTTTGTTTGTTTGTTGGGTTTTGTTCCCCTCTTTTTTCCTGTTGCTGTTGTGATCTTCTTCCCCATTTTCAGCTGTCAAGGGCAGGGACTCTGCCATACATAAATCTGAAAAACATAAAGCAAAACAGGGAGATGGGCATGTTATGAGCCTGACTGGGACAGGTCCATGCTTGGAGAACTTGAGTCTGGGGGAGTCAAAGCCTTGTCCTGTCCTTCTGCTCAAAGCAGCCAGTGACTTCTCCTCTTTTCTGGCACATTCACGTTCTCCTTCTGTCTCTGCACTTCTGCCAACACCTGAGAAATTACCTGCTTTTTAGCTCAAATTTACTTGAAATGCTGAATGTTTCTAAACATTAATCACGTGCCCGGGTCTCCAGTGGGCATCGCTTTCCTTTCATTTGGTTGCTGTGTCTCTGAGCACCCAAATTACCTCAGCTTGTGCATCATTTGCAGTCCCTTTGCTGTGAGTCACCAGGGCTGTAAAAGTGACTTGTACCGTGGGTGTTTTTCCCTGCAGCACAAGTGAAAATGTGTTCCTTTCAAACTGTGACACTAAAGTGAACTCCTGGGTCAGGACAGCACAGGGATTTCACCGCTGAGCACGGCAGATTTTGCATTTCAGAAATACAAGGCAATACACTACTTTTTTCTTTGCAATTACCTTAAGATAAGCCAAATGTGGGGAGAAATGGTCTTTGGAGACATTTAGGCCAGGACCCTGTGGATGCAAATTAGCCTTAATGGCTCCAATCAGGCTCACCTGGCCTTTCTTACACTCCCTATTTAAGCATGTGGCCCGTGGGGATTTGGGTTGATCAGACAGGGTGAGTTCAGCTGAGACCATTAAGATACTGACAGCTCCGTGAAGTGGTTTGTTTGGGTATTTTTTCTTCTTAATTTTTTCTCTCTAAAATAGCTGTAACTTTTCTATACTCTGTGCTGACCCACTTTGTTTAAAAAAAAAAAATCCCCGCTCCCCAAGACAAACATCCTCCTATGCATGCACTGGGTATTGTGGATGTCCGAGGTGAACTTTTGCTGTGGAAGTGCCCAAATCAGAAGGTAGACGTGTTTTTTGTGTTCATAAAATTTGACACTAGACAAGGCTTTTAATTGTTGCATAGTTCAAGGTAGATGAAAGATACAGGCAGCTCCTTTTCTGTCTAAAATTTTTTTTTTTTCCCCTATTCCTAAGGCCTATACTTAAATATACTTGAGGGTTTTTTTCTGTACAATCTGTGACAATGAGCTTATGGACACATAGGTTAGCATTAAGGGAACACTGGGCATTAGCACTTAGAATAATCAGCAGCAACTGTAAAGATCTGATTTCTTTGCACTCAATCTGGGTTTTAAGAAGATAAGTTATATGTCATACCTGCAAATAATTTTTCTGTACTTTTCAGGGCCTATAATTACTGTGGCTGCTTATTATGCCATTTATATAATTCATGAAAGATTCTGTTCCCACCTTTTGTATTTTTGTGGTTTCCATTTTCTTGCTGGTACTTTTTACCTATTGGACTTTGAAGAGATGCTAAAGAGTTGGAGAATCAAGAGACTCTTTTTGGGTTTTGTGTCTTCTATCCTGTTGCCCAGTATTCTGAAGTGCACACATTTTGCTCAGTTTTTATGTTAGATGTCAAAAGAGAGGATTAAATCCAAGTTTGAAGATCTCTGCAGCTTTGGCTATTTTTGTTATCTGGTAGAAATGTAAGACTGAGACACAAGGGAGAAAGTGGAGGAGATGTACTGTTATGTGTTATGTACCTGAGTCTTAGAAATTAAATTTTCTGTAACATTTCCAGTGTTTTAATCAGGCTATAACAGCAATACCTTGTTTTTAGCTCCTGTTCAGGTACCAAGTTGCAGGTTTCTGGCTATACCTGAACCAAAGTGTGGTTGGTTGTGACACAGCAGCATCTGTCTGACCTGGCTCGCTACTAAATTCCATTTTCATCATTGTCTGGGTTTCATATACCCTGCTCCTCTGAGTGTTCCTGCAACTTGAAAGAAAATGGCAGTAAAAGACAGTAGAACTCTGTGTCTTGTCAGAGTGATTTCATTCTGTCTCCTTTCCGTTGCTGTTTCTGTTCCATACCTCTGGCCTGGCCTCCTGTGTGTTGTACTGCTTATACTGGTGTTAAGTGTGACTTAGCCTTAAACAGAATCAGTCCTTTTGGTAAATAACTTATCTGCTTATTCCTTAATTGGTTGTGTCTAGTAGCACTCAACTTTTAATTTTTTTTTTTTTTACTGAAAGGCATCTAAAAGCCTCTGCAATTAAATTCAAAGTGCTGATCCCCACAAACTTGGAACTGCCTACAGTTTTTATTGCAAATACTTGTTGGATAAAACGATTTCCCCTGTTAATGAAGGTCAATAGGAGGTAAAACAGTTGTCACAGTTCAACAGGCAGAGAAAATTGTTGGTTTGTCTGGTTTTCTTACTGTTTCTGCTTTCATTAAAGCAATGCCCTCACTGGAATATCTAAGGAGCTGTAATACTTGCCAAAGGAATATTACTTCTTTATTACAGTGTAAATCAGCTCTGAGCACAGTTTTGAATAAAAACACAAATAAGATGTCTCTAAAAAAACCCTAATGTAAGTCAAATTTTCTGGTGTTCCATTTTGAGCAGAGCGTGTCGACGTCATAAACAGGAGAAACAAAATTTTATTGCAGCTTTTCCTCTGGCCTGAAGCCAGAATTGCTCCTCGTGCTGAGGGTACCTGTGCCCCAGCTGCTTGGGCTGGTGGCTGGACACCAGTGAGGTCTGAGAGTCCCCTTGGAGAGGCTGGGCCATGAAGGATGGTTTGGGAACAGGAGGAGGGAAAGTCTGCTGGGATTGCACACAGCTCGCTTTCTTGCTCTCAGAGGCACCCTGTGTTATAAAGCCTTTTATGAACTTGCTGTGAATTTATGAGTTTATGTGCCTTTTATGAACTTGCAGAAATTGCAAGCAGGCATTCAGATCCCCAGGTTTCTCTGTCTGGTTGCCTAGCCTAGTTCATTTTATTAACTGGTACTTCCAGTTTATCAGATCTCCCCTTTTGAAATAGAAAACTCTTGCTACCAGTATTGATTCATTTACTTTGAAAAAATTTGAATGGCTGACTCCAAAATTATTTTTGAGATACTCCTCCTAAAATGTGTTCACTGTTTACTGCAACCTAAGAGTCAGTCTCTTCTCCCAAGTCAAAAAAAAATAGGACAAGAGGAAACCACCTGGAGTAGCAGCAGTGGAGGTTTAGGTTGGATATTAGGAAACATTTCTTCGTGGGAAGGGTTGTCAAGCACTACACCAGGCTGCCCAGGGAAGTGGTGGAGTCCCCAGCCCTGGAGGGGTTGGAAAGGAATGCACATGTGGCACCTGGGGATGTGATTTAGTGGTGGGCTTGGCAGTGCTGGGCTAAGTCAGACTCGGTGATCCTGGAGGTCTTTTCCAACCTAAATGATCTAATGAATCCATGACTCCTGGGTCCTAAAACCATTGGTAGCAGCCAGACCTGTTGGGCACCGAGGCCTTGTCTGCTGTGTTACTGGGACAGAGCCAGCAGCTGGAGCATTTTTCTGCAGCACAGGGGCTCTGGCTGGGCAGGGCAGAGCTTTCTCTTCTCCCAGCACTCACTGTGAAAGTGGGAGTGGGACACTGGGAGCGTGTCCCCTCCTCTTGCACCAGGAGAAAAACCAGCTGGAATCTGCATATCTGCTCTCCTGTGTCCATAATATTCTCCAACTGATATAATTAAGAACCTAATCACAGAGGTTCAAGATAGAAAAGATATATTAGATAATACTGTTCATTGCCTTGGGACCAGCACAAGATTTTTTCCTGTAAAATAGTTTGCTGACTTCAGGGGAAGTTGAGGTCTATAGCATCATGCAGGCTCGGGCTCTTATTGAACAGCTGCGAGGCTTATACATACATCTTTATTAAAGCTTTTATTAAAAAAAAAAAAAGAAAAAAAGGCATTTCCATGCCCACTTGCTCTTGCAGGCTTCAGCAGCGCTAGTTTATTTCGCTGTGATAAAAACACATTTATTAGTTTTGTGTGCTCAAAGGGAAGTAGAAAAAAAATAATAAAAGAGGAAATTGGAAATGAGAAAATACTTGGCCTTATTAACTCAGTGGAAGCCTTCAGGTGTCTTGAAGTTTCAACCAGAGCCTCCTCCTTTTTCCAGCTTCTTTCACTTAGAGACAAGAGCTGTGAAAGAGAATTACTTTGTCGATCTTATTTATAATTTTATTGAGGTAGCATATAATGCATAATTATCTTAATTTTCAAGTTAAATGAGTCTTTTTAATCACGACCAACATGGAGTCAGATGCAGGGCAATAAAATGTTCAAAACTTTGCACGCTCTCAGCCTCGCTGAAGCTTGAGAACATTAAAAGATATGCAGCAAATTGCTTCCATCTCACTAATAGATGAAACCAGCAAACTGAAGTTTTGTCTCTTCTGAAATGTTACTGTGGCTGGGGTACCAGGGGCAGGGTCAGAGGTTGCAGACTAAGGATTACTGGGGTCAAAATGCTGCCTCTGAGTGCTTGCATTGCTACTCAGTGCAAGCTGGACTCGATTTCTTTTCGTGTAGAGAAAGAGGGCCTGGCTGCTGGTGGAGAGAGTCTGGATCATCAGCCTGTAATTCCATGTAACAAAAAGCTTCCTCCCACAATCCTCAGTCTGATTGTTGTGCAAGTTAAAATAAGTGCTTCTAGCACTTAATCTGCTGTGTCAAAGGTGAGTCGAGGCTTAGAAATTAGGTCTATTAATGGAGTAAACTTACCTTAGTGACTGGATCAGTTCCTGCAACCCAACAGACCAAAAATATCCTGCTGAAGCAAGGATTCGTGGCCTTTATTGCTTGTTGTCACTGCAGGAAATTTTAACCCTGGTGTACGCATCAGCACTGGACTTGTTTCACTCCCTGTTCCTGTTGTAACGCTAAACTAATTAGGGTAACTTGATGATTCGAACTCATTTTCCGGTTTTGTGCAAAAGCAGGTGTTAGAAGCTACTGTTACTTAGGGCAACTTCAGCCTAAGAGAAGTTGTGGATGCCAATTCCTGGCAGTTTTCAAGGCCGGGCTGTTTGGAGCTCTGAGCAACCTGGTCCAGTGGAAAATGTCCCTGCCCGCAGCAGGGGGCTTGGAGCTGGAAAATCTTTAAGGTCACTTCCAGCCCAAACCACTCTGTGATTCTAAGTAAAGTCTCTTCATGGGAGTCAAAACAGTAATGTGTGTCACAAAGTCACCCTCAAAGCGTCTCGAAAACACTGCTGCTATCAACTGGAATTGTTCTGTTTGTTTAGGTTTTCTTGCAAAAAATAGTCTGCAGAAGTTATTTCTCTGCTCTCAACTGGAAACTAGTCAAATATTTAATGCTGTCCTGTGTTTGCAAGGTTTTTGTGTGAAAATTTGTTGAAGAAAAATCTTCTCTGTGATGAACCAGTGGTGTGCTGAGTTCTATAATCTGGGAGTCTGGGCCGAAAGGCTCTTGGCACAAGAGTTTTCACAGACCATGGCGACGAAAAATCAGAAATTCCACATGCAGAAACACCAGCAGAACCAAGTTAGAAGTGTTGAGCCCAGGCATAGTGACTCTGAAAACAACGGAGCAAACTTCTGCCTTTGTTCCAAAACAGAAAACTCCCAAACTTTCTTACTGGGTTTAAAATTTCTGCTGTTCAAATGGGTACACTGGAAGAATAAAAACTTCCATTCATGTTGCATTGCTTATAGTATGTTTGTATATTGAGACTGGCTTAAGAGACACTAGCTGAAGCTGTGAAGGAAATTTTTATTGTACTGTTAAACTTTACTATTTATTAACTTTATTGGAAGGGTAAAGTGGGAATAATAAAAATGCAAGACTGAAAACAGATAATTGCAGACGCTGAGGAGCGAGATGTTTCCATGAGAATTCAAGAGTGGTGTCTAGGAAGTGAAATCTTCGGTTCTGTTGGGAACTTTTTCTTCTCTATGAAATATTGTAGTGGCTGTGTCCACCAAGACAAGGCTGGATTGGATCTGTTGTGGGGGCAATTCTTGTCTGTAAACCCTATCTGTGCAAGCTAGAGCTTCAGGCTGTGCATCCCAAAGTGGGTGCAAGTCTAGCATTGCCACTGAGGGTTTAGCTGTGCTCTGAAAGTTTAGTGGGAAAGCAGAAGGACCAAAAATCTTTCCAGGCTACATTTTATTCCTGAAGTCCTGCCTTTTGGATTGCACCAGCAATTATCTGTTCTGTGCCCACCTCTATTCCCTTTATTTCATCTTTGCAAAACCCACCCTGGAAGTTTTGGGTCTGACCTGACATATCCAATGGGATAAGGTGAAGGTGACTGCGCAGTAGAAAACAATCCCAGGTGAAGAGTTGGCTGGAAAGAGGGTGGTGGTGAGGAGGTGTTTTCAAAGTGTTCATTTATTGCCAAGTTTCCATTAAAAAAATACCTTTGCTTTGGCCACTTTAGTGCTGATTGTTTAACTAAAGGACTTGCTATGATTTTTTTTTTTTTCAAGACTAAAAAAAGAAAATGTATAAGTAAATTAATTTTAGGTGTAAGCAGGCTTAAATGATTGAAACTGTTGTAGTTGGAAGAAACCACAGTAGAAGCATATGGGAAATTGCCTTAATAACTCTGCAGTAGCATGTATGTTCTAGGTATTATAAACTGCCAAAATCCTGCCAAGATTTTGCTCCTGTCCCTTGCATGGGCCACACAGTCAGAGTGGGAAGGGTTATCTGGGGTTTGGCTGAGCCTACGTGGCTCAGACGGATTAGGGGTCAAGCCAAGAGCTAAGAGAGGCTCGCAAAACTAATCACAGAGCAGTCCTGTCTATTGCACACAAGGCCTGAAAGAAAAAGGCTTTAGTCTGTAAGTGCTACTGTAACAGCCATGAGCACTCATGATAACACCAGCAAGCCTTTTAGAAACAGTGAGTGTGTAAGAGCAAGGGGTTAAAATGAAAATCAACAGGCAAAGCCAACAATTACCGACTCTGCCAGAAGCATGCTATAATTTACACTCTCCAGGACTTGTTTGCATGTTTATCAGGTTATTTATCAGCTTGATACTTAGGTAAATATATATATTTTTATATAAACATGTGCATGTATTCATTTAGAACTACAAGGGTGACTTTCATAATGTAGCATATCCTAGAGAGTCACGTGCTGGCAGTCAAACCCTAAAACCTTGGCAAAGCTGTAGAGGGAAATGAAATCTGTAGAACCGTGGAGAGTTGGGAACTTTCTTCTGAGCTGTCTCTGTAAGGCAAAAGCTGTGGGCCTGGTGAGACTGGTGGGCATAGGATCTAGGATTTTCACATCTGGGTTTTGTTGCTGTTGCTCTGAAATTAGGTGTTTTTGTTTCTGGATTTACTTTTCTGGAAATTAAAAAATAACGATTATTTTGGGAATGCCAAGGGCATCTTCTGCACTTCCGTGCTGTCAAAGGAGACAGTGAGCTTGTTGCATGTCTAGCTGGCTGGGTAACTAAAAGTTTTTCACTTTCACTAACATGTTCTGCTGAAGAGCTGCTGAAGTAGAGACTGAGAGCCGGAGGAGGATGTGGGATGCTTACCGACCGTGGGATGTGCAGCCAGACAGCCAGAGGTTCTACAAATAACTATATTTTTGCCTTAAGCTATAAACCACATTCTGTTATGCAGATCTGACAGGGTTAAGATAAAGCTTCAACACTTTCATTCCTCTGAATACTTTCATTCCACTGTGCCTGCTGAAAATGAAGAAATAATTGGATGGAAGTAGATTTGAATCTATTACCCTTCGAAGAGTACCAGGATTTGTGCATGTGTTTGTTTTACAATGAGTTCAAACCACTGGTCAGCTTTCTTCCTGTCCATAAATCCATTTTTAGAAGAAAATATATTGCAGGATTTGTTCTGAGCCTCAGGATGCTGGCTGTGAATAGACCGTAGCGATTCAGACCTGGCACTCAGGCGTCATCCTGCTTCCACCACCTTCTGTTTCGGGATGTTCACATTTCCCATAGCATCAGTGGCAAACACTTTACTGCACCGTGTTCCAATGAAGCCCTATCATCAGTTGCTCTGGAGGAAGAAGGTGTCTCGTGTCATCTGTTGCTGCTGTCTGCTACAAATCTGCTGCTTCACTCAGGAAGGTTGTTACCCATTTCTCAATGGCTTGCATGAGCCATTTTGGTCATTGACTGTGGGGGTCTTTGGCTTTTGAAAAGGAGAGAAGTGAAAAAGTACAGAAGGTAGCAGTCCCACGCAGACCAGATGTGCCATAGGCACAGACCATCTGCACATGAGGGCACAGGCGGTAGGAGATGTGAATCGTAGCTTGGTTGTGTGACCTCGAGAGATGCTGTGCAGCTCCTATGCACTGAAATTTTAATTTTGGTTGAAGCCACTAGGTAGCGCTCTGTTACAGCTGTTTTCATGTACTCACCCTCACCCTGCCAGAGCCTGACTTTGGGAAATAGACTTAGCAGAGTCATTTCACTTTCAGGTGTAGTCCTTGCAAGGCCTCCGGCAGAAGAATGGATAAGAACAACTTGTAGGAAGTAAGGCAGGAAAAAATGAGGAATATATCCATTTCTTCTCATCTCTGCCTTGCCACAAGAATAAAGAAGCTTGGAGGAGGAACTTTTTAAATGCCTGGGGTGAAATAAGGCACTACTCTCTAGTAGCTGAAAGAGAGCTAATTAACATCCAGGCTCAAAAAACCCCAATATTCTTTAATAACCAATGAGATAATTAAGATAATCTACTTTACACCTTACAGACTTCTGGCTGTAATGTTTCATGGGACAATTCCTGCACTGACCGCCTGTTTCAGAGTGAGAACTGATTTTTGGAAGACACGCAGTCTTTATCTTGTAGATAAACTTGTAACATTAGTGACTCCCAGCTGCTCTCAGAGAGCCCGTGGTGCCAATATCCTCCTCTAGTCTGATATTACACCTGATAATCCCAAATTAATTGTACATCAGTTAGGGTTACCAGGCAGGGATGGTCTACAGTAGCACGGAGTTTGGGGGAAGCCTTTACAGCCTGGCAGGACGCAGGGTAAAGACCTGAGGAGTGCTTTGCAATTGCTGTCAATGACCTGTGGGAGGTGGTGCCCCCGAGTGTTGGTCTCTTATTAGCAGACTTGACAGCTACAATGTAATGGCACATTAAGGCAAATTTTCCACACCACTCTTGTAATTAACTCAGCAGAAAAATTGGTTGAGTGGGAGGAGACGACAACAAGGTCACATTGGTGATCAAATTTCCATGCTAACAGCACAAAATGTAAATAAAAATAATTATAAAGCGTTCTCTCTTTGTCAAAGGGTGGCCAAAGATTAGCTTTCCAGCTCACATAATTTGGTCTGAAGTTGCAGACATGGAAATAATAGGCAGCTGGCTTCATTTGGGAGTCACACAATACACAATACAGTTCTTCTGCAGCCTTTTCCTTGCCACAAATTTAGGCAAGCTTTGCATGAAATAGAAATAATACTTGCACTGCGCTTTTGAAGAGATCATGGGCCAAGCCAAGTGAGCTGGAGTGGAGCAGGAGAGCCAAAGGATAGCACAAACCAATAATGGAAGCAACATGTGATATCATTTGGCCAGAGAAAGATGAGAACGGTGGTGGGATTTAACGGCTCGTTATGAAATAACCCTCCCAGGGAAAGGAATGTGTTCAGGGATTAGGATGGGGTCCTAGGAACTGGGAAAATTAGAGGTTACTTCTGACCTTGTCACGTCCTATCTGTGTGCTCTTCTATCTGTGACTCAGTTTCCCAGCCCACATAAATCCTCACCTCAAAGCTCTTCTGTGGGCTCCTCCACGGAGGCTTCTGGCCTCTTTTGAGAGCCCAGCTGAGCAGCTGAGAGGATGTCACTGCTAAACTGCCTGTTCAATGTTTTAGATTTCAGATGAAATTGAAAGCTAAATAGAACGAGTTCTGCGCAAGCCCTTGAAGAAATGAGAAGTTTAAAAAAAAAATAGCTCTAAAGTGTTTTAGATAGCTTCACCTTTCATTAGGCCCTCCCTCAGCACGTCCAGTTCAAACATCTCTGACAAGCATTCCGCAATCCTGATTTCTGCTGGCAAGTGTTGTGGGAATAAACTGTCTCTGAGCCATGGAATAACGTGGTGGCTGAAGTGAACACTGCCATTGCTGCTGCACTTTTGTGCCAGCGATTCGCTGGTTTCAGAGCCTCTCACACTTCTGCAGCCTGGCCTTTGCGTCTGAAGCGAGGAGGAGGAGGAAGAAACAGGGCAACCATTAAAAGATTTTTGCAGTGGTATAGCGGAGACTTGGGTTTGGATGATCAAGTCTTTTCATGAGAATGATTTCAAGATGGATAAGAGAGAAATGATAAATGACATCCAGCAAAGGAGAGGCGGAGGCTGAGGGCATATACAGAAATGTTTCCTCACATTGTTTATACTTCTCTCACCAGACGGGTAGTGTTTTGCTTTTGAAATGAACCTTTAAAAGACAGCTTAAGGAATGAAGTTCAAAAACATTTCTTCTGTGAGAAAATCAGACCCTAAAACTATCCTTACCATTGCTCGTTATTGCAGCACGGTCAGACTGTGTCCCATGAGTTTTGGAAGTTCACCTGTGTGTCTCTGTTAGGAAAGACCATCCTCAGATTTCTTTATTACTGGATTGAGGGTGAAGTCAGGTGCATGTTAAAGACCACAGACGCTGCAGACTTTGAGGGAAACTCTAGGAAGGAGGACTAATTCGAGGCACCAGGATAAAAGATTTAGAAATATTAAGTAAGGATTTAATGAGCTTGTTGCAAAGAAACAGAGACCAAATCAGGTTATTTCTTCACACTGAAGATGTCAGTTTACATTTTGTCATCCCAAAATGTAAATTGTGGAAGAGCTTTACCGAATAGCTCTTCCACACCTTTCCTTCCCGTTTGAGAGGACGGGAGAACCCAGAACACGGATGTTTTCGGTTCGTGGATCTCATTTAGGTGTCCCGGCAGCCGGAGAGGGAAGTGTCCCATTCCTACAGACACCACTAGAGGCCACCTCCAACCTCGACAAAGAGCTAAAAGGCCTCTAATTTCCAGCAGGGAGCGAATTTACAGAGAGGAACCAGAAAGCCACACTGTGTCCCATACGAGCATATGTTTCGTGTCTTCTCTAATGAAGGAAAATGTGGCTGAGCTTACATCAAGCTCGTGTATCCGTCAAGTTTTTAACCTTTTTTAAGGGGCTTTTTTTTTTTTTTTTTCCTTGAAAGAAGGGTTAGATGGAGGAAATGTTTTTCATCATCATGGTGATTTTTGTGAGGGTAATACATGTTATATCTGTTTCATGGAGGGGAAATATTAGGTCCAGAGAATTTAAGAGACTTTCAGAGATTATTAGATATTAATTATTGCTGTAGAAGCAAAACCTGCTCTGGGCCAGAGATTGTTTAAAGCTTTTTTACTCGCCCAGCTATCACATATGTTATAATGAAGAAAATGGACCACAACTTTCTTAAAATTCAGCCTTTATTTGATACAATGAACAAACAGCCTTGCACTGAAGTGCTGTTTTTTCTAGAGCTAAGTGCTGACACCAGTTTCCAGTATTACCTCAACTTCTATAAACCACATTCACCTGCAGCTGCAGGATCAGGAAGCCTGATATAGCATTTTTTAATGGCTGAATGGAGAAATTTGGCTCAGCCAGAGTAAAAAACATAATTAAATAAAATTTAAATCAGAAGGGTATAGCTATTCCATCTTTCACCCCATTTAGGAGCATGCCCAACGCCACATATTTTGCTGTGTCTTAGAAAAATTAAATGGATTATGTTACACTTTGTGACAAATTATTTCGTACAAAGTTGGCTTTTCTCCATGGAAAGCCTCTATCTATCATTTTCACCAGTAAATATTGGCAGCAGTTACCCAAGGTTGTCAAGTCAGCCTTTCACATTATGTTGCACATTGCTTTGCAGTGTATCCTGGTATTAAACCAAAACATCCAATTCTCTCAGCTGTGTCTGAAGTGGAGAGTCTGGCATTGGAAAACTGGGCATTGTTTAATTTAAGGGTCAGATCACGTGGAGATGTATTCAAAATTCACACCAATGGGTTGGCACTTGTTTCCTAAGTCATTAAAAAGAAAGGATGGGTTGGCTTTGCATGATGAATTTGGTATTGCATTTTATTATTTTCATGATGGAAGCTGTGGGAAGTGTGGAGATGGATGTTCCTTCCCAATTTTGCTTGCCTATGCCTCTCAGTATTTTGTATTATGCCTCTTATTAATGTGAAAATACATATTAGAACCCAGCTGATATATTTTAATTGGTTTAAATGGCCCATCTCAGCAGACAGAAAAGGGGATTGCACTTTTTCCCATAACATACAGCAATGGAGATCTGCTGGATACATTAGGATGTATTTGTTTTCCTTTTTCTAATTACACATGGGATGTTATCAGATCTGCTCTGGTAAATCTTCAAGTCTCCTCAGACTTTTTGCAGGCTTAAATAAACCTGGCCAATTTCATGTGTATGTGGGTGCTGCTTTTCTCCTCTGAGCCTCTGTTTGTTTATCTTCAACAAAAGTTTTGTTTGGACTGTAACTGTTCCTTTTTTTGCCAAAAAGATATTTTTATCTTGCAAATAAATACACAAGCCCTTGCTTGGCATGCTTTTATAAAGGGTTAAGGGCTTTTATTAAGGGAGAGAGGCTCTGCATGCTGTCACTGCCTCCCGCCCCCCTGCATTCCCACTGGAGAGCAACACTGTCAGCTGTGGCATCCACCTTGGGCTGCTGCTCCTGGCTTCTTGATCTTCATGGATCACATCAATCACAAAGCCAGCAGGATTCTCCAGGAGCCTCTGCCGTGCTGGAAATGCCAATAAGGTAATTCAATTTTGTGTCTTGCCCAGCTGTTCCTCCTCCCATAACCTGCTACCTGTTCTCCTTAGGTGTTCAGTTGCTCTGTTGCTGTGCCCAGACTCCCAAAACAGATGAAAAACAGAGGTGCTGTTTTCAAATGTGCTTTGGGGAAAGGTCTTCGTTGAGTAGTCATTCATCAGCTCCCAGTTAATCCACTGGGAATGAGGTACCTAAAAATGTAACAGGGGCTTTAAAAACTTTTTAAAAGAGTGACCTGTCCGCAGAAGTACTTTAGGTGCAGTGATTCTCTGAGGTCAGAATGAATCTTTTTTTTTAACTAAGGAAAAAGCAGGTGAGACCTAGAGCAGATATTAAAAATCAAAACAATAGAAAAGGATGGTTTTGGTTGTAAATGCTCACTTGTGTGGAATTATAACTGGTGCTTTGGAAAGGCTGGACTCCACACCAAGGAGCTGAGGCACTATAAACCATTCTTTCCATGGTTCATGTTGCTGCCTTTGCTTCCCTGGCCGGTGTTACACACCTGTGGAAAGAGTGCTGCTGTAAGCATGCATTTTTAGCCCTTTATTTCTGGCAAATAATTTCAAAATGCTGCAAAATTTGTACCTTTAAATGGGAGGTTTCCGAACAGCACTGATTGAAACACCAGGCTGTGTCACAGAGTCCCAGGTGGGTTGCTGAATGGATGTCACTGTCATCTGTAAAAACATATTGGGATCCTTGATGAACTGTGTAAACATACTGCCTCGTGGAACCCAAAGGGTACAAAGTAAGATGATCTTTTGAGTCAGAGGTTCTTGTATTTCCCTTTCTGGTTCTCAGTGTGTACCACACTCTCTGTACTATTATTAGGCCCCTTTGCAGACACAAACACAGAAACTCATTGGCAGCCACTGGTGGATTAAAGGGTTTATCTCAAGAAACAGTCTGGTTGGAGAATGGATGGCAGAAGTAAAAACACTCAGATATGAATAATGTGGTTTCTTTCTTGATTTTCTTTTTCTGCTTATGATCTATTTTTGCAGCGAGTCATTAGTACTGGAGACTCAAGAAATGGTTGTGTAATAATTTACATAACAAATCCTGGCATCAATCTGCAGTTGTGACAAACATATGTTCTGGTGGGCTGAGGCTCATTAGGCGTAGCTCTTTCTCACCCGCTGCTGTTAGAGATGTTAAAGACTGTGTTTAGTTAGGTTGCAACTATTCTTGTTCTGGCTTAATGGTATGGACATGTGAAGACATTTGAAAAGGTCCCTCGAAGGCTTGTTTTCAATTCATAAGAACAGTGTGAACAAATTAGTGGCAAGATCATGAGGAAGTGTAAACCCAAAGGTTAAATTGACTGGAGTTAACAGGAGCATCGTGCTGCCCTGCAGTGGGGAGATGAACGAGGGCCTCTCAGCTGCTTCCTACCAGAGCTTCTGCATGGCCCCAAATCAGACATCTGCTGGAGTCTGCTTGTTCTGTGAGTGCTGCTGTTAACCAAGTGAAGTCAAGACCTTTATTCCTGCTCCTTAAGAAAGGATTTAATGCAGCAACAGCAGTGTAATCCCCGGGATGATCCCCGTTACAACTCCAGAGCTCCACTGGGGGCAAGATCCGTCTTGTAGACCAAGTGCAAAAGAAGCAAAAGCAGCTTTCTTCCACTGGCCAGGGACCTCTGCAGAGAATTAAAATTCTTAAGCTGGAACACAACTTCAGGCTCTAAGATACTGCCTTACAAAGGACCCAGTTGTGTGGCAGGTTGGGTTGCTCTGGTGTGAGGTTCTGCCGTGTTACATGGGGCAGTAGAGGGGTATAAGAACTTACAGGTAATGAATGCCCTGCAGCATTGTGTGCTCAGACTTTAAATGAAGGCTTTATGAATGTTTAATTCCAACCATATTAAAAGAAGCACTGCTGTGAGAAGCTAGGTTGAATTCCTCATCTGTGTGATGTTTCTAGAAGCCACAAATATCACCCCCGTGAAACCCTCCAGAAAAAGAAACGCTCCAGCTCTGTCACAGAGTGAGACTTCTATTGCCAGTTTTGAAAACAGCTCACACTTACAATCAGTGATGCACAAAATACTCATCAGAATTAAGTTAGCTTCGAGTGGAGCGGGGCTGGAATTGTTTATGCTGCACACCACTGATTGCAAGATGTTGATGAACTAATTAATGGTGAAGTTGAGTGCCTCAATCTGTGGTTATTCAGTGTATTAAAGTAGGTAGCTAATGTTGCCTCACAACAGGAAACCCGTGAGGATGTTGGGGGTTGCATTCTTTCCCCTTACCCCTAGCAGCAGGCTCTGGAGCTCTGAGTGAGGAGAAAGGAGGTTTTGGTGTTTGCCTGGGTTCTTGTCCAGTATCCTTGACCTAAATTTATTATTTTTGCCATAGTCGTTCAAGCTTTGTATTTTAGTTTGCTTTATTTATGGAAAGAAGAAAAAATAGCTTCCCTATTCCAGGATTTGTGAGCCTGTCTCAGGTGGGATGAGGGGGTCCTGCATTTCGCCTGAGTCTCTGAGGATGCAAACAGAACAGTGCTTCCTCTGATACCTGTGACCCTGTGTGATTTGTTAGACCCCAATTTCTTAGAGCAGCAGAGGCTTTAGCATCCTGATTAGCTGCTTACTTTCCACCAGAAATATCTATTTCCTTATTTATTGTTTCCTGTGCTGCATGAATTTCTGGTGCTTTGGCTTCCTGCTGTTTGAGGGAGTCAACTTCTTTTTGTGGGCCCTGTTTGCTCATCCATGGTTAGGTTTCTCTGGACAAAGTGTGCCAAATACTCTTAGGATTTATAAAGTAGGAACTGCTCAAGGCTATCTCCTTGCTGTCCTTTATCTCGTCCTCCTGGCCTTTGGCTGCTTTCAGTGTTTGACTCATGTCTTTGTGCATAGTAGAATTCTGGACTGCACTGACTCACAAGTGTGACCAGTTCTGGCTTTATGCCCAACTTTTGCTCAGTGTCTGTTTTGCTTGTGATGCCAATTTCTTCCAAACATTTAAAACAGCAGAACATTAAAAAATGGAATTGCTTTCCTACTTAAAACAAAGATAAAAGTTTAATTAAATTAAAATCTTCATTTTTCTAAGTTGTGATGGTTTGGTTTAGTCCTTTAGTTTGGCTCTTTTGTTGTTTCCTTTCTTCAAGACGAGGTAGGGCAGAAGTGTCTTAGAATACATTGAAGGTTGCCAACATGTCCAGACTCTCAGAACTTTTATCAGCCATGCTAATGGAAATATTACAATGCCATGCAAATGTGAATTAGCTGGCAGAACATCTTGTTGCAGCCAGGGAAAAAAGCCCTGCATACTGAGTGGCATATTTATACTTTTCAATGGCATCCTTATTGGCTAAAGTGGAACACATGTTGCTGTACTTTGTAAAAATAATGAAGTCAGGGATATAAAATAGCTGGGCTTCTCCAGTATTCAAACACTCTTTCAGATCAACGAATTGAAAAGGTCTTTCAGGATTCTCCTGTGGCTTTGTGCACGAAAGATGAAATCATTCAAAGGACAGGGCGTAAAGATACCATCTGATACGTGGATCAAAATAATGCACTGTATGCTAGGAAAATAAGGCCAGTACAGAAACAATCTTGAATGAGGTTTAGCTTTCATTGTTCCCTATAGAATTGATTGACAATTCTCTTTCAACTGTGTAATTTTTAAAAGAGCTACAGGAATTTTTCAGCCCAGCCTCATTTATATTTTGAATTAAAGCTTTGTGTGCTTTTATTCATCATGGCAAGCATAGAAAAAACATCAGCACTTATCTGATCCTGGCTTGACATAGTGCAGCATTAGTCAACAAAGTTTTACCTGCATTCCTCCTGTGGGTTACTGGGCTAAATACTGCAAGTCATTACCATTTCATGGCTGCTTGGTATCTTGTTTAAAAAGAAGTTGGAGAGCTCAGCTTAGCTGCTGACAGATCAGCAGAGCTATACCAGAGATGTGTAGGCTGTTTTGGACAAAATGAGAACAAACCCAAGAAATTGGAGCTAAACCCCAGATTTAGGCTACAGTCCAGCCATGAGTTCCATTGTTGTTTCCATGGAGCTCAGTGCAGGATCAGCCAAAGTTTTTTTAAAAAATATTCTCATGAGGCCATAGCGTTTCCTGTCTTGCTGGGAGCATGGGAGGAAGAACAGTAATTTTGTGTTATTTTGGCACATCTTCCACGCCTTTCAGTGGAGAACAGAATGGAGACAGGAGGAAAAGGTAGCGATATTGAAACATATTGATTCTTTTTCTCCCTTCCCTTTTTCTTCCTTTAAACCCCAAAGAAATTCAGACTTGCAGTACGTCGTGAAGAAAGGATTGAAGTGATGGGTTGAGTTGTTTCTATGCTTCTTTGGGGGAAGATTGCCTTGTCTCTTTTTGTCCTTTTGTTCCTCTGTTTGTTTATTTATTTTTTCTTGCAATCTGCAATGAGGATTATGAATTAAGGATATCCCCAGACAGCAGCCTGGATCAGAATAAGCCAAACAGATGGATGCTGCTGCATGGACCTTCCTTCTGATTTCATAGGTGCACTTTAGGTGTCCTGCAATTGCCAGTCATCATCTCAGATCTGAACATCCCCACCTGTGGGAGCTGTACCATACCTTTCTAATTTGGTTTCAGCTGACATGGTCATCGTGGCAGAAAGGAAGGAGAGCATTCTTGAAAGAGGAGCTTTCCCTTATGCTTGTTTCCAGTCTGATACACGCGGCAAAACGCTTCCAGAACTTCCACAACTGCTGTCCTTTCTCTCAAAAAAGGCTGGTAAAGCATTATATAAACTGCATTCTTAAAGTTCATGCAAATAGGCTTTGCTCTTTTCCCAGAGCTGGTGAACAGCTTTTGAGTGGGGAATGATGCTGCACCGGCTCCTGAGGGGAGGGGGGTTATTTTGAGCCAGCCATAATTCTGGGTTTCTGCAGCTGACAGCTACACTGACTGGGGTGGGAGCTGGCTCCTGTCCCTGCAAAGGAAAACAAAAGGTCCTGCATACCCTGGCTTCTGATGCTGGTGCCACTCAATTACTGCTCGGATTAATGGGACATGATGGTGCAAGTCCCACCCCCTGCTTTGAGGCGTCTCCATCACGCGTCTCACCCACTCAAACGGCCTGCTCTGGCAGGCAAAAGGGCCATGAGAACTCACTCCCCCATGCTGATTCACCTCACCTTAAGGTAGATGGCTGAGCCCTGTCCTGTAGATAAAAACCTGTGCAAGCTGGTTCCTTTCAGGTCTTCAGGTGGGGTCTAGTTAACTAAGTCTACACAGCTGTAGTTTGATCATCAAACTACCTCATCAAAAGGAACTCCCTTCCTGCATCTGCGTGCATCTCACTTGGCAAAGGGATAAATCCTTCAAAAAACATAGTGGGGTATTCATTCTTACCAGAAAGTTACCTGCAGGAACTGGTTTGGAGTTCTTAGGTTCCTTGTAATGTTCAAAATTATCCCACACCTACCTGGGGTTTCTCCATGCTCAGATTGCAGCAGGGCTCATCCCCCCAGCCCTTTGGTTTACTTCTTTCCCCATGTGTCTGATACTGTGCAGCATTTCAGGTACCCTGGATATGTAATCCAGGCTGGCATTCCATCGTGATGTTGGTGTTTAAGGTTCCTTTCTTGCCCTCCCCAACCCAGATCTTTAATTCAGCATTCATGACTTCCTTTCTTTCAAGAAACCCTATTTCCCATCTTACCTTCCCTGCAAAAGATTAAACTTCGTCACAGTCTGAGCATCTTTGAATGCTTGTCTGTAACTTGAGATCTGAATTTAGAGTTGCTTTTTATTTCAAGAGCACTGAGCAAACCAAAACAGGCTCGAATTTGTTTAGTGCCATGTATATACAGAGAAGCATCACCATCTGTGCTCTTCTGTGTTTCAATTTGCTCCATGAGGAGCTGCAGGTGTTACTAGATCCTTCTTTTGGCTCTGGAGAAATATGTGCCCGTGCCTCTGTGATCAGCTATGGAGAGTAAAAATGCAGATCGCACCTGGAGCATAAAGATTTTCATGCGTTAGTTTTGGCCAAACAGTAAAAAGCATAACAAAGGGTACTTTAATAATGTATGACTGCCTTGTATAAGTAACTCAGAGCTGTTCATGTTGGAAATAGACCCATCAAATCAGGTAAAATTCAAAAGTCAACAGTTAAGGTATTTTTCCCACATACTTTAGATCTCCCATTTTATGACATTCAGATATTTGTGACATGTGCTATTTATCCCACTATGTTCACTAATGAGAATAAACATCCAAGCAAATTTAGCTTGCTTTCCTGTGTCTTTATCTTGTACAAATGTCCTGTGGAACCTCAAGGAGCAAATAAAATATCTCTGTAATATTTTTAACACTTTCTTAAAAATTAAATTCTTCCCCCACCTCCCAGTTCAAAGGACATTCAATGTTCATCTGGGCCTCTCTGTTTCAATCAGAGGAAAGTAAAGGGTATAGAAAAAATAAGTTATCCTAATACTGGAGGAAGGAAAAATGCAGAGATGTCGCAGGTTCTGTGAGTACTTGGTGAGTTTTGCTTGTGTTTTACTGAGGAGTCTGAGCTTGTGCTGGGAGTTTTGTGAAGCAGCCTGTTAGACTCATTTAGGGTGTCAGAATAGCAGGTGTGGGAGGTTGTGCAGTCCTAAGGTAGCCAAAGCAGCTCTGGATCAACTCCACTCTTAGGCTGTGTACAAACTGAGGGAGAGAAGTCTTTATCTCCAGGAAAGCTTAGTCTGACCCTGTCTGCTCAGCTTGCCTGTGACATTTGGCACTGGAATAGGCACAAGAGCCTGCCTGTCTTTTTCATCTGACATATTACGATACTAGAAAATAAATCCTGGGTACTGCTGAGCTCCCGCTCCATCCATTAGCTCCCCTCATGTTGGCAGGAGCAATAGGACCTGCTATGATTCCTCCAGCATCAGCTGTGTTCCTTGGTGTCAGAGGAAGCTCCTCCACTCCTTTTGGGTGTCTCTGAGTAGTTTGAAACCTGCAGAAGCTGCTGCTTTGACTGACATTTCCCTCCCTCTCTTCCACAGCTGACATCCTACCACAAACACTTTGTTTTAATTTCTCTACTGGTAAGAGGTTACTAATAGAACATTATCACAGCAACAAGAGGAAGAGAGAATAAAATAGGCAATTCTTGTATTTTTCTTTCAGTCTTCTGATATCTGATGTTTTCTTCAGCTTCTTGTGTCTATTTGTGAGTAATTAGGTCAAAGAAAGCCAAGTCCTGGTAGTAATGGAGACCAAGGATATGAACAAAGGCAACATTAAGGCTGAATATTTAACTAAAAGTTGCAGGGTAAACTTTTTAAAAAGTCTATGATTTCAAGCATCTCTGACTTTTTTCTTGAGCATCACTTAAGATATATTATGGGTGGTATC
Organism: Dicrurus megarhynchus; assembly: GCA_013399195.1. Classification (NCBI taxonomy): domain Eukaryota; kingdom Metazoa; phylum Chordata; class Aves; order Passeriformes; family Dicruridae; genus Dicrurus; species Dicrurus megarhynchus. The sequence continues at coordinate 318,536 of VXAD01001400.1, forward strand.
AGACGTGCCAGTGAGGTGAATTCGCTGAAAACTGCTTTCACCTCCTTGGCTCATGATTCCAGTGTCCCTTGGGTATCTTTTTGTAGGTGATCTGATTTTCAAAATGCTCTAAAGATTATACCTCTAAGGGCTGCTGGGGTTTGGTTTTGGTCTACACCACATGTAGGGAAGCATTGAAGATGGAAGTAGGGGGACATCAATGCCTGTCCAGCAGAGCTCTCTGCTGTGCATTAAGAAAGGAAGCAGGTGAGTCTTAGAACAGGGGTTTCACATAATCAAAAGTATGGAAGAGCATTTTGCAAGATTTTAACCTTTTTTTAAATCATTCAGTGTTATGGTTCTGTGTCATATTTCCAGCCATGGTGCAAAGACAAAGGTTCTTTAAGCACCTGCTAAGACCATTTCCTCTTTCCCTAAAGTGTTTGTTCATCCACCAACTCCAAATGCAGTTACTGATATTTTAAGCTGCCTTGTTTTCTAACAAGCTGAAGTTTAAAACAGGTGATTGAACGTATAATTGCTGAGAATATTCTAAATTGAGAAGGTTTGGCTTCTGGAATGAAATCAGCTTGTTTCAAACCCCGTTTAGAAGCTGAAGAAGTTGTGTGAGAATCCTTTATCATCTGCTGTTACAGGATTCTGGAAACAGCTTCATGGTGAGGTGATGTCCTCTTGGAAAACTTCGGTGCGCTTGGAGCAAACCCCCAGAGTTCAGGCCACTTGGCAAGGACACTGCAGTCCCCACCCAAGCCCTGCAGGCTGTGGGAAAAGACAACTTTTTCTTGGCCAGACCAAACCCCTAGGATCCAAAAGAGCAGGAGATGAAAAGCAGAAAAGGAGAATCATGGACAGAAATAACATCTAAGACTTTACATAAGTTGTCTCACCTTGACTTACAGTCAGGACATATTATTCTTAGTGGCACTCCAGATCAGTTAAAATGAAGAGATTGCAGCAGCCTCAGCTAAACTTTAAACCGGATCATTTACACATAGCTAACACAAAAAAATGTACTGTGTGATTCATATTATTATTATTCTGTAATATGCTATTTATTTTACGTTGTTCCCACATTTCCTGGTGCTTAAAATACTTTGGAATAACTGCCACCACATAATTACATGGTTGTGTTTGTCAAGAAATGTAACTGTGAGTATGGCTCTTAGGCTTTTGGAAGCTGGGCTACTACCAGAGAACTCTCGGATTGCAAAAATGCTGAATAATAGAAAAATCAATATTTGTCTATAAATAACCTCGGTGGACTTCAGAATTCCACGGGGCTGAGGTAAATAAGACAACAGCCTTGTCTGACTCGGGGATGTCCCAAGTGTTTAGAAAGTTATAGAAACCTGGCTTTTCAATGCAGTCTTAGGACCTGAAGCAACTTTTTTGGCTGTGCCTCTCTGGGGCTGGGAATTGCCAGTTGGAAGAAGCGTGAGGAGAGATGGAATGTTTGATAAGTGATAAGTCTGTGAGCTGCACACAGACATGTGGATTGCTGTGGTTGTGTGTCTGACCCTGCTTTTGGATGGCCACCCCAAATTCTGCTCAAACGTACATTTTCACTGAGCTTTCTTGTTCCCACACAGGATTTTGTTTTAACTTTGCTGCTGCTCTCAGAAGCCCCTGAAAGACTAAAAACTGACCTTTCCCTCAGTGGAACATGATGGGTTTCTGTGCTGCACTGCCACAGATGCCTCCCCATCCCACCACCCATGGCTGCAGAGGGAAGTGGTGTGAATTAAGCTGAATTGACATCACTGAGTGCAATGACCAGGCCAGTGCTGTACAGGGTGAAGATTCATGTGTTTCTGTACTATTGAACACCTATGGGACCAACTGTTGTGGAGCAGCAGCCACAGGGAGCCTGTGGGGTGTGCATCTTTTGGAAGCAGTAGGAATCCTCTGACAATGTTAAAAAAAGCACCATTCAGGGCCAGGGTGGGGGAGTGGAGGGAATAACAACTGAACTGAGGGTGGTGACATCTGGAAACTGCATCACGGAGTGCAGGATGAGCTTGCCAGAGGGCAAGGAGCAGGCATGGAATGTGGTTTTGTGATACCTACAGGCAGCAGAACCTGCTTTTGGCACCAACCCTCTGTAATCACTATCCCAACGCTTGATCTCACAGCTAACGTGGAGAACAAAGCAGATGTGAAGATTAAGCTTCAAGTGCAGTAAAACAGTGTATAAATCTGCCCAGCATACTGAAATGCTTCTCATGCACTGCTAAGGATGCTAATTTAATAATGCATCTCCTAATGCAAACCAATGATCTTCCCCTCCAAACCCCACCACTGCCACCAGGTGTTTTTCAGTCATGGATTACTGTTTGCCTCTGTTTTGAAGGGATGAGGCACTAGCTATGTAATGAAATCAATTTGTGAAATGCTCATTGGGGCAAATGGCTCAGGATAGTCCCAGTTAGTGGTTGCAGGTGTGAACACATTTGTCCTGAATGTAAAATTGATGCCTGACATCCTCAGCATGGCTAAAGTCAGGCTTTACCTTTGTAGTTAGGCTGAACCCTATTAACATTCCTACTCACATCAGCCCTGAGGCTGGGACTGTGTTTTCTCCTCCTACAAGTGAGAAAAATGAAAAAGTAAAGTAGAAATGAGGTAGGCAAACTAGGAGAAGATGAAGGTCTCTCAGAGTTCTCATCTCCAAACCAGTACTTGGTACCCTAACCCTTCACACTATTGCATGTCACAGGAAAGGATCTTTGGTGCTCTGGAATGTATTTTATTTTGGGGAATATAGTTATGACTTGGTCATCAAAAAATGGATTTTGGTGTTTATTTCTAAACAATGAACTCCAAAACTAAATATCAGACTAGAGATGTATTTATGAAAGCATTTCAGATGCTTAAGCCCCAGAGGAAACATGGGATGAGGAGGGGGGAAGAGTGTGTGCATGATGATGAATCATACTTGAGGAGAAAAAAAATATCATTAGGGTAGTTAGTTTTAGGTTTTGGGGTTTTTTTTTCCCCTTGGAAAAAGCAGTAGACAAGCAAGGTGAAATTTCAATTTGATACTCTTACAAAAATGTTTATCTGGTGTTTAAGGGTCTTTGTGGCTTTTAGCTGAATTGTTTTATGTATGCACCTGCTGACCCTGTAAATACTGTTAGATGTCCTTTCCACAAAGCACTGCGTCAGCTTCTGGTTCAACCACCCCACGGCTTTTAGGCACGTTGTTGTTTCTGCAATCCTGAAATTAATGTCAGAGACCTTTCCAGCTGTAGAGTTGTGTTGGCACCAATCAGTTCCCCTCAGATGTCTCCCACCATTCAAGCTCTCAGCTGCCTGTGGCTGGTTAAATTCAGTGTTTGTGGCTGTTGCACAGTTGTCTTCATTATTTTACGTGGGGATTAAGTGCATGGTAAAGTAGTTGCTTGAGTACTTGATGTTTTTGTGAGCCAGAATGAAACGTGACAATGGTCCAGCACCTGAGCTCGAAGCTGCCTTCCCTCGGCTTCCTGGCAGGGATGTGTGTTCAGCAGTTTGACACGGCTCTAAATGGATGTTATTACTCTTCAGTCTGGCCTGGACACTTCTTGGAAAGGCATTGTGGCACACAAAGACATTTGCAGAGGTTTTTATCCTCGCTCGTTTTGTGATTTGTACTTTGTGTTAGTGGCTCTGTTACGACTTGTTCAAAGAGAATTCAAATTTATTGTTGTATTTTTCAGGAATGACAACACTCTGCTCAAAAGCATCTCAGTTTACCTCAATTTTAAACATTTTGCCATTGCTTAGCAAAGGGTGAGAGAAAGGAAGTGCTGGTCCGAGAGAGGCACGACTCGCTACATTTTTAATTTGTTCAAGTCTATAAAGCCATTAAACAGCTTTTCCTCTTCAAAGGAAGGTCACATCAGTTTGATTTTTGTGGAGTCTGTCAAGCCCAGTTCCTGTATTTAACCTTATTTAATTTTATTTACTTACTTCCTTTTGGCCATTAAAATATTTGGGGTTTTTTGGTAAAAGTCACCTTTTAAAAAAACAAAACAACAAAAACCCCACACAACGCAATAAAAGCCCCAGTCCTACTAACAGTTCAACACACTAAGTAGAGACCATGATGTGTAGCAGGCCATCCTGCCTAATGGCTCTTTGTTGTGACTGTGAGGAAGATTTTCTGTGCTTTCTTTTTTTCATACCTGTCACAGATCAACTTGATTTCCCAAACCCAGAGGGATCCTGAGGGATCCAGAGAAAATACAAAGAATAAACCTTATTTTTCATCTAGTTTGCGGTATAGGACTTTGTAAGATGATTCTTCATCCACATCATTCAAAGACCTAAATTTAACTGTTTTTTTCGGGGTTGCATTGTTGTTCAGCACATTCTCTCCTTTTTAAATTTCAATCTTTTGTACCACTTTCAACCTTCCTATTATTTCTCAGCTCCTTTTGTACCCACTCTGTGTGTTGCCAGTTCTGCTTTGAAGTCCTTTGCTATTCTGTCAGGAGAGAGATTTATCTTGCATGACTTCTCTTAGCTCTCTTGCCTCTGTGAAGATGTGGCAATGTGCACCTCTGGCGATCCGTTCTTGGGTTTTACTTACTTTTATTTTTGCCACTACGTACTTTTTATATAAGTATATGGTCACTCTTATTTTCTCTGGAATCCCTTCAGTCGGATCGTTTCTGCCTGGGAGTTGGGGCTCTTGGAATTCAACGCTTTTGCACAGTGAGCAGCTGTAACAAAACTGTCTCCAAGAGCTCCCTCTTACAATGAGGTCTGTGGGGTCAGGCCTTTGCGTGTGCCTGTGGTCCTACTGATCCAGCAAGATTCCCCACAGAGCAGCCCATTTGGCTGGAACTCCTTGGAGAGCAGTGACCTGCGTGAGGCATGACCCCTGCTGCTCCCCCACTCTGCTGCCTAAGCACCAAACTCTGAATCCGCGCTGGCGTTTCCATGTTCCGTCATCCCTTTGTGTTTTAGGTACGTTTTCTCAGACTGATGGCTATTTAATCTCCCCCTGGTGTTCTGTTACCTCTGGGTTTGTTGCACGCCGGAGACAAAGAGGCACGAGGGGTTAACACCAAAAAAGTTCTTATGTAATCCATCTTGCCTCATTATTCAAGTCTGACTATAGCATACAAGGAAAATGCAGAGAAGAAAAATCTGGCGTCCATAGGGGATACATTGAAAAGGTCATTTTTTGTGTTTGCCTGTCCTGCTGTTTTGAAAAAGCACTTGAGCATGTTCACCTCACTTCTATTTTGGAAACCTTTTACTTCTATATTCAGTTTTCCTTTGTGTCTTGCTACAGCTCAGAAAAAGTTGTCAGAGAGATCTCCTTGAAGACGGCATCTCTGAGTCGTGGGACTGAAGCTAATGGAGGCCTCGTGCTCATGTCAACAAACTGCTTCTGTTGCCCTGTGACCTACCTGGGAGTGTTGCAGATTTATGGTTTGATGTGCTTCCTCACAGGAGAACAAATCCAGCTTTGTAGCTGCAGCTGGAACTGGAAGGAAATCTACACAAGATTAATTTTACCTGTAAGTTTTCATATTGCCATTTATTTGAAATTCACCCGTCAAAGTAACACTAAGCACTGGTGATGGATTGTTTATTAAGGAATCTATTATGGCAAATAGTTTAAATATTTGTGATGTATGAAGAAAAGCATGTTTTAAATGAGTTAAGGAACTCCATAGGGGGAAATATGTAGTAAATACTATCACAAAAAGATGGAAGCAGGTGAGGGGGGCAAAAATCAAAATGAGTACAAGTAAGGATTTATAAGACTTGTTTACTCTGTCTTTTAACTAAAGGCTCAAAGTTGTTGAAAAATCCTAGTGGCCATGAGTTAGTAGGCCCCAGGCTGCATCTGGAATCTGGACATCCCCCATGGATAAGGACCTCCATGGTGGAGTCCTTGAGTTGGGTTCTGGTGTGCTGAGGGGGGCCAGGGAATCTGGGCATTGCCTGTGCAGGACTCACGGAAGGCAGAGATAAACCGTGCAGCCTCCTGAGCTACCAAAAGCTGAGACTTCAAACCACTTCCAGTAATAACTGGTCCTGTGGAAACACGTTGCTCTGCTGGTGCAGGCAAGTGTGTGTCATATCTGAAATGTTATCACAGGAGGCCTTCCAAGAATGAACGTGAGTGCTTTGCTAGGTACAGCTCTCAGCTGCTGGCGTTTTGTGGGGATGTGCATTACGGTCAGGTCCTCATCCTGTTGGCATTAAACTTACTCTTGGAATGGAGCGGGGTTTCTGGAAACTAAAATTTTTCTCGTTTTTTATTTAAACAGAGATTAATTAACACAGAAGAAAAATATTACAGTATTTGACAGTCACAATAATTCCCTTGAAATGCAGCGCTGTGCCTTGACAAAATCACTTCATATAAATCACCTGAAGTACAGATAGCTTAAATGTTCCAACAGGCAGAAAAAAGATTCAACTTTCCTCTTTTTAATTTTAAATTTAAGCAAAACATTAAGATACTTCACACTACAAGACACTACAGTACATTTACTTCGGGTAAATTAATAATGTTGAGACATTTCATTTTATCCTGTTGTTGTTATGGGAAATAAGTTTCAAAATACTCCAACTAGTAAGACTAAAGCATCTGCTGCAGAAAACTTCATAGCCAGGCCATTTGCTTCCATTTTAAGAATGATGAAAAAATATTCCTCTTCTTACCCCAGGGGAAAAAAATAGTGTGGAAATACATCTTTGTTAAAGGCCTTACTCTGAACAAATATATGTTGCTGAGGGAAAAATTCTGACCAAAATACGTTTATTTATAGCTTACTTTCTCCCAGTAAATAAAAAAGTATAAGCTTTGATGCTTTAGGCTGACAGCATCTAAGGATCTTCACTTGCCTGCAGAGTTCAATCACTGGTTAAGCCAGGTAGGCATTTCCAGCAACGTAAAACAGTCTAAAATATGGAATAGCATCTGCACTCCAAAGGAGGCAGAGAAAATGTGCTCCTCTCTGCATTCTTACCAAGGTCCAAGGGTTTTGCTTAGTTTTTCTTCCTTGCCTCAATTGTTGGCTGCTGGTATTGAACATCTGTAGGATTAACACAAGATTTTTTTTTTTTTTTATTTCCCCACTTCCGTGCACACATTAATGCCACGCAATTCTTCGGAATGTGGCTGCCATGTGGATATCAAATCCAAAAGAGAGAGCCTTGCTTTAGGGCTGAGCTCCCACCGAGTTCTAAAATAATTATTAAAACAGCTTTATAATTAAAACAGTAGAACTTGGAACATTTAGAGGCTTTGGGACATGCCATATGCCTCATTGCAGAGCATCTACGTGAGTCATCTGCTGACCCCGCTGCCCAAACTCTTTGTAAAAGAAGACAAAAGGAACGTGGTAGTGGGTGGTGATTAGACCCAGCAACAGGTAGCAGATGCTGCTGTTTCATGCTCTTCTCGTGCTTCTAGCAGTGCACCTCCTAAACACAGTACCATTCCATTAGTGCAAGGGGGTGAAATGTAGCCTTTTCTGCAGCATGAGTGAGACTGAAAGCTAGTAGTTGACCCAGAAAACACCTGTGGGCTCTGATTTTCACTCTAAGCCCTGTCTTGCTGGCTGCAAGAGAAAAGAGCAATTAATTGTTTCAAACAGAAGAACCTCTCCTCTTTACCCTCTGCATTGCTGTAACAGGACTCCAGTACCTCTGGGAAAGAATGGCTGCAAAACTTAGGGAAGTGAGAAGGAAATGAGAAACTATTCCTTTTAAATAATTCAGTGCCTTCACTTGCTTTTATCTCTCATCTATTGTGAGCTGTTTATTTTTATTCCCTCCTAGAGGGATGTTGCAGCCAGAAGTGTTCCATCCCTCTTTACTGACTCACGCTCCCACTACTTTAATGGCACCTGCCTGCTTTGCAGTTGGCTTCAGTATTATGGTCTGTATTTCCAGTCCTAATGTCATCTGCAAAAACCAGCCAGGCATGAATCACACCAAGAAAACACATGCTAGTGCTTACTGCTGGGATTGAGGTTGGGACTGGGTTAATTAAGAAAAGTCCCTGGAAACACTGGAAGAGACATCCAAATGGCCACAAATAACAGGAAGGCTCACAGCTTGAATTTTGACCAGGACTGTTTGGACTCACTATCTTCTTAAACACAGAGGACGGAGGATGTCAGGGATTTACAAAGAGTTCTTTGTAAATCACAAGTTGCCACGTGCATGGACAGCAGAGCAGACTGGATAACAGAAGCTCTGCTGTTGTTTTAGCCCCCCAAAAGCTGAAATTTAAAACAATTACTAGTGTAGCTTCAAAAATTAGCACCACCAGGTGTGTTTTAAATAATGCACTGGCAGAAGATGTGTTTATCATTAATTTCAGATCTGATTGCAAACTTTGTCCCTTTTCGTATTTCTAGTTGGATTGTTCAATGTTGTAGCAGCTGTGACATCTCAGCCTTTGTCTATTGATAAAATCGTAGTGCACAGTACACTTACTGCTGAAATTTATCAGAATTTTCATTTAAAAGGCCAGTTTTCTGTCTGTTGCAAGGGTTATAACTCAAGAAGTTTATCACCATCGTTTTTCAGAGAGTTAAGACACACCAGTCATTTCCAAACAATTCAGCAAGAGCCTTTTGTTGTAAAACAAATATTCTGGTTTTGTGACATATTGTGGAAGCAAAAATTTTTGCCATTTAAAAACATACTCCTCTGTTTCATAAACGAAAGCCCATAATTTAGTGGAATCTTGAGATGCCTTTGGGTAGAAACCTGCTTTTATCAGAATGTATTTTTTTTCCCTGAAGCACAAGGAAAAAAAATAATTATTTTGCCATCACTACCAAATTTTTCAAACCCAGCACTTTTTAATTCAATGTCTGTGTGATCTCATGATAACCCAGACCCCTGAGAATCCAATCTAATGCAAGATTTAGGTGAGGACTGTCCAGAACTTGGAGTTCAGCTTTTCCCAAACTTCCGGAAGATTCAGATCCAAGAATTGTTGTTTGGGGTTTTTTATGCCTTGGGGAAGATCAGATACAGCAGCAGGTTTTTTGGTTTTTTTTTGCTTCACCTCTATAGCTACCCAAATCCTACAAATAAAACCATAAGACACAGCAGGACAATGATCAAGCAGCTGCAGGTTCAGTGTTTTGATGAAACATTGAATGAGCCCCTCGGCTTTCCTTTATAGGAGTATCAAAATCTGTGTCTCTAGGAGGTCTCTAGCTGCTCGTTTCTTCTCCTCCACACATCTGCCCTTCACACAGACACTGGATTTCCAGTAGCATTTGTAAAGCAGCCAGGGGAGTGGTGTCCCACATAGCACTTTGCTGTGGAAGATAAAGGTCTTCATCCTTCCTTTCCACAGGATGTTAGAAGGACTGTGATTTGTCAGGCAGCACGGACAGATTGGAATCTTGTGAGACATGATGGATATTTGGCAGTAAATCAGCCATCAGAACCAGGGAAACTCGGGGGTAGTTTTGTCTGTTGTAGGAGTAGTTGTGCAGAGCATGAACAGGCTTCGGTCTCACAGGACATAGCATCTGGTTCACTGAAGGGACATTCCTTTCCCAGTGTATTACATGCTAAAACCATCCTGCTGTTTTCTTTTTCTTTTCTGCTTTCCACCACACAGGGAACTAGAAAGCCTGTGATGCTGAAATCCACCATTAGGCCCATGGAAGGAAACCCCAGCCTCAGCAAACAATAAAGCTCATTTTACTTCCTTGATGTTTCTCATGTTCTCAGTTTCTATGAGTAAAAGAAATCCTGCCATCATTTAAATCATTGGAATATGTAGTAGTCAATGCCAGTAATCTATTGTGTTTACTCTCTTCTGTCATTCTGCTTTTGAAGTCTCTAAGCCAATGCAGTTCTTGCATTAAAGACAAATAGAACAGCTTTGTAACACCTGCCTCTCCCCTTCGTAAAGAAAATTGAAAATGCATCGCAGAAGCTGTGGCCACAAATTTGTTTCACTAAAAATTACCCAGGAATTGTTAAATAGTGAGCGTTAAACACTTAAATGTTGAATAGAGTGAGAATAGCAATAATAAAAAATAACCACAAAACTCGACTCCTTATTTTCTCAGCTGGGAACACCACCATGTGATGATATTTTGCCTTAAGACCCAGGTTCATCCTGAGCAGATGTTGCATCTTCCGGAGTCTCTTGCTAAAGGCGTTTCTGTCAATACATCTTCACAGGGGTTATGGCTGAGCTTCCCACGATAAATTTCTCTCTTAAGCACAGCTAATGTGAGTCACAGAAGGGTTAAGGTTGGAAGAACCCTCTGAACATCATCTTGTCCGAGAGGTGGCACCTGGAGCAGATGGGCTGGGGCACGACCTGGCCGCGTGTTGGGGCAAGATGATCGGAGAGTAAAAGCAAGAGGAACCTGGTGCTTCCTCTCTGCCCTCTTCTTTCTGTCTCCTGCTTAGGGTCAAGGGAGATATAAGAGCACTTGAAGGCTGAAAGAAGCTCAGGCAGTAACCTGGGAGCTTTTAGGCTGTGCCCAGTGACACCAGTGGACGAGCCATGGAAGGCTGGCTGAGAGGTCACACATGGGGGTTGATGGGGCAGCCTGGCCTGTCACAGGGTCTTGTTCACTGGCTGGGAGCAGCTATGGGAGCCCTTGAGCCAGCACAGAGCAGGTCCTACAGCTCCTGGGAGTTCTCCTGTGAGCTGCTGTGATGTGCTGCCATTGCTTAAGGTACAGGGAAAAGCATTTTCGAAGGATTTTTATTTAGCTGCTCTACATGAGCTTTTTCTCTGCCTACATTTTAATGCCTGACAGCTGAGCTTTTACAAGTTTTTGGAGCCATTAATCAGAGCAGCGTTTTGGGAAGCTTTTGCAATGTGTATTTGAGAATTTGTATGGCACTGGTTTAAATTAAAGGCTAAGGCTTACTTTTGAGGCTGCTTTTGGCCTCTTTCCGTAAAGCATGGAGCCCTGTATTATTGTTCTAAGAACCCATAATTAGTAGCAAATGTTTGCAAAATGCTAAAGGTTGTTGCTAGGGTGCTCCTTCAGGCTGGGATGTGTGAGAGATGGTTAAACCTAATTTAGATCTATTTCAAAAACTGTTTTCTTAAGCTGCGAGTATAGATCATTTTTATGCAGCGCAGTATGTTCTGACTTTTCAAATGGGCAAGGGGAATAAAGGCATTCCTTCAGGAATAGGCATGACTTTGAGTGAGCAGAAATTAAGCTCCTATTCTTTGAAGTAATTTACTAGGGAATCAGGCAGGAGATAGGAAACAGGACTTCAGACCTAGGCTGTTTTTCTTTTTCACAGAGGTGTTGACTCTTTTGCCCAGAACCACTCAGACTTCAAGCTATTTTATCAATTCAAATAAGGGCCAGAAGCATAATTTTACTTGTTTTGAAGGTGAATGATAACTTTTCTAACCGATAGCAAAAAATTATCAAGAAGCATTAAAGTATCCCCTAAAAATCTCTCTAACATTGTACGCCTCTTGACCATACACATAATGTCACATGTAACAATGACAATTGCTTTTTGCTAAGTTTGATGCCAGGTTTTGAAAGACCCATGTAAAAGGTGCTCTGTTTTTGCCAAAGAGTCTCTGAATGTATTTTGCTGCACAGTGCCCTAATAATTAACAGGTTGATTGATGACCTGCAGCCCCAAGCAGCTCCCATCCCTCTCTGGGTTGGAGCTGGTTGCTCCCTCAGAAGGAAGCAGGCTGTGGGATTTGGGGTGTCGCCTTCAGTTCTGCTGCAGGTGCCCCGTGTGATTTGGGTTGAGCCCATTAATCTCTTTATGTTTTGTTTCCCAGCCTCCTCCCCGTGTCCCCTCTTTGCACGGTGCCCTCTCTCCAAACGCGCTCTGCCATCGGTGGTGACTCATGGTGGGGTTTTGGGGCTACCAGAGGTGGGAATGGGCAGGGAAGGAACCTCTGCAGGAGCTGTATCTGGTGTATCACCCTTCAATGGGAGCCTGGGGGCAGGGAGTGCCAGGGAAACCTATCCTGGGAGGCAGGTGACTGTGGGGAATACAAGCAACACCTTCCCCTTTTTTGTGGATGTCTTGCTGAGTTAATGTCTATTGTCCAAAAGCTCTGGATGTGGGACAAGAGGAGGAGGAGGAGGATTTCCATATTTGGGGTGAGTCAGGCATTGATCCAGCCCAAAAACTGGAAGTTTGCCATAAATTCTGGTCCTTTTCACGACTAGGGATGCACACGGACCGACAGTGTGACTTGAGCACTGGATTTGGCCTTGGAAAGGGAGGTGTCTGTGCTTCAGTTCAAAGGGCATCAGAGTGCAGACAGGTAGAGATGCACTTTAAAATTTTCGTGGGTCTGTGGTGATTTTCATTAGAGACATGTGGGAAAAACATGGAAAATGAAGGCGTTTCAGAGGCCAGGAACATGAGTGAGATTCAGCATGCAAATTAGATTCTTACTTAAATATCCCCCTCTTTCAGCCAGGTTTTGGTGGGAGCAAATTGCTGTGCATGCAGTGGTGACACTGAAGCATTCCCTGGTGTTCCCTCTGTATCCAGGCTCCTCAGCTGGGGTTTGCACGCACAGCACTTGCTGTCTGTGCTGGACTGCATCCAGCTCCTGGTGTCCCCTGCAGGATGGCAGGCTCTGGATTATGGAACAGCAGAGACAATTCTGTGCTCCTTTAGTTTTGTATGTTAATCTTGAGCAGTCAGAGGCATGTGGAAGTGTCAGTGCACCACAGCGTGAGGGTCATTGTGCTCTCCAGGAGACTTAATTGGGCTGATTAATTCACAACTGTACTCCAGCTGCCTGGCTTGGTGGATTCTTGAGCTGTGGTGTACAGTCCTTTCTTAAACCCTGCTTCCTTCTGAGTCACATCATCATGCATCATCATTTGAATCAACAGGGATGATGGGAGGATGTCACTTACAAAGAGTGTTGACAATGCTCTGAGTGCCAGAGCTGAGATCTCTCCCCTGTCTACTCCTCCTCATCTTTGTTGCTTCATTTCTAAATAAAAATAGTTTTTAAAAAAGCGTTCTCTCATTTTCAGAGGGGGAGAAGAAGCTTGTTAGATGTTTAAAGTTTGGCCATTTGAGATGCTGTTAGAGTTTTGTCTTACATTGTGTTTTGTGGGGTTTTTTACCACACTGCTTCTAGTGCTCTTGGCTCCAAACAAAAGCTTTAACATTTTGCCCTAAAGTCTGTGACAAAGTTGAAGAGCTTGTCTACATTTAGAAATAGATTTATCCTTACTCTAAGCTCACAAGTCAAATCAGTACTATTATATCCATTTTTTAGTGAGGAACAGAAAAATAAGGCAGCGGGATTTCCCCGGGGTACCTAAAGCTGTGATATGGCCCATTTGCAAGTAAGCAGGACAGAATTATCACTGATGAGGTTGGTTTTTTTCCTGAATACTCAAGTTAGACTTAAAACTTGTTCCAGGGTATCTATTTGGTTTTGTGTTTGTTTTTTTGGTTTTTGGATTTTTTTCCCCATCATCCCTACCCCTCTTTCAACCACCTTAAAAAAGGATCAAGAGTAACCACCTGGATTTAAAGTCCTTCTTACACAATTGTTAGCTATCAAAATGTTGACTTCCAAGTGAAATCACCGGATTGACATGTTGCTGCTAACTGAAGGATCAGAAGTATTAATTAGAATCAGACACAGTGAAATGCTTATCTCTAAGCCACGAAGTCTACGAAGAGATCCCAATTACTTTCTCTTTTTGCTTAGAACAAGTGGTGACTTCATTTTTATTGCCTTGCTGAACTGTCAGTCTAATGTCAGTCATTGGGAAGAGTATGTAAACTGAGCTAGCAGTCAGAAACAAAACAAAACCATCAGATGGATGCATCAAGAGTTTGGAGTTAGTTTCATTTAAGCTGTAGGAATAGTTTGCATTTCTAAGCTGTGTTTACACAAAGGTTTGGTTCAGTGGCCTGTATAGTACTGGTATGGGACTATCTGATGTAGTTGTTATGCTGAAAAGCTGCAGCTAGAACAATGGGAACTTTGGGAAACTGGTCTTTTCTAAATTTATTTCCCTTTAGTTGGGGCTAGAGCTTGGCTTTCAGCTGAATGTGAGTGTGGGTGGTTTTTTGAGAAATGTCATCTTCTGTATGTGACTTGGCTTCCTTATTTATCTTGAACTTGTGAGAAGATGTTTCAATGGCAGAAGTGAAAATAAAAGGGGATGTAAGAGCCCACCACTTGGAAGAAAGTACTGCAAGCTAAAAGTTATAAAACCGATTTTGCGTCCTTAGAAATAACTCCTCAAAGTGTGAATAGGCTGAAAAGAAGTTGCATGGCTTGTGCCCCGACTGGGTGACTCCAGGTCCCTTCAGGAAGGGCTGCAGTTTGCAATTTCAGCTTCTTTTTCAGAAGAGCTACACTGGCAAAGACATGCACAGGCCTTCATCTGAAAATGGGGGACAGATGCATCAGGGAAGTGCTGTGGCTTGCACGCCTCCTGCCATGGGCACAGGCTGCTCAGGATTCGTTTGCTGACATGTCCTTCTCTGCACAGGAAAGCACTGCTGTATTTTGCTTATTGTGGGTAGTCAGACCAACATCTCAAACCTGTCTTACCAAAATTCCATAAGGAGCTGTTGAGTTTCTAGTCTCACAGGCCATGGAGTATGTCAACTATCCTAAGAAACCACTGTCCATACAAACAGTGCTTTGCACCCAAGTCTGTGCTGTTGATTTGGTCGTTGCTGGCTGGTTTGGTTTTGTTACACTGGGTAAAGTACAGAACATATAACCTGTAGTAAGCAATGTCCATGGTGTGGATCTGATGGACCCCTTCCCAGATTTGCACTGTCAAGAGTTGGGTCAGCAGCAATCTGTCTCAGGTCAGAAAGCTGTTTTGGCAGATGTGGCTGATGCTTTCCATATCAAGAGTTGGAGCTGGAGGAGAAGGGCTAAGGCCTGATTATGGCTTGGATTAGGAAGCTTGCTTGGAAGCCGGGTGAAAATGTCCAGCTGAGATGCAGAGATTGGTTCTAATGCTCTGTGGAAGTTCTCCTGAGCAGATATTAAGCTCTAAGAAGAAAGACAGAAAGTCAGGAGGATGGCACTGTACAGTACAGGATATAGATTTATAGCTGCTCTTGCCCAGCTGTGACTTGGTTAGCATTAGAATGTGTTGACAATGTAGATATAAACTGAATATGATTCCCATGTTAGTAGATTGTCCCCCCGCTTTCGGAGCATATTTGTTTGCTGTGGTTACCAAGGGGATCAAGCACAGCTCAGCTTTTGTTCAGCAGGCAGGAGAATCTGCCAGTTCTTCAACAAAGGCCTGATAAGGTAATTTCCTTCCTCTCACGTTGACAGCAGTGACTGCAAGTCAAACAAATGGAAAAGTTGTCTCAAACTGTGTTTTCTGGTAGTGACTGTGATGCTTGTGGGCTTGTGTCCTGGCTGGCTTTGGTCTTAGTGTTGGTGGTCTGATCTCTGAGGACCCTTGGGGGAGAAAAAATTCCCTTTGTGTGGCGAGATACTATTTAAAATCCATAGGCTAAGTGTGCTGTGCTGGGACCTCACTGCTTTTTCTACGCCATAAAACAATAGATTCTGGGGAAGACCATGGCAGATATAAGACAAAAACCTTAGTGGGAAGACCACCAAATTGATCACCATGGGGAGGATTGTAGAGTCAGGAACAGGACAGGTAGTCATGGGTAGAAAGGGAGAAATGCTAGATAAACAAAAAAAAGCTTGTAGCTGGTTTCTAGTTAAAAAAAAAGGTGAAGATTTAGACAGTTATGCAGCATGGTAGTTCTTGGCTGACCTGTCTACCATCATAGGTAACGTTGACACCCCTCAAATTCAATTTCTTTGTTCATCTGTTTCCACCAGCCCATATGCAACCACAAGGTGGGCTGGCTCTGTAAAGTCTTTGGTGTTACAGAGGGATGTCTTAATGAATATTATCAGCTGATTTGATGCAGTATTGATAGGCAGGAGGGTGGCAAAGAGGGGTGGTTGCTTTGTGTTCGAGTGGTCACATCAGTAGAAACGAGTGTGAGGGGAACAGGCTTGACTGTGGGAGTCAATTACCTTCACAAGCCTGAAGTGATCCTGGATATGTGCTATAAATCTGTCTCCAGTGAAATATTTAGATAACAACAGGCAGACAAAAAAATGACTGTACAAGTCATTTTTTCCTTCGTGTTTGACCTCTCTCTCTGAACCAAAGAATGACAACCGGTTTTTCTGCTCCCTTAGCTCAGCTCTGCCACCTGAGATGAAGGATCTGGTGCACGAGAGCAAGAGCAGAAGAGTTCATGTATCTCGGTTCCTTTGGATTTGTCAGTGTACTTATGTGTGTTTTCTAGTTTCCTAGCCTAGAGAGAGAGAACAGAACATTCCAGAGTGTATCTTACTCTTCAGATGTCCCAGCTGGAGCAGCAAGCTCCTTTTCAGGGCATTTTTACCCTAGTTCTGAATTCCTAGTTTCCTGCATAGTGAGTGAGTTTGGTGGTCAAAATTTAAAAAAGAGCTTGCACTTGTAAGTGAGACAAAGGCTCCCCTCTCTCCTGCAACTAATTTTTTTAGGAAATAAGGAAACTTATTTTATTTTTCTGCAACTGTTCCATGACATGCAATGGGATGTTGACCAAAACAGGAGGGCCTATCGAGTTACTATGCTGAGCATCACTTTGGGAGCCCACAAATATGGAAAGAAGTGAAAAGCAGCTTAGTAATAGAACCAAGCAGTAGAGGCTAATTTAGGTCTTGTGTATTGACACATCACCTCACAGTTTCAAAGTGGGCAATCAGAAAGTGGAAGATGCCTAAGATGAGTGGAATCGAAGATGCCAGAAATCAGAAGTGTCCTAAAAGGCAAAAGTAGCATATGTCTCTCATTGCAGCAATTAAAATTTGATGTTTCTATAGTGATTAGGAGCATGGGGGAAACAGGAGTTGAAACTAATAACTGGAAAATATCAACAATGTCATTGTGGACACTGATGCTGCATAGTTTGCTGAGTATCGGGTAAGTTCTGCTATCTCCAAATGATACCTTGGACTCTTCATATCTGCACAAGAGCACTTCCTTTCCTTTGGACCATAGTTTCTAAATCTGCAAACACAGGTATTTTACTAATAGGATCCACATCTTCACCGAACCCTGTTCAGCCTCTGCTTGAAGAGTCAGCTTGGTCTTGCCAGCTGGGATCCAGTTTATGTGTAACTATTGCTAGCTGAGAGATGGCATGCAGTTGTAGGAGAGCAGCTTGGAAATAAACTAATCTAGAGTTAGAAGCAGAATGACTTCCCATTTCTTAGCAGATAGCATCTCACTCTTTGAGGTGTCTTGGTCTAGTATGCAGAATTCAAGTCCTGTTTAACTAGAATCCATGAGGGAGACCTCCTTGGCCCCTCCTTTGCTTATTTCTATTAAGCCATCCTTGGCAGTACCCTAATGGGAAGTCAAGAGGAGGTGATCAGGTCCTGGAAGATGCTGAGCTATTGGCATGGGTGACACACAGTTTGCAACCTGAGTTACAGACTAACTCATTCCTTCTGGTAGCTGTGTGCAAACTAGGCAGCTGCAAAGAGCAAGGAAAAGAACCCTGAAGTTAGTTCCTTACAGACTAAGCTCAAGTCTTGCTTTGCCCTCTCAGGCCAGATCTATTAAACTCCAGTTCAGACTGGTTCTGGTGCCAGACAGAGCTCCCAGAGATATTGATGTTGTGAGTGAAGCTACAGTCAGAGATGGCTTCTGAAGGTGCTCATGTAACATGAGTGAGTAGTAGTGTTAGTCAAATGTTACTTTTGACTCGCCATTTAAATTTAAAATACAGAGTAGTGGTTGCTGGAGCAGTTGCACCAACAATCAAGCCTAGCTCTGTCGTGGTTTCTGTAAGAGGCACTTTGGTATAACACTTCATGAACTTTAATTATGGAACAAAGACTACTCCTAGCTCAGTTGTTAATAATATATTTTGAGATTGAATGCTGCTATTGAAAATTATTCTGTACTCAAAGGATTCAAATCTGTCTTTTGGTAGCTGTTTCTACTTAGACACCAAGGCTTGAAGCTCAGCATGATGCCTGTGCCAGTGAGCCTTTGAGATGAGAAACCAATAGCATTAAACTCCTAAACTATAGTTTCTCGAAAATACTTAGGCTTTTTTCCCCTGGAGCTCTGCAGGAGTGAATACAAGGTTTCGACTTGCATGTTACTGAACTAATCAGTGCTTTAAAATCTAGCAGGTTCTGTTTAAATCCCTTCTCTCTGCCTTCACATGGATGTGCCTCTCACTGGCACTTTGATTTTAAGTCCCTTCTAAAACTGGAGGTACAACTGCAGGATTAATTTGCTGCAATGCCCTGGAACCTCTTCCTCAGACTAAAGAAGAAAGGAGCATCTCTAGTCTTGTCTCTGTGCTGAAGAATGGGGATTTTTGTCAAGGGTAAGAAGAAAAGTCACTGTGTTAAGGCTGGACTTCATGAGTGCTTGTCTTGGCAGTTTTACTTTTCTATGTGTCTGGTTCCATTCGTCCCCATGCAAACACCCCGGGCCCTGCTGACACAAATTGCCTGCCTGTTTACAAGAGGCACAGCACTCAGATTACTGGGCTGAAGCTGTTGCTGATCTTTTATCCACTTCATCTTCACTTGTAACAACTTTTTAAAAAAAGTAAAATTGAATCTTCCTACAGTGTAGTAACTAGCTGTGCCTCACTGTCAGTTTTGCCACGTGGGCTAGCATGGAGGGACATTTCTTAACAGCTGAATGACCAAGCCCACACATATCTGAGCTTGTGGTGTATCTAACATCACAGGAAAATACTACTGCTGTAGAAACAGGCTGCTGAGTCTGTGATAGAAAGCTGATTCCGTGTTCGTGTCCCTTTCCTTGATACAGTCAACAATACAAAAGTATAGATAACTACCTGTAAAGAAGGTTTGCAGCTGAAGCAGCTGCTGCTATTAAATTCATCAGCCATAATGAGAGGTACCAAGTCACAGCTGAGGCTCAGATACTCCTGCTTCTGCAGGAGAGTAATCAAACTCTATTCTGAAGGTGGTTTTTCCCCATAAGGAATGCAGGCTTTTGAGAGAACCGCTTGAACTTTATGAGGAACTACTTCAGTATGAAGGAAGTTCATGTAGTCTTACACCCCTTAAATACCATTTTTCTCTGGTCCTTGCATGGAAATCCATTGAGCATGCACAACTGTACTAGAGAAGGGTGTGTATTGAAAGAAACCTGCCCAGAATCATTGGTGCTGGGCTTCCTGCAAATCCCTCTTTGCATTAACTTGAGTACAAGCAAAGCAGCCTTCATAACACACCTAAAACATCCCTGAGAAAAACCACACAGAGCTTGTCTGTCCATCTCTGCTACTCTACAACAGCAAACATCCCAGAGAGAAGCACTTTTGGCATTCCCAGATTCTGCATCTGCCCTTTCAGGGACGTGCCCAGAGTGTTCTTGCAGGTGTGACACTAAGCAACCATTCTGCAGCAGAATAACCTCTCACGGGCACTCTGAAAAGGGCAAAATTGTAATGACAGTGAGGAAATGTTCTGTACAAAGCCATCACTCTGGTCCTAGTCAGACCTCTGTTGGTCCCTTGCTGCAAAAATACCAAAGATGAGCTTAAAAGCTACAATTCATGATGCTACAATTCATGTTGCTGCTGGATTCCAGGAATATGTAGATGTTGAGTGGTTTATAGCACATTAAAACCCGTGTTGTTCACAGGAGATACATTTACTTATCTTTACAATCAGCCTTTATTCTCCTGAGGGTGAAATTGCCATATCAATTTTCTTTCTTCCTCACACTCATCACCTCACTTCATTCCATGGGGAACACCTTTGCTCTCAAAAAATGATGTTGCAGTTATTCTAGCTAAACTCTGAGCAATGCATTTCTCATCTTGCCTTTTGCTTTGCAATCTGCTGTTTCTATTTTCATAGAATCACAGCATCATTGAGGCTGAAAAGACCATTTTAGATCATTGAGTCCAGCTTTTACTGTCCAGCCCACCACTAGTCATGTCCCCAGATGCCACATCTACACATCTTTTAAATACCTCCAGGGATGGTGAATCAACAGCTTTCCTGGGCAGCCTTTTCCAGTGTTTGATAACCTTTTCTGTGAAGAAGTTTTTCCTAGTGTCCAATCTCTGTGTTCCTGCCTTGCTACAGCAACTTCATATTGCTCGAGGGCATTACTCAGAGGTGCCTGAGTTGTGACAGGTTACTGTTGCCTGGAAGTCATGAAAAGCCATTTATCTGGGGAATTGCTCAGCACCACTCCTTTGGTGCCTGCTCTTTGTGAGCATTGCTCTGTATACAGGCCACACAGTGAACTTCAGCAGACTCCAGAATGAGGGAATGCTGCAAATCATTTTATCAGATGGACAAGTGAAATGTCAGGAGAGGAGTTTGTGAGGGAAAAAAAAATAAATTTCTTTTCCCAGTCTTTAGGATTACTGCTGCTAATCCATTCACTCATCTTGATAGCCTGCTGTTTATTAGTACTTCCATGTTTTTCCTTTTTTCTTTTCTTTTTTTTTTTTTTTTAAATTTCCATTTTCTGGCATTTTTTACCTTCCTGGTACATTACTTATATAAGATGGGGAGAGTTGTTTCTAAGTGGCATTTTATACAAAATATTGTGACTCCCCTCTTGTTGTCTCAATGGTTTATGATGCATTTTAGCTCCTCTAGCTACAGAGGCTTTCAGCATTTAAAATTTATAATGAAGGGGGTTGTTATATTTGGCTTTCATAACAAGAACCATTTGAACAGTTTCTTTATTTAGTACACATGCAATTTACAATGTGTGTGGGGAGGCTAGTATTTTTCCTAAAAGAGAAACACAAAGAAAATTGTTCTCTTTTCTGGAAAGGGTGTGAAATCTTTAGCCTCCACATTTCTGCAGCTGCAAAGAAAACTCTAAACTTCTAGAGGAGAAGTTGCTGTTATGCTCTGGGGACAGGGAGTGAATGTGAGAAAAAAAATGACACTGCTGGGCAAGGTACTTCTTGGGTCACTTTGTTATTCTCACAATTTATCTTAATTGCTCTAAATAGAGAAATTCTGAACAGAGGTTGATTTGTTCATTGTCTTGTCTGAACCATCACCTTTGTCTTTTGTACTTCAGTTCTGCTGGATCTCCACGTTAAACCTCCCTGGCAGCCTGGTTTACACCAGGCCAGGATTTGCTTTTTGCAGATGCTGTGATAATAAGCACAGAATGTTGCTTTAGTATTCCCGTGCTGCTGTTTACTTTGTAGGATGTAAGATGCTGTTGTTTACTCTGCTCTTTGACCTTCTGCTTCTTAATCTTCTTTTTGGACAGTATCTGCCCAGAATCTATCTTTAAGCAGAATGTAAAATTGAAGCATATTGTTAACTTCAGATGAAAGGTAGGCTTTGATGAGGGAGATAATGATCTGAACCTCAGGGTGTCAGCCAGCATCAGTGATGAAATGATGAAATAATTCCACTTACCCACTGCTTGTTGGGGCAGCCGTGGCCTCGGAACCGACTGCTTGGCAACTGCCTGTTTTGTGGGAATTTGCATGATTTGGAGATGCTCATTGTCTGTTAAGACCAAACCTGTGTCACAAACCAGAATGGCATTGGAGCATTCAGTAGAGGAAGCTTCTGTGATGGTGCTGTGACAGGAGAGATTTTGACTTTGAGGACCTCTCAACAGGAAACTTGCAGAAACACAATTTTCCATGAAATACTCGGATGGGAGAGAACATTCAAAATAAATTAGTCACCAAAATACAGAGAAAACACTGAGGGGCAGCTACTTGTTAATGAGAATGAAGTATGGTGATTGAGTTCTAAGCAGATGTGACACAGGGATTCAAATTTAATCAAAAACAGTGGCTTCAGTCTCAGAAACGTGGTGTGGAGCAGTTGGAGGCTGCAGTTTGCTTGGCTTCTCGCTTGAATGCCTCAGTCCAGGTGAATGCTACGATCTGCTGTGACATCTTGACCCACCACTGCTTTGCCATCTGTAAGCAGATGCTCACTTTGAGGGGCTGTTTCTGGAAGTGTTGTGATAAAGCCTAATTCCAGCAATCTTCTGGCATTTGTGTGCAGTATCCTGGCTTCTCAGGGCAGAGTCAGCTCTCCAAAGGGTAGGGGGAATGTGCTTATGCTCATTTTGCCTCTTCCTCTTCTCTCATTCCTTCCTTTGCTCCTTTCAACAGTTTTATCTGCATTGTAATAGAAAAACAATTAGGGATTCTGATCCTTTTAAAAAAAATTATATAGTCTGTATTTCTTTAAATCTTTGCCTGGTCTTGCTTTAGAATTTGACTATAAATGGAGGGGTTGAGAATGAAAGAGATTTTTCAAGCACAGAATTGTCAGTGTGACCCTTGTATTGGGATAAAAAGGAGAGAATATATTAAAAAAAAAGTTTCACTTCTTTCACCAGCTAGGTAAGATATGGTCCCTGTCTTCAATTCCTTGCCTTCCTACTAGATTTCCCAGCATAAAAAAAAGAAGTTAAATCTCGACATTCTGATATCTTTAAGATTTGAAATACAAATCATCTTTTATCTGTGGATTTTTCCCTGAATACACTCCCTCATATCTGCGAGGACGCTTTGCATCTTTGAAAACACAATAGAGCTTTGCCAGTAATGCAGACAGAAAATGAGTCATGAAAGATATCTCCCTGTCTGCCTGCTCTTAGCACCTGTGTGTCTGCCCAGAGTTAGGATTTCTATAAACTTTGTTTATGAGACATCAATCACCTGGAACAGCCCACAGAGCTCTCCCCTTGCTCTCTGTGCTTCTCCCTGACCTGAGCCGCATTCTCTGCCACTGCAGCTCCCTCATCCTCACTTGTGCTCAAACCTCTGGTATGGAAATCGGGGCAGAGGGTGGGATTTGGGCAAAATTTGAGGCAAAGGACAGGAATGGATCCTGCTGCCTTCCTTGGAAAATCTGCTGGCTGGATGATAGCTGCAGAGTTGCTGCGTGTCTCTGCCTTGACTTTCCCTTTTCTTGTGGAGCAGATGTAAATGTTACGCTCCCTGATTAACTTCCCCTATTTGTTGCCTCAAGGTTATCGTCCTTGGCCAGGAACAGGGCTGAACATAACAGATGGTTTGTAAATGGAGGAAGGCAAGGCTAACTGCATTCTCTGCTTGTGTTATACAACTGTGGTAACAATTGGTTTTCATTGGGAACAGAAAGAGCCTTGCTTAATATAGAAGGAATGAGTGCTTTACTCATAGCCCTAAAGAATAGAAACCTTTTCAGTGCAGAGCTATCAACATTCAGCATTATATTTTTGTTGGGTAGATTTGTTGTTCGAAACCATGGCCCTGAAACGCTTCTGTCCCTTCTGTGATTGGATTCTTGTGCCCTGAGATACCTGCAGGAATTTCTTGCTACGCTAGGAGAATATGAATAATAACCCAGATTTAAGTTTCAAAAAACGCGTCAGATGATCAGTGATTGCAGACAGACTGTCTGAAGTTATACTGGTTTTATTAGGATGTCATGCCACATGAGGTGAAATTCTACTACCTTTCAGACAATTTTCTGTCTTGTCCAGCTAAAATACAACTTTTATTCCTTCTCTTGTGTACTTTCCTTCCCCTGGTGTCAGGTAATGCGGAGTTTTTGTCAGTCACCATCACCAGTGCTTCAAGTGTGGCTGCTCCCATCCCAGGAAGGGACAAAGCACAGGACAATTGTCCTTCCTGCCCTTTTGCTAACACAGGGACGGTGCAGGCAGTGGGTGCTGTTTGGTGGAGTTATCCCTCCTGGGAATAGCCAGCAGCTTCCCTGCTCCAGCTTCTGCATCAGAAGCAAGAGCAGGTTTGCCTTCTACAAGAGACAAAGTGGGCACCAGAGCCATGTCCATGCTGCTGTCCCCAACAGGTGACTGCCCTTTGTGTTACCTGGGGCTGACCTTGATTACACCTCCAGATCTTGCTGCTTGTGTAGAGGAAAAAAAGAAAAAAAATGCTTCTAAAAGGTATTTGGTCAGAGGCCAATTTCCAATAATCAAAGCAAACAGATTTAAATTCCAAATATTGAGGGTAAGAACAGCTTTTATAAAATGATGATGACCTGATTTATTGAACTCTATCTGGTTATATCCAGTTCCTCAGCGCAGTGTTCCCTCCTGCTCTCCTATTGAATTTGAGTTCACCTATATAAAACCCTCTTCATAGGTAACAAAGCTTAAAAGCACTGACAAGAAGAAGAATCTGCGAAACAGATGTTAAAAGAAAGCAGTCAAAAATCACTGCTCTTATCCCTTTATTTATTCCCTTGTTTTTCCAAACTGCTTTGGATTAGCCTGCATCAGTGTCTGTAGCCTTGCACGGTTACGCTTTAGGGGAGAAAATGCTGGGAAGGAATAGTTAAGCTTTGCTCTTAGCAAGAAAACAAGATTTGTTGCCATACATTGTCTATAATTCCCTGGGGCATCTCCCAGTGAATCGCTGGGGTTTACTGAGATCTCTTTTCCACGCTCGAATTCTCTCGTGTCTCAGCTGAGCACGGCACTGCTGGGGCAGTGGGGTGACCCAGCTCTGTCCCTGCTGCACACCCAGGGGTGGGGGGCTGGCCTGGCTGGGCCACCCTTGCACACCCTTGGGAGCATCCTGTAGGAAATGGCTGGGGAAGCAGCTCGCTGGCAGCTCCTGGCAGGGGTGCAAATTGTCCCTCAGCCCTGGTGGGAGGAAAAAAGGGGGAAGTTTCTTGCCCTTACCCAAGGCTGTTGTGTGTGGTTGTGCAGGGAAACTTCAGTGTAGGGGCAGGTGGGGAAGTGGGAGTGAGAAGAAGGTGGAGTGAGTGAAAAGGGGAGAAACCTCTGGAGAGCTGTGGTGATACAAATGTCCATGGGAGTGAGGCTGCCTCTGCAAGGGAGGCACTGAAGTGTGCTCAAGGCTCTAATGCTCAGGCAGTCAGCAAGGGAGGCACTGAAATGTGCTCAAGGCTCTAATGCTCAGGCAGTCAGCAAGGGAGGCACTGAAATGTGCTCAAGGCTCTAATGCTCAGGCAGTCAGCAAGGGAGGCACTGAAATGTGCTCAAGGCTCTAATGCCAGTTCTAGGCATGCAGCCTTTCTGCATGATCTCTGAAGGAGATAGAATTACTGAAGGTGTCTCCATCCTTTTGCCATTTAATATTTCTTTCTCCCTCACTCCCTAGCACTGATGTATTCCAGATTTTTTTTTTTTTTTAGCCAGGAAATGCTACCTGAATATCCCTCTCCATCTTCTCCTCTGTCCAGCATGTGGGTGTTTTGACAAATTACCACCTGGTCATCAGCTGGAAAGATCGGTTCCTACCACATAACTTTTCACTACAACTATTAGCAGCTGGTAAGCCAGGGATAAAATTGCTGAGGTAGATGGGAAGCAAAAACCCTTAATCTAGATGACATCTCCACCAAATGTGAGTCAACACATTTCACTGTACATTCAGCATTTCTTTGAAACAACTGAAGTGTGATGGAAATTCGAATGAGTAAGGACTAGGTCATGATTTGCTGCTGAGCAGAGTGATGGAGGAGTTCTGAGGAGGAAGAGGAGGTAAGAAGTGTTAGGAAGTTCTTCTCCAGAAAAACCAGGCCAAATTAAATTACCTCTGCTTTCATTGGAGGAAAAGAAAGCCAGGCCAAAGAACTGGGAAAAGGTCATTCTTTTTATTTATTGGCCTAGAAGTGTCTTACTTCTTTAGTTCTCTATCCTAGAACTTTAAGGATAGTGAGGAAGTGGTGGTAACTGGGATAAATAAGTCACTACCTGACTTAATTATTTTGGTCATCGAATCTTGAGTGTATTTCTTTGAGATGAATAATTCCTTTTGTCATCAGATATAAAAATAATTTTATGTGATCTCTCAGATCTGTGATCTGAGTTTCTCCAGACCTGAGAATTTTGCCCAGTGCTGATACCTCATTTAATTCTTGGCAGTTTAAGAAGCATTTCCAAATATACAGATAGCCCATGGAATATATTTTGTATGCCCTAAAAAGCTATTTTTTTTTTTAATCTAGTAAAGTTTTTTATTAGAATAAAAGCCCTAGTAGTTTTTCAGATATGTTTTTAGTCATATTGGTAGGATTCTCAGTGCATATACTGAGTGTTCTGCTTTCAAGCACTCTTTATTATTATTGTTTCTTCTGGGTTTTGGGGGGGTTTTTGTGTAGGGATGGAAACAAATTGAACAGGAGCAAAATCAGGAACAAAAGCCAGGTCTGCATATGTTTGTGAGGCCTTACAGAGATGACACTCTCAGGGGCTGAGCAGTTTGCTGCATTCTCTCTGGGAGACAAAGGCTGAACGGCGCTTCCCAGCCTAACCCACTAAGGGCCTCGTGTCCAGGAAAACAAAGGTTTAGAGCATAATTATCCTTTGATCTGCATGTACAGCATGGCTCAGACATGTGGTTCAGAGCCCACTCTAGAGCTGCTCTGAAGGAAAGCTCCTGAGATGCACAAAGGGCACACGGATAGGTTTTGACAGTGGCTGCTTTGATCTCCTAATCCACTTCCAATGCATTAACATAAATCTAACCCAGGATCACTCCGTGTAATTCAGCTCTACTCAACCTGAAACTCAGGGTTTTTTTCCAAAGTTTGCTGAGGGGAAAAGGCACGTTAGCATGTTTGATTTAGCATTGAGGAGACAGATCCTCAACAAAGAGCATTGAAAGTAAATCTCTCCGTGGCACCTTCCTACACGAGAACCTCTTCTCATCTGATCGGCTAAGTTGTGGGGAAGGAAGAATGCAAAAGGAAACCCAGTTACAAACATTTCATAGAGACTATGATCTTTTTATCTAGTAATCTCTTTTTTTTAATTTGGATGTTCACTTTGTCACTGTAAGTGACAATGCAAAATGTAGATGTCGTTGACCTACTGAATTCTGTGGGTCTTAGAACTTTGCCAAATCTCACCAAATAATTTTTAAAAGCTGACATGAGAATCAGGATTTTTTCTAAAAATCACGATTTTTAGATTTATGGACCATTTTCGTCCTTTGGCAATGGAGCACAACCATACTGGAAGCTACTGGATATTATATTTGCACAAGTTATCTGAGAACGTGAGCTGGGCAAAGCCCATCAGTGCTGGTACCTGTCACTTAACTCCTCTCTCTTTCTTTGCAAACCTGTGAATGCAGTTTCCTATTTGAGATAAAGCTGCTTCAGCAATATAATTATTGTATTTCCTGACGGCATTTTTTTGGAAAATACAAAAGTGGCTGCACCTCCATGGATATATAATCAGGTTTCTCATCCTTTGTCTGAGGACTCTGCAATTTGAAATCCACATTGCTTCATTAGAGATGTTTAAGCCTTCATTTATGCAGATGATTTCATCCAAAATTGTCCCAGGGTACTTGTCAAGCTGTTGATTGAATCCAAAGCCTGTGGATGTAAAAGGAAAGACTCCCTCTGACTTCACTGACCTTTGGGTAAGCTCGTTAGCTTGTAACAATGACAAAAAAATATTAAATGTAGATTGAAAGCATTATAAAAAAGTTACTGTAAAGCTGATCTCTTTAAAATATTTCGACCTTAGCTAGCTAGACTCCCCACTTGTATGACTTTTATCTGACTTCTGTTGAATTATTCTTTTTTTTTTTAACTTATTCCATAAAATATTTTAATTATACAAGAGTTGGAGAGAAAATCAGGACATTTCCTAGTACACCAGTGACCAGCTCTGGAATCTGGGAAGGAGCACAGACATCAGTGATGGTGCCCACCTGCAGTGTATCCCTGCCTGCCCACAGCTGTGGTGGCCAGGCTGGGACACTCTCAGCTGGTGACAGAATTCAAACTGCAGATACCAGATAAATGCGTGGCTGTCTGCAATTCCAGGCAGGGTACCAAGTATCCAAGTACCTGGGTCTTGTGATGGGGTCTGCATAATGTTAACAAAATGGGTTTGTAGCCTGGAGATGGCTGATTCATTCTCCAGTGCAGGTCTGCTTTGAAAACACGCTTGGCTTTAAGCAGAATTTGAAGTAGCAAGACTTGAGCATTGAAATCCTAATGCAAACTACAGCTTATGATTCAAGTACATGTTTGAAATTAAATTTACCCCTGGCTTGATTCTGGCTTGGCCTGGAATGGAATTATTCTGAACCTGGTTCTGTTTTGTTGTTCTTTTCTTTTTCTTTTTTTTTCTTTTTTTTCTTTTACTAGTTGAAACAAAGCTGTCACTAATCTACAGAACAGGATTTTTCAATATGGCACTGAAATAATGAAAACTAGTCTGTAGAAATATGCAGGACTGTTTTATGTGTCTAGTAAACATCTATCTAAATATTTGTAAGCGTTCACAGCCCCTGCCATACCTATCACTTTGAGTCTTTCTGGAAAGAAATACTTGCATAAATCTCTCAATGTAGTAATTGCTAAACCAAAATATGTATATTTGTGAATCTGGCAACATTTAAAGCGAGATTCTCTGACTTCCAGTCCCCTTCTCTAATTATTGAGCCACAATATTGGTGAAGAAAGACTAACTTGAATTTGATCTTGCTTCATGTGGAACAAAATTATTACAGTGCAAGGTCAATCAGTTACAAACATTTTGTGTCAGAATAAAAAGCAGATTTATATTTGAAGCTTTATCAAAATGTTGTTACCTGCAGCTATCATTTCAATTTCTGTTTGCCCTTTGTGAAAGAGGGAGCCTTCCCATTTACCTTTATAAATTTATGCTGAACAATCAGCAATTTGTATTTCTTCTCCAAAGAACAACCTCATTAGTGTCACAAGCAGCTACAGGCTGAGAAATCTCCCTGAACAGGTGTCAGTTAAAACTTCTGCCAGCCTGAGGCTGTCAAGTGGAATTCCAGTTAGAAAATATCCCTGTGGAAATGGCTGTAGAAGGCTCTATTTGCTCTCCTTTGCTTGTGTGAATCAGTCTCTTAACTTGCAAGCAGGAATACGTAGCCCAGCAGCCTAAAACATCCAGTGTTTGAAATGCCAGAGGTGTTCCTTCTGCCTCGAGTGTCACTCTGCAATAAGAATTATTCAGCCTGACTTTTGCTAACAGCCTTAATAATGATTCCTAGTGTCAGATACCTCTCCTGTTCTGGCCAAGGCCCATCAGTGAATCAGAAATAAATATTTGATTCACCTTGTGCAACTCAGAACTGAAGCTTCCCCCAGACCAGAAATTTCCATGGTGTCAATCTTCTGACCGTAACTGAACTTCTTAAAGTGGATATTTCCCTACTTGCTACTGGAAACATATTTCCATCAGGAAAAACCCAAACAGTATAATAATTGCAAATCAATAAGTGCATGTAAAGACCCAGTTAAAAAGGAAGCATGGATTTTGGAGCCAGTTCTCTTTAAGATACAAGAAAAAAGCTTGTCTACCAAAGTCAAAGCCATAAACTGAAATTTAAATTGACTTCAGTGGGTTATCCAGTGATGACTTGATATCAGGGGGAGTTTAAGATATTGCGGATAGATTATGGGGTAGTTTCTAGCCCAGAATACTCTCAGGTGATAAGATGAAAAATGTGTAAGGGGTCTCACAAGGCATTGCTTGTGTTCTTGCTACATTTAACCCCGTGAGGGCTCTGCAGCCCTGGGTGTACACACATGCATTAGAATGTTTTCAAATAGAAATATCAGTCATGCATTAAGACTCGCTGCAGGTATCCTGAACTTCCAACTTCTTTTTTCTTGAGTTGCAAGGAAATTAAATTAATTTCACGAAATTCCACACAGCAGACAAGAGCTTCTCTTGGCTGCCCAATAGGATTATCATAATTTTGTATTCAAAGTGCATATTGGATCTTGCTACTGGCAATACTGATTTCTTTTTACTCAGTGCTGTAGTGGCTGAAGCACATTTCGTACTCCAAACCACAAGCTTTGTACTTGATTTACTTCAGTTTCTCTGCACTTGGAAAAATTTACTTTTTTTAAAAGGATGTAGCTGTTCAGTGGGTTGGATTTATTTCTTTTTTTGATTGCACTGTGGCTGTGCACTGGATTCTTTCTGTCTGTTTTCTATGACTTCTTTTCCTTTCTCCTTTCCAACTCCTGTAAAACTTCCTGACGTTCTCCTTTCCTTTCCAGATCTCAAGGCACGTTGCAAACAGGTCAAGGGATGACACAACGCCTTTGGCCCAGCTGAGGCAGGAATGGAAGGACAGAGCTTCCTGAGAATCTGAAATCCAAGCAGAGCAGTGAGGGATGGCTTTTCTGCTGCTTGGTCCTGATGGGACACTAAGGTGAAGCCTGCAGGAAATCTACCAGTAGAAAAATGATGCTCTTGAGCTGAAAATAAATTTGGGGAAAAGAAGGTTTGGAGGGTCTGGAGGGTTTTGGACAGGCTGCTGCTGAGGTCTGTAAGCTGTGCCCTGTGTGTAAGGGCTGGTGCTCCTTGTCTTCGTGTGCTGGTGCTTTCTCTTCTGGGGAAAGTCCACACGTTGCTGTGGAGCTGAAAGGGTCAGGTTTCATGATGCTCATATGGGAGACTAGTGATGCCATAGCCCCTTTATTCTTTGTGCAAATGTGCTTTCCGACCTTGCAAACGAAGTGGAAAACCTTATATGCAAAAGCCTGAAGTTTAATAAAACATTAAAAATTATGTGTATCAAAGCTAAATCCAAGTGAATTGCAAGAAATAAGGCCTCCAGACAGACCTGCTACATTCACTTGGCTTCTGGTTTTGAAATGACCTGCAACCAGATATTGCAGAAAGAGAATGTGTTTTTAGAAAGATCTGTTCTGAAATCTGGGCATCAGGGCTTCTCTCTGGAAAGCGTGGGGGGAAACCTTTCTTTACCATTTTCCTTGAAGGTATCCAGCAGAATGGGCCTACTTGAAGGTGTTAATAAATGTATCTTGCTGTACTTTATTCTTGGTTGTGGCAACCAGGAATTTTTTTGATGTTTATTGATTTGGGTCGGTCGGGGTGCTTTGGTTGGTTTGGTTTTTTGGTTGTCAGTTTTGGTTTGGTTTTTTCTTTTTTTTTTTTGATACAGTGATTGTATTTTAACTCTTCTAGGTGGATGTGGCTGTTTTGAAGTCACGAAGTGGTACGGAGGGCTTCTGCTCATCAAAGTAAATTGCATTTCCAACAGTAAATAAGTAACAAACCTTACTAGAGTAAGTTTCCTGAATCCCTAATAAGTTAAGCAAGCCAAACAAAGTGAAAAGATGCTACTCTCTTTATCACCTCTGTCTTGTCTTATTCCTTGAACAGAAACAGGCTCTGTCTTTGGGGGCAGTTTCTAAATTTCAGGTCACTGAAGTTTCACCATGATTATCTTTGGGTTTAGGGGTTACACCCTCTTCCTTGGCTTGGAAGAAGATCCAAATGTAAGCAAATGAACATTTTTATATATTTAATGCCTTATTTCCTTTTTATTCAAATTCCTGTAAAATTTGCCACATCCCATTCTTTTTTAACATTGTGTTTATCCTATTGGAGATGTATATGGAGAGGTAAGGTGACGTTTTTTTCCTTACAGTCATAATCATTTACCAAGGATTATTTCTCAGGAAAGAATTAAATTAAATTAATTTATGATTAAATTTGGAATGATGTCTGCAAGAGAGGGAACAAGATAGCTGCTTGTCTGGACCATGCTGCTAGTGTCTTTCCTTCAGTAAGAACGTCTTTGTTTTCTGGGAGAGCCTTACAAAATGCATGTATTTTTATATCCAGTGATAAATCCCAGAAGTTCGTGTCTAGAAATTTTTTTGGAATTGATTTTTTGGTATTCAAAGATTGAGGATAACGCCAGCTTTCCTGAGCTGAACTGTAAAAGGAAATAATTTTGAGAGAGGGTTTCTTCTCTTCCCAGAAGCTCTCGTGATTTGAAGAGCTGTGTGGTAAATCTCATCGCACACATTTCATTTGCTGTTTAATACCACAGTTAATAAGCTCAGCATTTGGAGCCACAGCGATTCCTGGCTTGGAGGTGTTTTCTGTAATTTGGAGAAGTGAGTTTTGGAACAGATATGACAGCTCCTGGCTCCTCACAGGAAACACATTGTATGCTTGGCTGCTGTGTGCCTCTGAAGCCCCACCAGTATCAAAGCAGTGTGTGAATTTGGTACAGCTTTCCTGACAAGGTAAATAACCCCCAGTCAGCTGTGTTGCTGTTCTTTTAGAAGTCAGCATCTTCAGGACTTTGAGCATTTTGTTTATGTTATGTTTATGCACTTCCAGATCTTTTCCTAAAAGCTCTTAAAGCCCTGATGCAGGAAACAGGGCAAACACTCCAAGCTCTTTCCTAACTGAGATGAGGAGAGAGAACTACAATGACTGTTTTGGGGTTTTTTGGCCAAATACATATTAAAGGAAATGAGACTGACTTTCAATATCTGGTAGATAGGGAAGGGGAGGGGAAACTGGGGTTATTCTTTATCTTGGGATAAGTGCTGGCTTATTCCACTGTGAATAGGAGGAGGTAGTGTCCTACCCAGTGGCTCATTTGGTTCTCTTTCAGGGGGTTTTTGATTACACCTGGACACAGGCTTAGTAGTTAGTAGATCTGAAATTCCTTCATGGATGATGATGGCATTTTTGTGTCTAAAAGGAACAGGGAACCAGGGAATTACCACGGTACTCTGCTGAACTGGTACTAATCTGTCCTCCCTGATTTCACCAGTTAATTCACAGATTTGGGGCACCAGTGAAAAATAACTGAGAGCAGAGATGCAGGGGGGTTGAGGAAAAAAGAGACTCAGCTTGAAGCTACAGTAATACAGAATTACCATTTTCTCTGGAACTCACAGCTCCTGCATTTTACTTTCCTCTAACTTGGAGCAAGCTCGTATATTTTTAATTTCTCTGCAGAGGAGTTTTTAAGTCTTATCCTTAACAGTTTTCATTTCAATAAACAAAATTTTTCCCAAGTTGTTTCTTAGCTCTCCTATAGCTTGTTTTTCCATGGCAACTTTAAATTCCCTGCATTGCAGCAGGGTCTCAGTTTGCAGAGTCATTCCTATAGCTAATCCTCCCTCTTTTCCTTTTCTCCTCAGCTGATTGTTCATATTTTCACACTTCACAATCCTAGACATTCTTTGGAGCATAACTTGAGAAGGAACACAGACCTCAAAAATGTCACTGAGCTCAGAAGTCTCAAAACAAAATCCTTTCTCTGCTTAAACAGGATGCTATCAAGGAGTCTGGGCCGAAATTAAAAAGGAAAAATACTAATTGTATAGGGCATTTAATGTAGTATTTTAAGTGATTGTTTGGACCACTGGGAGGAAAAAAAAAAAAAGTAAATATAATTCCTGCCTTTCTTGAAATCCATGAAACAAACCAACAACCACCTCCAAAGCATCGTCCTTCCTCCCACTTTGACTTTTACCTCCTCCATTTCCATGGCTTCCCAGGTGTGTGCTGATGCCAGCACCCAGTGCTGTGTAGCAAGGCCCTGTCTTTTCTGAAATGTCAAATTTGACTTGTAGACCATGGGCTGATGAAACTGTTCTCATTTTCTGTTCACTACCACCGACCATCTGTCTGTGTCCCTCCTCTGGTGTTACCTTTGGCACTGCTTTGCAGGGAGTGAGGGTCTGCACTCAGAAATGCCAACTGTGCTTCAAACAGACCCTCCTAATGAAAAGTGTGCATTTCGAGTCAGGGCAGGAGCTGCTCTGGAAGTGCAAAACTTTGGAAAAGGTGTTAGAGCAACATAAGGCTGCTCCTCAGGGAGAGGCCTTTAAAATGAAAACCCACAGGGATTTGTTGTTACGGGGCTATTCCCTCCGGGAAAAGCAAGGGGAGTACTGGAGCTGCTTCCGGCATAGGCGGAAGGATAAACAAACAGGGAAAACACTGAGGTCTCAGTTTGGGGAAAGTGAAGAGGAACAAAACATCAAATCCTGTGCCAGCAGGAGCAAGCGTGGCAGGGCTGGAGGCAGAGCCCAGCAGATTTCACAATTCTGGGAGCAGGGAAAGCTGGGACTCTGACATGGAAAACTGTGCCACCAGTAACCCCGTGGGCTTCCTCCGTGCTGTTATTGTCATCGTGGTCATTGGCAAAAGAGCATCTCCTGCCAGGGAGAGCTGATCTCTTACAGCCCAGACAGGAGAGTGCTGCTGGAAATCTCCAGCCCACAGAATTCTGACTGAAAATAAATGTGATTGCACAGGAAGTACCTCTGCTGTTTCCCAGCCAGAGGTGAACCTTCCATGTTTGCTGACCAGCCGGTGTTATTTTAGATGGAAATTATGATACTTTGCATGTGGCTGTGCTTGGGGAGTCTTTTTTGTCATCATCATTATTTTGAAGAAAGGAAAGAATTCAATGGATTTGTAAGAGTGGGAGACGGGAAAATACAAGATCAGTTTTAATGTCAGCTTTTGTGCAAAGGAATTGTACCTCTCCTGAGGCTGGGGTCATTCAACCAGCCAGGATCTGAATATCCTTGAATCCCTGTGGTTCCCTATTTTCAATCTTTAGGTAATACAGGCTTGCTACTATTCCTGTTGTTTAGGTTTTCCTAATGGCTATAAAGTTCTTTGCTTCCTTTCCGCTTTACCCAGTGTTTTTCCTCTTACTGTTGGTGACTTTCAGATTTCTTGTGGCATAAGTAAATTGTGCAAATGTGCTTTCCGACCTTGCAAACGAAGTGGAAAACCTTATATGCAAAAGCCTGAAGTTTAATAAAACACTAAAAATTATGTGTATCAAAGCTAAATCCAAGTGAATTGCAAGAAATAAGGCCTCCAGACAGACCTGCTACATTCACTTGGCTTCTGGTTTTGAAATGACCTGCAACCAGATATTGCAGAAAGAGAATGTGTTTTTAGAAAGATCTGTTCTGAAATCTGGGCATCAGGGCTTCTCTCTGGAAAGCGTGGGGGGAAACCTTTCTTTACCATTTTCCTTGAAGGTATCCAGCAGAATGGGCCTACTTGAAGGTGTTAATAAATGTATCTTGCTGTACTTCTGTTGCTCCCTACTAAATTTTTTTCAGAAGCCTTGGTGTTCCAATGGGTAGGAACTTTACTGAGTTTGGCAATTTTGATCTTGGGCTGGAAATCCCTTAGGTGTTTCCTGGGAGAGATTCCTAATTGTAAATCTTTGGATTTAGGTGTGGCTAAAACAATTGTTGAAATTTAAACCTGGTGATATCTAACAAAAACATTGCTCATTTTTCAAATTCTCCCTTCTTTATTAAAAAACAAAGATAAGAAAAGACTGCAAAGAGGATTCACATCTCTTTTGTTTGCTAAAAGTATGACAAGATGACAATTTTCCACAGTATACATGGTTTTCTGGAAGTCTGCATTGTCAGTGTGGGTGAGCAAGACTATTTTCTCCTTCTGAAAAGAAGGTAATATTTTTTCCCAATTGCCTTTCATTTTTTCCAGTGAAATCTTCTCAGAAACAGTCTGAAATAAAAGTATTACATGAATCATTAATAGGATTGATGTAGACTGCCACTTCTTTTATATAGGATTAACTCTAAAATTTTCAGTAATTTCAAAGCGATGAGTTAACAGAATACCTAGATGGTTATCTTTTGTTATCTTTGACCTTTTGTATTTTAATCCCTTTCACACTGGTCCTATAAAAAAAAAAAAAAAACAACCTTGTGCAGGCACACTTAAATTCTCTGTTCCTTTCCACACATTTTGTGGAGCCTGTTATTTGAGCCATACCTTCTTGCTGCTGTGCACGAGAGGCACAATTATTTTGTTTATTTTCCTTATCAGGAGCTCTCATTTAGCACCAGGTCAGCACAGTGCTAATCTTTGGCTGAGGATCTTTGTGCCAGGAAGCAGTTTCTCAGGAGCAGTTGCTGGGAGAATTGCTTTGCATGTTAAGTGTCAGCAGCTGGAGCTGTGTGATCACCTGTGCTGCCCCTCATCCAGGGAAACTATTTTAGAGGGGTTTTGGAAAGTGGGAGGGGAGAAAATGGCTCAGTCTGAAGGTAAAAGGCACCAGAGGTGCTTGATGCATACCTGAAAAGGGAAGATACTCCTTTCTGTAGCCAAGTGCTCCAAATCAAGACCAAAATCAGGAATGAGGATCCTAAACCTGGAGTTTGTGACGTGGGTGAAGGTGCCCTCTGTCCCTGTAGGCTGGGACATGAGCTCTGTGAGCTCCCTCCTTCTCTAAGACTGATCTCTGTGGTCTTGCTCCTAAGGAAGGAGCCTCTGGGATTTGGGGGTTCTTATTCCTCTGAGGACTTGGACCTTCATCTGGACTCTTCTGGAGGGGTTTTATGCTGTCCTCTGTGCAACATCCTCGTGGCATTTGCTGAGGCCCCGAGTACAGCACAGGACTCTGTCACAAGGCAATAAAGACCACTGTGTGTTACAAGAAAGCCTGACCAAAGAGCACGGACAAACACATTTATTTTTAATCAATCCACTCCGCTATCTCTCCTAAAAATACTGCACTTTTCTGACATCTAAAATTGTGTGTAATTTGCAAGCGCTCTGCACCTGGCAGTGTATCTGTTTCAGTGTCTCATTTCTTTGAAAAACTCATACACACTTTGATCACCAAGCAGAAAAATCTTCTGAGCAGGGAATAATTATTGAGGCTAAATATTAGTCAAAAAAAAAAAAAATTAAGAAAATTAAGCACATAATGGGAAATTTCTCAAATGAAAAACATTAGGGAATGCAGACAGAAAAAAATACTTCTAAAAGGGAATAGTTAACCTAAACCTCCTTAAAGGAATATGGAAGTATGCTGTGCATTGTAATAATTTTTTTTTCTGAAATGAAAAGGTTGGAAAATTCCTTTCACTTGGTCAAAACCAATAGGCAGAATATTTTTCTTCCTAAGAGTTTTGGAAGAGGATTTGACTTTCTCTGAGTATGATGGACATCGGCTTGGAAGGTTTTACCCAGCCAGTAAAACATGCCTTAGCTGCAAAAAGGTCAGTTCCACATCCCAAATTCTCTGGAGCTTAATGTTTGACACAAGCCCATCTGTACCAGAATTTTCTCCAAGGCATACAGATGTGAATGTCATAGCTGCAATTTTTTTAAAGAGATGGAACTCAAGAATATCCCGAAGGCCTAAAAAATGACAGCAGTATTTGATTTAAAAAAAAAAAAAAGTACTAGTGCATCATAAATTACCTGCTTAATATTCAGACTTATGTTGGGAGTTGTTTTTTTCCTGCATCATGTGGTACTCTAAGATTCCTCAGAAAAATAGAAAAGTAGAAAGACCTGCTTTGAATTTCTAGAATAACTCCAGAATCATTGGAGAACGCATTTTCCCCATAGATGATGGCACCATGATATGGCCGGACTTGTTTCTGCATTGCATTTTTAAAGTTTTGAAGGCAGTCTTCTGATGATGACAAGCACCAGCAGAAAGAGGGGATGAATTAGCTCTTTCTGATGGCATATCATCAAGTGCTGAAAATAAATCTGAGTTGAAAATACAGCGTTGACTGCTGGAAAAGGAAACACCTGATCATAAAATTAACATCGAAGACAGAAGCTGAGCAAAAAGTCAAAGTTAAAAGCTTTCTGTGATGAAAACCATGCTTCCAAACCAAGCTGAGACAGGGAGGATGTCAAGGACAAGGCAAAGCCTTTAGAAAACTGCAACTTTTCTTAAATTTTCCTGACTTTTCCTGTTTTCTTTAGACTGTCAAGGGATGGAAGCTTCTTTTTAAACCTCTGCAAAAGGTTGTTTTCGAAACCTTCCAAAAATCCATGTCATTTTCTAATTCAGATATTTTGTATTTTCTGGCAGAAGGAAGTGTTGGGAAACTTGCTAGGAGCCAACACGGACACCTGAAGTGCATATTAAAAAAAATAAAACAGTTTGTTGGCATTAGTTACAGCAGTTGGCAGAAGTTCTGTCGGAGATCCCTACAGACCTGTTAGAGATCATTTGTCCATGCTGGGGGGCCCTGGTGAGCCTCCCCAGGCTCAGAGGGAGGATGGAACAGCTCTGCACTCCAGGGTAGGCACATGGTGCCCTTTAGGGCTCAGCTGTAGGGATCTGGAATTTCTTCCAAGTCCATGGGTGAAGGGAAATTCCACAGAACGGAGCTGAAGCAGCGGTGGAGGGCTGGGAGGTGCTGGAATCAGTTTTCTGGTCTCTGTGGCATTGCTGCTGGGCTGTTTGGGTCGAACTGAAGCTGGCTGATGGCTCTGTTTGTTTGTACGTGCCTACAGAGTTCTAAGCTTGTCAGCATTGCCCAGAGTGTGAGTTGAGTTTTCTTTCCCTAAAAACCAAGAAGAAGGCGGATAAATTTTTCAGAGTTTTGCCTTTTCCCACCTATTACAAGCAAAGAAGATTTAGAGGTTGTTTATGTTGTACTGCTCAGCGAGCTGGTTTTGGCTGCCCTCAGTAGTTCTGACATCCAGTGAGCTCCACAAATCGTGGCTGCTTTATCCAACTCCACTCTACTGTGAGGTTTTGCTTGCTTAAGACTATCACACTTGCATGATGAGTTGAACTTGAGATGCCAGAAATGTCAGGACCTCCACAGGTGGACATAAATCTAGGGGCTGAGTCATGTTCTATGTTCGAGGTAACTAAATACAAAACCTGCAAGGCAGGCCTCACAGCTCTCACGTTTTCACCTGCTAAAGATGAAATGTTTCTGCTAAGAGAAGCTGTCCTATTTAAATGAATTGCTGAATGGGATTCTCTCTTACATCCAAAATATCAAAGGCTGAACAATTTTTTTTCTTTTTTTTGTAATTCCCCTTGATGTTTTGTAGGTATAAAGGAAGGGGTCATCTGGGTTTGGTTTTTTTCCTGTCCAAAACCAGGTAGATGGCTACTTGTTTGTCAGGCTGGGCCAGAAATAATTTGCATTGCTGGGTTGCAGTAAGCAGCCTTGATGTGCTGTAAGTTTTTCAGTAGAATTGTTCTACATCCAGCAGTGATGGTGTCAGGCCTGCAGTTCTTATTTTGCTTTATTTCAAGAGTGTTTTAATCACACTCATGAATCTCCCTCCCTCTGGAGTATAGATGGCTAATGTTTATTCAAAGAATTATGACAAAGGAAGAGTTAGATGAATTTTGTTCTTGGAAAGAGACGCTATTAAACTATTTCAGTCTATTTAATCAGTAGTAGCTTTATTTCCTGGAACTACTGAAATCCTAATGAGGACATGAGTATTTATCATAAAATTTATTTAATATTCAATCTCATTGTGTAGCATGATTCTACCAAGAAAGGTCTTCCAAAGGCCAAACCTTAATTATTTTGCTGTTGTTTTATTCCAGATAAGCAGTAAAGCATTTCTCTCACCAAAGATCATTCCTAATAAAATCTAATTTTCATTTCATCCATTGCAGAGTGACTTGCTTTTAAACAGTATCTTGCAATGAAGTCTGTTTGTTGCTAGAGAAAGAACGGGAGTTTCATTATACTCCTCCGTGGTTAGAAAATATTATTAGGTCATTTCTGTAGGTGGAGAACAAATGTCACAAAAATAGTGAGGCGTTGTGATGGTCACTGCTTCATCATCTGGGCTGTCTAGCAGGATTTGGAGTCCAGAATTAGGTGTGCAGCTTACCACAAATCAGAAACAGGCATTTTAGCTTCCTATAAAAATAGGAATAAGCTTTAACAGTGGAACACTAGTTATTTAGCACAAGAAATTGGTTAAGGGTTGTTGTGTAAATGGATATTTGGGAAGATTAGGTGCTCTTTTCTCCCCCACTTGTGAATTGGTTTGTTCTTTAGTTTTAGGCACTTTGATGGATTTGAATAGCTTCATTTAAAAGAATGAAGGCAAATTACTTCTACATGAGGGCTAGAGAAGTGAATTTCTCTTTTGTGTCTTGAATTAGATCTGAGGAAAATGATTGAAATCCTGCCTTGTGTGGGTGGTTCTCTTAGACTTCTGCTGTCACTATTTTGGGTTAATTATTTAGTGAAACTACATCACAACCTTCCTAGGCACCAAGTGAGTTCTCTAAACATTGGGTAAAAGTCAAGCTCATTCTCTCCTTTAGGCCAGCAAAAAACTAAATTGAGCAGAGGAAAAGAGTTTAAAGAGAAGATAGGGAGAATTCACTGTTTGCATGGGGAAAGAGGGATAACTGACTCAAAACTGTCCTGAAGCAAAGCTCACTCTGTTTTGTGTGCTCTGCAAAGACCAGCAGGGAACACGGGAAGAAGAAAACCTGCTTTCTATATGCTGATGTCTCTCAGAGTCATGATGGATACAGAACTTGCAGCTGAAGTGCTTTTGGAAGAACAAAGGAGCTCTGAGGCTGGAGGGCTCGGTTTCTGCAGGACTAGGCAACAGCTAGAAGCTGAGGAAAGCTTCTGAAGAGCTGTGTGTTGGAGTAGCTGCCTTTTGGGGAGGCAGACACAGTCAAAGGTGACTTGTCTGAGGTGAGTTTTTAATAACATCCAGTGACCACGTAGAAAGAGGAGCTGGGATAACTCCGAATGCCCTGAGGTGACACTGCGATGAGGAGCAGAACCTTTCCTTGCAGCACCTCTTCAAAAAGTGCAAATATACAAAAAAGGAGTTTTATCCCAAGTGTTCACAGTGCACATCCCTCCGTGGCTTTCCACAGCCGCAGTGGTGCTGGATTTGAGCCCGACAAGCCAGACTTGCACGAGGTGGCACTGCAGAGTGGGTTTGCAAGCACAGCCCTTGGGAATCCCTCAAGGGCAAATTTCTCCTGGAGAAGTTTGTGATTTCTGCATGACTCTGGCTTCTGGGTTTTCCTCTGAATCAGTCTGGAGAAGTGGACAAACCTGCAAACTGCCTGCAGACACAGCGTGAGGTTACAGTTTCTTGAAATTATTCTTATGCAGGTCTGTTTAATTAAAAATTACAATGGGTAGTATTTTACAGGTATGCTGAAGAAAGAAAAAAAAAACCAAACCGGCAGAAACTCAGCAGTAATGGCAGTGAAAAATATGTCCAATATCACAACAGGGTAAGCAATAAGTCACTGTATCAATTTACTTGATTAGGGCTGTCAACAGAATGCATCTTTATTGATTCATTTCTGTGGGGCTGATACATCATCTTGAACTGGCATTAAAATGCTGGGATTTAACATCTGGGGATTCAAGGGGCTTAAGTCCAAGAGTTACAAAGAGCCAAGCTGGAGAAACTGCTGTAGCTGAATTGCCCCAAGGGGACAGAGATCAGATCATCTTTATAAAATGAGGAACTGGGATTGCTTCAAGAAAGTGTGTAGCTAAACCAGCAGGTTTTACTTGCAGAGTCTTTGATGGACTCCCGTCTACAAGGCGACTGAATCCTGTTAGCAAAGTCCCTTCTCTTTCTCAGGGGAGGGAAGGACTGACAGACAAAGGTTTTTTTCTTTGTTACAAACCTCACTCTGTCAAAACAACTCGAAACATTACCAAAGGATTCATCCAAACCCACTGGCATTAAGATTGGTGGCCAGAATTAGGGACCACGTTAGTGCTGGGCCATCTCACTGGCTGGTTATGCTGAGATGGAGGTGGCAGCCTCTAACAACATACTCCTGTTCAAGTTTTGAATCCTCTCACTGCGTGCTGTATTTGGCAAGGCAACTTTCCAGCAGGGAATAATGAAGGAGAAATGAATGTGTGTGGAGTGCTGCAGGGATGGGGCCCCAGAGCGGCTGCTGTTCCTCTGGTGGGTCACACAACACCTGCTGCCTCTCCCCTCTCCCCCCAGTCTCGTCATGGGAGGTGCACAGCAGAATTTCCTTGGTATCTGGAGAAACAGAGTTGTAGATGATGCTGCCTGTCAGATAATTTGTGACATTTACAGTGTTGAAGAGCTGTACTCTCGGGCACATATTGACATTTAATTAGGAAAATTACTCTGTGTTGGCTAGATCTAAATGTCAATTTATTAAGGCACTATATAGGTAATTTATCATGTAATGTATGTTCTGTACTAGATTAAAAAAGAATTGAAACTAATAGTAATTAAAAAATCCCATTCCAAAAATGTGTGAGCTACCATATGGCTGGCTGCTGTAGCATAACAGAATAACAAGAACAGTTAATTATGTCAAGCAAGAATGCGTTAGAGAATCCATTTAAATAATCATGGATCACATGGTACCCATCAGTATCTGTTTAGAGATATTTTGTATGGATTTCCTCTCCTTAGAGCTGATTTTGCACAGAATCCCAACCCCAAAGGCTTTAGACTGGCTCAGCTTTAACAAACTAAGCCTATCTAAGGGTGTTAAATAAAGCCTGGCAAATGCCTGTGGCTATTTGCTATACACCCAGTTGAGCTCATCAGTTTATCCTGTGTCCAAGTTCTTTTCACTAAATAAGGGCAAAATTCTCCAGTGCCTTTGGCGCTGGCTTTACCGGGAGCCCTCTGTACGATGCAGCCACAGACTGAGCTCTCCGACCTGGACACCTCCACCAAGGGGAAGTGTCTGGAGACAGCCTGTCATGCACACTCCAGCCAAGCTGCTCAAGCTGGCTGGAGGAAAAGGGGCAGCAAAGTGGGAAGCTGTGGCAAAGCACAGGCTGGATGGCACGGGCTGAAATGCCTGCTGATGAACAGCCTTTTTGTGATCGTTAATTAAAGAGCAGCCTCTCTCAATGGTGGGGCTACTTAAGCAAAACAAACTTAATCGAGTGCACCTCTTCAGGGGTCAGATCATTTGGAAAGTAGGTGATGCTGGTGAGTGTTGAGGACATCGGTATGTTGAGCACTAACACCTCGTAAAACTGAGCTGAAAATACAGATTCCATTAATCCACAGCAACA
The DNA here is from genome assembly GCA_013399195.1 of Dicrurus megarhynchus. Classification (NCBI taxonomy): domain Eukaryota; kingdom Metazoa; phylum Chordata; class Aves; order Passeriformes; family Dicruridae; genus Dicrurus; species Dicrurus megarhynchus. The sequence continues at coordinate 361,155 of VXAD01001400.1, forward strand.
ACCTTATTCCATGCATGCTTTAAGTGGTGTTGCAGAGCAACCAAATATTTCCCGTCTAGTAAGCACCCAGAAGTCCTGCTGATTATCTGAACTACAGCTGTATCTGCCAAACTGGGCTGGAAATCTCCAGAGGACATGCTTTTCATTAGATTTCTAATATTTCCCTTTTCTAGTCAGGCTGGAAAGATGAGAGCATCTTGCCCTTGCTCCTGGTCCCAGCCAGAGCCAAGAAACAGAGAAGCATGTGAAAATGAAAAGGGTGTGGGGAAGAACAACAAAGTCCCTCTTGCCAAGTCCTGGATTTCATGAAAGAGATGAGGAAAAGGATTGATCAGTCCTGAATTATCTGCTTACCTTCAGGCATTCTTGGGACTTTGCTAACATCAACAGGTTCAGCACCAGAGAGATGTGCTTTTTTCTCATCAGTGACCTTGGAAAAAGTTAAACTTTTTAAACTCCCTGGCAGCAGATGGCTTCTCTTTCTAGTTGCTATGTTGGCAACTGCATCAGCAAACAGAGATTATATACAGAGCCTTGGGGTTAGGCTGGTCTGAGTATATTAACACTATTTGGAAGGGGCAAGCAAACAAATTATCAACATATTCCATAGGGGCCATCCAACCACCAGAGATCTGTGACCAACCAGATGATCTGCAAGCAGAGACTTAACCTAATGTATGTACTTCAAATCAACTGGGAAACCTGAGATGAAGCAGAGCTTAACCATTTCATGTTCAGGCACAGGACTAATCCTGCGTGTCCGAGCTGAGCAAACAAGCTCTGCTTGATGGAGAGGGACAAAACTTGATCTGCTACTGCCAATCTGTGGACACCTTGAGGGACTTTATATGCAAGCTATAATTTTTCCTTTCTTTTCATGTGACTAGCTAACACAAGGAATGGATAACAGCTCCCTTTTTAAATTCTGCTTTCTCTCCTGCTGCCCACTTAATTTTCTCATTGGTCTTGGATACCCTGTTGGGCATCACTCTTTTTCTCCAAGAGAAAGGAAAGTTCCTTGGTCTCTCTCACTGTGATTCAAAGGAAAATGTCTTCATTGCCCTCCCTGAGACTGTGGGTTGATCATCTTTGGTTTGATCAGGCCTAGAGTCCAACGGCCCCTTTGCATGTAAAAGGCAATGTTTTCTCCATCAGTCTCTAATAAATTTGGTATGACTTGGGAAACCCTGTTAACAGGAAGGAGGGCAGGGAGAGCTTTTCCTTTACGAACAGCTGTAAGGGAAATCTCTTCTCCTGACTGCATAAACCTGACAGCTCCTTTTTTTTTTTCTCAGTGCCAAGGACCAAAGTGAGCTAAAGAATTGTTTGTGTTTGTCAGTCAAATGGTTGTGTTGGATCCAAAGGTGCTACGAAAAGTAACATTTCAACTCCTAGCCTTCCCCTGCAATTCCTTCAGTCAGCACCCAGTTAAAGGAAAGGAATTCATCCTGTGGCATAAATGTTAGTAAAAAATGTGCTCTTGTGGGGTGGTTTTGGTCACAATATTTAGCAAAGGAAAAGTTAGCTGCAAGAATTGCAAACATTTACTTTTGGCAAGAAGTGTTTTATTATGCACGTGGCAAGAACAAATTAGAATAAATGGCCACCTCTGCCTTTATCCTCCACTGTTATTAATCTTGTGTCTCTGCAGCCACTGTGTGCTCACCAGGGACTTGTAACGAGAGTCTGCAGCAACCGAAATCATGAAGATTAACTGGGATATTAGTGTGAAATCAAACTGGCATTGATTAGTAATGGCAGTGTCTGGACTAAGTGAGGAGCTGGCCTCAGAGAGAACGGGAGGTTTGTTTACTCTTATTCCAGCATTGCGATTGCTTGCTGCATTTTTCAGTCTTACCAAGAGAAAAATGCCTCAGTGAGATTTTGTCTTTAGGAAGCTTTGGACCAGAAAGTGGATCTTAATTGATTTCTGCCCAGTCCAAATCTGGCTATTTGAATCAAGAAATGAGGTTGCATTACATGAGGGCTGAATTTTGGCTTGCTCTGTAAAACTATGGCTGGGATGCAACGTGCACAGAGTGGGCATTAAGGTACAATATTCCATTTTAATCCATAGCTAGCACAGCTTCTGCCAGGAATGATGCTGTTGATGGTAAATAATGCCACAGGCAGAGCAAGTTTCCGAGTCTGTGAGCAGACTTAATGAAACCTAAACCAAGAAAATACGGTGAGGAGAGTAGGTGAAGGTAGCAGCCTGTTACACATCACTTCACAGGGCTCTCAGGGAAGAGCTGCCCTTTCTCCCAACGTGTTCCCTTCCAAAGTTTTAGCCTTAGTTCTTGCACTCCTGCCAGAATACCTGGCTGTGTGGTGACCGAGCTCAGCCTTGAAAGCAGCAGGCTTTCAGAGCAGCCAGAGCCTCGTGGCCCCTGGAGAAGGCAAGGGGCAGGTACAGCAGGAAAACCAGTCTGCAGCAAGCTCTGAGCGCCACATGCTGCCCAGAGCTTCGTGGAACAGTAAGAGTGATGTTTGGGGGTCCTGATTTGTAAGCCAAGAGCTTTGCTTCCCAGAAATACTCTGCAATCACTACGGGGATGAAACAAATGAGATCACTTGACTGGCAGGGGTTGCTGTAACCACAGCATATACTGCTAGGTTTTGTTCTGTAGAAAAGAATTTAGTCCTGAGGTCTTTGGAAGGGTAAAAGGGGAATTATATGTTATATGTTTTGTTGTTTGGTATTATTTTTGTTTTAAGGCCAAAAGTGGCCATTATAATAATTTAATTAGATATTCTGTGTAACCCAAGGCAAAGAACTCAGCCACTAATCGCTGCATCCAACTTGTAGCTTCTGGTTGAGTTATGTTTTGGAAAGAGTGGTATGTTTTTGGAAAAGGCTTACCATCTGAACGCTGAGGGGACAGCACAGACAGCATATGTTAGGGGAGGACAGATTAAACTACTTGGTTCTTACCTAGCAAAATATGAAATATACGAAGATATAGATAGGAAATGTTGTTTTATTATAAACTGAGTGCTGCATTTACAAATCAAACAAGCTTTCTGAGAGCCTGGACCTGGGGGAGTCTGTTTTACAGAGATGCCTTTCATGGGGGGTCTGCCTATGTGATGCTCTGATGTCTGATGGGGAATGAACACATCCTATGAGCCACAGCAGAAATTCTGCTTCTCTGCCCAGATTCCTATCTATCTGTCTGCCTATCTATCTGTCTTAAAGATATAAAGCCCATGTACCTCCCAGCTTGTTTTGCTCTCTCCCAAAAATTACTGTATACCCTAAACATTTTGAGGGCAAGAAATGCTAAAGACAAAGGTGTATTCATGCAACTGCTCTTGAATGCTGTCTCACACAAAATTGTGTGATAAACAGGAGCTGGTGCTGCAATAAACACCACAGTCTTGCTAGGTTTAGCTGCAAGTACTCTGTGATCACCAGCATCTAGATTAAAACCCAGGATTTATTTTTAGTTTAGGAGAAGAATAAATTTTTCTGGATAATTACCAAGCTTACGTAGGTGACACGTTTTCCTGTCTGTTCTAGAACAACAGATGTTAAGTTAGTCTTACTTGGCTAAAAATGAGGAAAAATCAGAAGGTAAGATCTTAGCAGTTTTTAAGGAAATCATGAAAATAATGCATGAGGCAGCAACAGTCCAGTTTGGGACACAAACTGAGAAAGAACTCAGTGCCCAACAAGTTTTACAGATGATTGCCTCAGCATCTCTTTTCACCTTCAGGAAAAGACTAGAGCTTTCATGTACTCAGAGAGCAGAGGCATCAAAGAGCATTAGTGCCACAGTTCAGGTAAATCAGCATAATTGTTACCTCTTGTTCAGAGGTTCTGCTTGCAAACAGCTCACAGCAGCAGCTCTCTGCACCTTCCCAGCACCTGAGTCCCTTCCTCGTTTAATGGATTCTAGGCTGATTGCAGCTGGACATTTCCAAAGGTGTTTTAATTTATGATGAAATAATCAGATTAAATATGATTAAATACATGCAGACCTCCAAGGAACTGCATGTAGCAGGAATTTAGGATTTCTGTCACCTGTAATAAGTACCTTTCCAAGGGTTCAGTCATTCCCCAGAGAGTCAGGGAGATTCTTGCCATTGACTATGTTTGAAGCTTGAGTGAGCCTTAATGTTTTGGGCTGCTGAGTTAAAGAAATCACTGAGGGAGAACTGGGAAGCATCTCCAGCATCTGCAGGTGGACAGAACAATGCCATTATCACTCTGACAGTGCAAAGCTAACAGCTTTTAAGTGACTGCTTTGCAGAAAACGCCCTTTCTTTCTTCCTCATCTCATATAAGAGTACAAATAAGTGCAGGACCATGGAATGGAATTATGCAAGGGGTTAGTAGTTTGCCTTGATTCAGTTATTGGAAAGAAAAAAATGGAATGGGCTTGCCTTTTTGTTGTCCTTCTGTTGTTCTTGTTGGGGTTTGGTTTGAAGTCTCCCATTAGAGGTTTTAAAATTTTCTTGTAAATGACTCAAATGCTGTTTTATGACATATAACTCACAGTATGAATGATGTTTAACCCAGCAGGATGGCTGCTGTGGCTGCTCTCCCCCTCTTTGCTGTGGCAGAGGGCTTAAAGTCCTAGTGCCAATTCCTTTATTTGTAACAGTGGTCAAATTGCAGCTTGTGCCTTGAAGGCATTCTGCAAAATTTATTATTCTGTTAATACTTCAGCCCACATGATGTAAATGCCCTGGACAACGTAATATATTGATTCAGCATTCTGCTGAGCAACAAATTTCTGTCTCCTAGAACTTTGTGGTAGTGTAACCTGGGCATATATTGAAAGAAACTGTCAGTGCTGTTTACACTGTTGCCAGCACAGGAATTGTCAGTGTGATGCCTGAAGTGGCCACCTAAAACAGAGACTAGAGAGAATAAGGGAATAAAGGTGGGTATTTATTTGAAAGGCTTTCAAAGGTACCCCTGGGGAGCCAGGGGCTGCTGCCAAGATGGACCCCAAGATGGACCCCGAGTCACGAGTTCTTCACACTTTTATAAGTTTGGTTCATTTGCATACCAGGGTTACTTCTACAATTAAAACTTCAATTAATGATGTAATTTCCCCAAGCTTGCCCCCCCCTTTAGAAGCTTTTGGTTTATGCTTTTGGGCCTAGGATGGTCTGGGTGTCCTTGGAGAGCAGGCCTGGAGAGGCTTTGTTGTGTCTGCCTGGCATGAGAGAGCAGAAGTGAACAGGCTACAAGAAACCTCAGAGTTACACACTGGGCAGTACAGGATTTGAAAAATATAAAAGTCAAAACCTAAGGCATCAAGTGAAACAAGCAACCTCTTTAGAGTGTTCTCTGCCTAAGCATCAGCATGAGAGTCCCAGGACACGGGGATGTGTACACTGTTAAATAAGAGAGAGTTCTTGCTGCAAACCTTTGATTTCCAGCACTCCGTGTTTACTCCCTCCCTTCCTGGCTCTGTTCTGGACCGTTCTAGCTCTCCTGCAGACAACTCTGTGATGCAATGAGTTCATCCTGCACGGGGTGGGAGGAAATCAGAATCTTTGTCTTGACTTAATCCATGACTGTGCTCTATTTAGCAGTTTATTTATAGCTGATGTCCCAAGAATTGAATCTGGTTCTCCAAAGTTGGCTCTAGGTAAGAATTCGGATGGATTTAAATTCCCTGCTGACTGTTACAGCTTCCCTAAAGAAACAAACATACAAAACAAAAGGATATTTCTGTCTCCATTAAAGTAAGACTGTCTGCAAACAGGTCAGTTGGTGATGCCTCCTGCAAAACTATGAACTTACTGAACTTGTGGCATCCACATCAAAAATGCGTTCTGAATTTTTAAGAAATTCAGACCACATCTCATTTTTCTTTTTTGACTGAGGACTTAAATAACTAGTTATGATACCTAAGGTCAGTTTACAAGCAGCCAGAGTTGTAGGACAGTGCTAAATTTAAAATCTAATCTTATTTCTCCCAAATGTTTTAAAAATAGCTTTTCAGTGGAGAAAACTGTAATGGATCTATAAAACTGTGTTTTGCAAGCTTAGTATGTTGCCTATAATCCTAAGGCCACACTAAATCATAATCTTTTAATATTCAAATGCTGTTTTCTTTAAATAGGTGACCTTGCATTTTTCTTTAAATAGGTGACCTTGCATTCACGAAGAAATATGCTTTGAAGTGAATTTTTTACTGACCTGCTTCCCAGCAAGGTGCATCCTACCTCATTATTCAACATTATTGTTGTCACCCTCTTAACTTATGCAAAGAGAATATAGTGCATACCTGGCAGCTAAATTCCTTTAGAGTGTCAGATAATGTAATATGCTTATATTTTGGGGATAAACCTTTTATTTGTGTTGAAAAGCAAGCCTAGGGAGGCTCAGATGGTGGCCAAGTTGTGGCTCATGAGCCCTGAGTGCTGGCCAAACTGTGGAGTGCAAGCTGTGGCCAAGGACCAACCTAGGGTAGATGGGCGCTGTGAATGGATGTTGAGACACTGAGACTGGGAAGTGGGCAGGGGTGCTTTAATTCAGCAAACAGGATCTTCTCCTTCGCTGCCTGATGCAGTCCTTCAAGGTGTGAGGGGTTTGGGAAGCTCCTTCCCTGCGGAAATGGGGGATTCCACAAGCTCTTTGTGGAATCTTGGTGCACTCTGGTAATCTCCGTGCAGCCTGGCTTGTGCATCCTAACCAGTAAATGGAGGCCCAGTCCTGCAGCCCTTCTCCTTGCAGGGTTTCTGTGGAAGTCAGAAGGTTTTTCTCATTGCAAGTTTGGTGTCTTGGAAGGTTACAGGCCAAAAAAGCAGTTTATGGATACCATGTGAGCTGTGTCATACCAGAGTGACCAGTAACCAGATGATTCACTGCAGATGTGTTGGTAGTTTTGGTGTTTGTCTATTACATTTTTCCAGCTGAGCTGACAGAGGGATTATTGTAGGAGTCTGAGAATTGCTCCCATCTGAGAGATTTTGGATCATGTCCACTCTTTGCAAGTATATGGCTTAGCACTGGAGCTGGAGATCAGGCATTGCAGCCCTGAGAGCTGTCCACGTTTCTGTTACTGTCCTCTCGAAGCTGTGACACACTCATTTGACACATCTCCTTTCCCCAGGGTTATACTGACAGTGACCATTACAGGTGACAGATTCATTGGGGACTAGGAGGGAAGGATAAAAAGGGGATGCATTTTCTGTTTCAAGTTCCTCAGCCACACTGTTAGCAAAATAGACAATTCCACCCGGATATCTTCTGTTTCCTGCTCCTCATCCCAGGGAAGAGGAGGTTATGCATGGAATTCTGGTGTCTCACTCCATTGACTGTTCCCTCTGCAGGTTCACCTCTCCCCTCCTCATTTGCTGTCCTGGAAATCTCCAGGGGAGGGAGCAGTGCTGTCAGCTCACCTCATAGCTGCAGTTTCGTGCCCTGGTTAGTGCCACCTTCCTCTGGTTAGTGCCACTTCAGGAGGTGGCATGTCACGGGATCAGTTGAAATGGGAGGAAAGTTTTTTGAATCCTGAGGCTCCTGGAGAGAGACAAAGCAGCCTCGGGGAAGAAAAATTAGATTAAGGTCTCTCTAGTGGTGGGGGTGCTGATGATATCATGTCCAGCAGCCCTGTGTGTCCAGTATGAGACAGACTTTTAAACAAGCCTTTACCCTCCTCGATTACCTCGCTCACTCACACGCTCCCTGCATGAGTGTTCCATTCACTGGATTTCAGTTTCCCTTCCCCATGGTGGGGCTGTTGTAGGTCAGGGAAGGCTGACAGAAACTCATGGTGCTTTATGGTGTGCTGCTGCTTCCAGCTGCCAGTGTTTGGTGCTCCCCAGGCAACTCCCCTGGGCCTCCCCAAACATTCATCTCCACAGAGCTCTTTGAGCTCCTGGATCTTCCCCAGCTTCTGGGATCTTCCTCCAGATGGCATCTTCACCTTCCTATTTCTGGGCCCTCTTCTTCTCTCCAAGACCATGGTTTCTCTGTGGGAACTCTTCTTTTTGGACTCCTTTCTGAAACCGTAAATGCCTGGCTGTTCCAATCCAAAATAGTGTGTGGGAAGAAGCGAAACGTGTTGTCAGCATCCAAATTGGTGGTTCTGTCTCACGTCCCTTTCTTTAAAAGCATTTGGGATGTGTCACTTTTGTTGAGTCCAGATAATCTACAACAAGCCTGCACTTGTTGCAGCCAGCCTGAACTATCAGGCTTCTGTCAGAGAGTTCAGAACTTCAGTTTTGGACATTTACCCACCCACACAAACTCAGCTATCTGCTGCTTGTTAGTATTTATAATTTAAAGGTATTTTTTAACCAGTGACAGTTATTCACTTAGTCTTGTATCCAACCCCACTGCCTTGCAGCCAAAGTAATTGTGGGTGAAAAAGTTAGTGAGATGAGTGTGGAGAAGGATGGACAGAGGAGATTCTTCATTCATGTCATCTAGTTTGACATATGGGAACTACAGCGAAATGTGTAATGCCAGTAAAGAGCCTCAGAGACCTTCCTGCCCTTGCTCCAGACCAGGACTGATGTGTCCTAGCTTGCACCAGTACATTTTAAAGAGATGTTAATAAATGAGAGAAGCCACATAGACAGGTGTTTTCATTAATATCTACTATCCAGAGCCAGTTTTCTTGGGGTTTTTTTTGGTTTTTTTTTGTTTTNTTTTTTTTGTTTTTTTTTTTTTTTTTTGGTTGGGGTTTTTTTTGTTTTTGTTGTTGGGTTTTTTTTTTTTTTTTTTTGCTTTTCCCCCTTTGGATTTCTCCAGTTTTCTCTTTGATGATAGAAGCCTCCTATATTAAAAACTGCTTTTCTCTGCCACTCCCATCTGGCATCTGGGCCTGCCTGGCAGTACGTATTGTCAGACTGCTCAGGTGTTTTATTTCTGCCATGGAATAATGCATGGCGTGAGTTAGACTCTGAGCTGGAAAATCAATTCATTTATTTCTTCTGTGCTCTCAGCGAGGTGTGGTTGTTGTTTGTTTGGGGTTTTTTTATTCTGTTGGTTACAGAAGTGGGACTGTTGGCTGCAGGGTTCAGGCTGGGTCCTGGCAGCAGCTGCAGAGGAGGAAGCAATGTTTCTGAAGGAAAAGGAGGAACCCACAGAGTGAACCATATATAAAACCTTAGTTGCTACTGTTGTAAGCCAGTGATGAATTTAGTTGCTGGATCTGAAATTAAATGTGAGTGGCATATCACATGAAGAGCAAAATGCACCATTATCTCTTAACCATAACAGAAATACAAACTAGGGGCTTTCACGTGGTGGTGTGGTAAAACACAGCTTTGTTTTTGGGTTAGTCTGGTGCTGACTTGCATGTCACTGAGGTGGCTCGGCAAAGATCACATTTTCTAAATGCCTATTAAATTTGTCAGGCCAGAGATTGTTTGTTTTTCATGAAGGGCTATTTGACAGTTTTCCCACCTCTGATTATGTAACTGGTCAGTATGACAAAGACTGGCAGTGATCTTTCCATCTCTCATTAAAACAACTCCTCCTCCTTCCTCCTCCATCCACAACATTATTTCTTCTGTTGCTCTCTCTGACCTTTTGCATTGCTTCAGTTAGACAAGCTGTGAAAATATACACCTGAATTCCACCACTTCTGCAACAAATGTTTCAAAAATTCTTCCCGTGGCTTCAGTGTCAGTGATAGTAGTAAAGCTCCCACAGGGAAATTAATGGAACTGTGCCCTGGGCAGATGGTGTGGGTGTATACAGGAAGAACAAATTCCTGTCCCTACTTAGCACCTGCTGCACCCAGAGGATAATAATTTCTTTGCAAGTAATTGGAAGGAGTAACTTTCTCTCCTTAGCAACAAGCTTTTAAAGTTGCATTTATCTCCTCAAAAACTCCCTTCAGAAAGTTTAAGAATAAATTAGAATTGTGGTTTTGCAACATGCTCCTTCAAGATGTTAGAGTTAAGATGACATGGGGTGATCTGTGGTGATTTGTAGGTGAAGTCATAGGTATTCCACTGACCTCTAAAATGTGGTTCAAAGCAAACTTTGACATTTTTCAGTTCCCTCAAAGTCAGGACCAGCTACTGGAATTTCAGGATATACTATTGTTAATGAAGATTAGGCAGTGGCCTGATCCTTAATGACACCTTGTTTTTGAGGGTTCACCCTTCTAAAGCATTTTGAATAGATGTGATCTGTAGCTGCTTGAGAAGTTAAGAAGAGCTGAAATTCGGAGCATGAGCGTCCTCTGCCTTGAAAATCACCAGAGTGAATGCAATGTTTCTGAGGCTCTCTGCTTTAAATTCAGGGATCTTTTCCAGATCAGATTCAGATATTAAGTCTACTTGGTAGCATCACACATGTTGGTCTGCCTAGGGGAGGCTCCTTCTGTGACAAACCTTAGATAGAGATAGAAAATAATCAGAGATCCCCTGGTGCTAGCTCAGTATGTCAGAGTGCTCTTACCCTGAGGCTACAGAGGTGGTCAAACTGCAAATTCCTTAACTAGTTTTGAAGCAGAGAACTTTTGTTTTTGGGAGTTTTATTCCTGGGATGCACTTAGTGCTAAATGTTTTGATCCTCACCTCTTCTTATCTAGAGGAGCTGGGGAAGGGCTGCCTTGAAGGCTGCAGTGACTGTGCAATAGATATGATACCTCTTCTATTTCTGATGTTACAGCCTGTTCCGGATAGACTGAAACAGTAGTCTTGGTTATGTTGTACATTTAATTTAATTAAAGGAACCGAGCCAAACCTCTGGTTTGAAATTCTAAGGAAGAATGATAGATCTCAGACTTGTTTTGAAAAGGGTAGCAACATCTGTCGTGCAAAGAAAAGCTGCCTGATAGTTATGCTGACAGTACTGAAAATTGTGGCAAGTCTCAAACTCCTGGAAGTCCCTAGCCATAAACATGCTTGGTTTTCTGCACAAGATCAAATATTTTAGCTCTTCAGCCTGGCACCACTAACAAATACTTTTGAGTGTCAGAATCCTTGAGTTATATTTTATGCAGAAAATGCATAAAAAGTTAAATGATGTGGCAGTTCTGGCTGTAGTGGGTCTAGGAATGTGGAAATCAGAATTGAATGATAACGAGTGGATGGGGGTTTTGGTTTAGCATTCCACACTTATTGAAAAGTTTGGATAAGTGATCAGCCCTCAGCGAGGCACTGCAACTGTTGTGTTTGAATGGATTCCCAGTATCCACAGAGGGCAGCCTGGCTTTTGTCCGGTTTATGTGGGTTATCTCCTGGTAGAAGCAGATTTTATGGCTTTCAAACAGCGTTTCCCAGCACATCTTAGGCTGAATAGCTGCTTATTTTCTGGGGAAAACTGGTGACTCAACTATGACACTGTAAAGCTGCTTTGGACCTTTCTTCCTCTCAAGTCAGAGCTCTCCACGCAAAGTGACAGCAAGAGGCAGCAAAGAGAGCTTGAGAGGGTTTTAACTCCTTGAATACTTTGCTGATTCTGCAGCAACAGAAGCCACCAAACACCACACTCTGTCATGGCTTTTCAACTTATCCTTGGTTTTAGCACAAATCTTCGCATTAGAGGGGATCCTTCTTTCACTCCACTGCTCTGTTGTGGACTCTTGAATCTGGAGTTTTAATTCAAACATGATCTAAACTCCCATCCATAACCTTTTTCCCAAAAGGAGTGTTGCTGTGAGCCAGGAATAAAGATAATAATAAGCTCTCAAGCCTGTCAGTGATAACACCTTCTGTGATAATTTGAAACAGCACAGGCTGAAGCACGATCCTGCTGAAACCGGTGCAAAGGACCCCATGTGCAGTCAGATCTCCTGAGTGGAGAGGTCCATCTTCACCTGAGCAATGAAAGCCTGGCATCAGTAATGACATATGAAGCATTTACTCCACCAGTGTTGGTCAACCAGGTTGGCATTTGGTTATTTCTTTGTGAAACAGCTGCTTGACCAGACAGCAATGAATCGTGACCCATAATATGCATGTATTAGTCTTATCATCTCTTCCAGGGCTGAGTTACATGTTCCTGCTGTCAACTCCTCAGGTGTCTTCCTGACAGCTGGATGTCCCCAGAAACTGTTCAGATCCCCGGCCATTCTGCAGAAGAAATGTGACTCATTTTAATTTTGCACTGCTGTCCTTTTAAGTGAGGATGTAACCTAAACACACAAACACAGTGATTTTTCTAGCCATGCCAGTGGGAAACACCAGACTGGTGGTAGGTTGATTTGGTGCTCTTGGTACTGGTGGCCAGCTCCAGTTTTTGAAATAGAGTTACGTTAAGAACTGAAAAATTATTTTAGAACACATGGGAGGATGTAACATTTCGGGACAGATTATAAATTGAAAATATACTGCAAAAACTGAAGAGGTGGGAGATGGGACAAGTTTCTAAACTAAAGAGAATATAGGAAACATAGGAGTTCCCATAATTCAAGCAATCCATAAGTATTTTTCCTCAGTTATCAATTTGCTCTTATCTATCTCTTGTTATAGCTTTAATCTTTGGACTTACTTTTGAGACCCTATTCCCAGTTTGAACAGCTTGAGATCTGTGCTCAAATCCAAGAGCACCACGAAATGTGCTTTGCTCTGCGTACAAGCATTCTTCTCTTTGGTTAATCATTTCAGTGTGAGGGGAGAGGGGAGTGGATGGTTTATTTTATCTTTATGAACGCAGAACCCATGAAAACACAAGATTTCACTGTTCAGGACTCTGGTTTCAGTGCAGTGGTAGAAGCACTTGGGCTTATGGCTCATGAAGGAATTAACATTCAGTTTCATGGAGCGATCTTGCTCCTTCTGTGCCTCAGTTGCTCAGTTCCAGAGGAGAGGTGTCAGTAGTTTCTGTCACCAAAGTGATGCATGGTAGTTTGGGGTAGCCAGGCAGCTGGAGCACGGGAGTGGTGAAAGTACCACGGACTCCAGGCTAGAGCTGGGGCTGAGGGTAGTCAGAGGCTGCTATTTCAGTGCTTTTTTGGCTCTGCCCCTTCTCTGTCTTAGAAGATATAACACTGCATCCAGCCTAATCCTTTTCTGGGACAAAAATAACTGTGAAGATGCTACAGGCCATGTCTGGACCATATGTAATTATGTGTTGACTCAGAAAGGAAAGATTGCATTTCTCCTTCCAGGGAGTCCTCAGTTGTAGGAGCAGAAAATTAAATCTGCTCATATTCAGGCTAAAATTATAGAGGACTTTTGTTAGAAAAGGAAACCTGCTTTCTCCCCAGTGGCTGGGAAACGGAGTGGGAGCTCTGTGTGATCAGGACTGTTCTCAGCCATCTGGCAGAGGTGGTGACTAAGACAAAAATATCTGAGAACAACGATGAAGAGGAGACTGATGTGGTCTGAAATGTGGGCCTTCGCAGGATGGGATGAAGAAGAGGAGCAGGAAAATAGAGACTGAATGTCAAGAAAGAGATTCCAAATGAAAACTGTGGAAATGCTTCTTGCTTGAGTGATTTGATGACAGAGTGTTCTGCTGCGTTCTTCGTGGAGGCAGGAACTTGGTGTGTGTCTACGCAGGTGAGTCAGGGATGGTTGATTTGCTCAACAACTCATTAGGGTGTACTTCAAAAGAAATAATTGTAGGTTTTATGTAGCTTCACTCTCTTCCTTCTAGGGATGTTATTTCAGAAGAGCTCAGAGCCTAGGATGCACGGGGAATAAACACGGCTTTAAATGTCTGTGTCACATTAAATTTTGTACAAGTGTTCTGAAGGTCATGGAAACCATATGGTACCGAGGGCAGTGTCCATCTCCCTGCCCCCATATCCCTTGTCCTGCCTTCCATGAACAGTGGAGCAGACTGGAGGGGAGGATTCTGCTCTTTCAGGGCTAGGATGACTGCTGCCTGTGTGCAGAGTCCTCCTCCTCCTCCTCCTCCTGCACAGCGAGCTCTCTCTCAGCCCCGCTCAGACGGACCCTTCAGCACCGCCCCGGGGATGCTGTGAGGTGCACTTGCCACACAGGCATAAAACAACACAGGAATTTCCTCCTTCGGCTTGACTTGAGCTGTTGATGCAAGAGAGAATTGCTGGGGGACATCTGGCTCTCTGTTTTTCTCCTCGTGTTTCTTTAACAGCTTGAGAACGACCCAGTGTCAGGATGCAGAGGGACAGAAGTTATTCTGTATCCTCCGGGCTGCAAGGGTAGTGCTGAATTAACAACGTTTTGCTTTGTGGGTAGCTGCACGTAGCAATAACGTGCTTCTAGCTCTGCACGATTACTCCATCTGTTTTAACAGCCATGGGTTAGAAATAAATAAATAAATAAATAAATAAATAATAAATAAATAAAGGGCTTAAATTGCATCTTCTTTGATGCAGTTATAGACATAGCATTGGAGAGCTTGTAAAAATACTAGTTTTTTCCAAGGTTAGAAAATACCCGACTCCCCAGCAATACTTTTTTTTTTTTTCCCAAAGCCATTCAAACATACTGCAAGAACAATGGTACTTTAATCTTCATGAATATGACATGTGAAAAATTTGCTGGAATTAGATTAACCTTTCTCTGGAGGTGGGGGGGATGAGTGGGAAATTTTCCCAATATTCTCTTTCTAACCATTGAAATATATGTGTGTGTGTGCATAAGTTCATAATATGAATATTATATATTAATATATACTTATTTCTAAAAATTGTATGTATTGCTAAATGTTGTGTAAAGCACTTGAATGTCACTATTGCTCAGCAACACTCTCTTGTCTCTCTGTATTTCAGTTATTTGGTTCTTTACCTTTCTGAGTGGGAATGCACTGTAATCCCCTTGTTATATATATGTGTTTTAATTCGTGCCTATAAGGTTTATATCTGTCTAATATTAAATGCTTGTATGGGATATGCTTGCTTAAAAATCCAAACTGTGGGGAAACTGCATTTTATTAAGGGACATTTCCAGTAAGGGTAAAGAATGTACCCCAAGCTAAAGATTTCCGAGAAACCCATTATCATATCTGCAGAACCAGCTTAGCAGAAGATGGGCCATCACGGGGAAATCATCCGGCCATTAACACCACGATAAGATATCGGCGACATATCAGGACCATCAATCTGTTCCTGGGAGGATACGTGATTCCATCAAAACCCCATCTCCTCATCGGAAGGACATTGTTCCTCGCTGGAATAACTAAGAAAACCAAATTGAATATCTTTGGACCTTGGACTCTGAATACAAAGTTGCCTCCAGCAAAATAAACTGTATAAAAACTCATCACTCCGGGACCTCGGGGTGAACAGAGCTTCACTGACACCCTGTCAGGTTGCCTGTCACCCAGCTCCGACCCCGGGCTCGGTACTGTTTTTTTCTGCATTGTGGCTTTTAATGCTTTTTATCCTAAAACTCTGCCAGATTTTCTATCAATAAATTTGTTCCAATTTTTATTATAGGAATCGGCTCATTTCATTTATAACACCCTTAGCTGACTTGTCTGTAGTTATCCCTCCAGTGTTTAGTCCCCGAACACTGTAAGAGTGCAATTAAATTGTAGAACTGCAGATCATTCCTGTCCAGAAGCCAGGCTGTGTTTCAGGGGAGTTCGTCACAGCGGAAGGGTAAAGGTGTGCTGGTTTGATCCTCAGCTGGATGCTGAAACCTCCAAGGAGCACCCAGGTGCTGAGGAAAGCAGTGCTGATGGTTTAACGTGTGCTTCTCTCTGCAGGGAGAGTTGCTGCAGCTGAATGTGCTGGAGATGCTGCTTCTTAGCAAATGTTAAGCTGAGGGGTTTTTTCCTGATGTCAACAGCCGACTGTGTCCTTCCAGTCGAAACAAGTTTTGGTCAGCTGAAGGCAAGCCCCAGCCAAAGCAAAACAAAGTGGGTGATGATTTAATTGTGGCCTTCCAGTACGGCAAGGGAGCCCACGAGGAAAATGGAGAGGAGTGACAGGACAAGGAGGAATGGCTGAAGGAGAGTAGGTTTAGATCAGATATTAGGACAAAAAATCTTTACTGTGAGGGTGGTGAGGCCCTGGAACAGGTTTCCTAGAGAAGCTGTGGATGCTCCATCCCTGGAAGTGTTCAAGGTCAAGCTGGATGGTCTAGTGATAGGTGTCCCTACCCATGGCAAGGAGGTTGGAAAGGATGATCTTTAAGGTGTCTTCCAATGCAGGCCACTCCAAGATTTTATGATTCCATGAAACAGAAATATGTCTTTTCTAGGGGGCTGAATCTATACTGCCTACAACACGGTAAGGTGTTCCTTGATATTAGGGAGGCAAAATGAGAAAAACAAAGTTAGAGCAAAGTTACACTTCTGTAACTGCTACTACACCCACGAATTCGATCTCTCAGGGTAGTTACTTGCAGCTGTACTCCAGCCAAATGCCTATCAGATAGTTCCACGGGGTCTCTGTGAACTGTGTGTGTTTTGAACTATCTGAATTCAGCACCTAGTCCCTGCTGTTATCCTTAAATTCTCTCAAGCATTTATAATACTTCACTGAAACAGCTTCAAAAAAGTATGCAAAGAGATTTGTGTGTCTGAGAGAGTGTTTTGATAGCAAAAGATTGATGAGCCTGACTTCCTTTGTAGACGTGTGGCAACCCCTCATTTCCCTGGGTTTGTCACCATTTCCCAGCTCTCCAGAGAAGTTTGCAGGCTGCCTCATTAGATCAGAAGAGTTTTCTGGGCCCTTTGTACTGTAGAAACCACAGAGTAAAATGTCTTGGAAGAGTGAGATTGCAGATATGTGGCACGAATTGTGTAGATGGAGAAGAAGACCCTGTTAAGGCAGCTGCCCTGTATGAAGCTGCCGGGAGAAAAAGGCAGGCTGTGGTTTGACCAGTCACCTACACCCCTAACATCAATTACCAGCCCTCTGCTTTTGGGATTGGACCAGGAAACAGCCTCTGCCACTCCCCTCAATGAGGTGAGTATTGCCTCAAATAGTAGAGCATCAGTGATGCTGGTTTCTGTTATTCACACACGTGACCCTTGGAAGCTGGTGAGATGACAACCAGCAGCCTTTCGCTATCATTCAATCCCTCCCACTCCTCTTTCGAAGCCAATGTGATGCAAAGCAAGTCTGTAGTGGGTACTTGTCTCCTTTTCTGCCTCTGTCTCCAGAGCAAATGTTTCTTCTTTTGATGCCCAGTAAGTACATAAAGTCCAGCTCGGTTTTCAATGCAGAGTTAAACCAGCTCAGTTGTCAAGGGATGTATTTTGTAACTTGATTTACTTTGTTTTATCTTCTGTTTGCACACTCTTCTTTTAAAAAGCAAGAGGTCATGACAAGCTTAGGTTGTGGCCTACTGCTCAGTTGGAATTATCTCAGCTTATTTTTAATGCTGCCCTTACTTAACCTGATTTGTGGAGTTTGTTACAACTTGAGATAACCGCCTCTGGTTCCCAGCTGTGGAGCAAATTATTTTTGTGACCCTCATATCCTCTTGAATGCTCTCTGAAATGTGCATAGGGGCTCTTATCTGTCTCATCATACATCAGTGACTGGCTCTGTGACATTTGCTGTATTCCTGGAAAAATGGGTGCCTTGCTCTAATTATTAACATGCATTGTGATGCAGATTGCCAGCCTTCTATCAGCTGATTAAATCCCACCAAATAACTGTGTTAAACGTGTCCATGGTGCCTTTGAAAACAACTCCTCTGGCCTGCTACGAGGCTCAGACTGACAATGTCATCTCACTGAAGATCTCTAGCTTGTGGAAATTCTCCACTGCTGGATGTACTAGGAAGCTGTGTGAGGAACAAGAAAGCCCACCCAAAGGAAGGGGCTGGCAGTCCTAAAGCTGGATCTTAGGGAAGGTAGTGGGAATGGCAACAAAAGGCCAATGGAATTAAACACTACGGATTTCTTTGCTCCACATGTAAGCAGTCCTGGCAGTAGATTATCCAGTTTCTTTTTTCAACCACTGGTAGCACTCCTCAAGGTTTGTCTCCTTGCTCGTGCATCCAGCCTTAATTCTGGCGTGGATCAGTAGGGTGCCATTTATCTCTCATTTGTTTGCAGGTTGGGCTCCTTCCCTGTGGATCCGTTTGTGTGACTTGGCCTGTGGACTGCCCCATCTAAATCCTTGCTGCTGAGGCCGAGTGCCTGTTTAGAAAGGAGTGCAGTTTTCAGGGAGAGTAACGGAGCTCTGAGACTGCATTTCTCTCGGCAGGGTGACTCAGGGATCAATATCTGTTAAGGAACCCTTGGAGGCAGCTTTGTGTGCTTGTGCTCTGAAGAGCTGGTGGATCTCAGACATGGATCTGTATTCAGCATTTTGTCTGGGCTCCCACACAAGGATTTCCTCACCTGGCTAGAGGGGTTTTCATTTTGAGTTGCAAAAAGCCTTGTTTCTGGCTCAGATTTTATTCTCAAGCTTCTACACTCCCTAAATTTAACAGAGTAGCATTTTGGTGTTTAATGCACCCTTACAGGACCTTACTTGGTTTACTTTTAAATCAATTATTTCCTTTGCATCTTGTCAATTTCATTTATTTGTTTATTTATTTATTGNTCCCATTTCCTCCCCTGCTTTATTTTCACACAGTCTGTGCTCTCCAACACTGAATACTTTGTGTGTAGAGGGCTGTGGTTCCCTACACAGGATGTTGAAAGGTTTTCTGGCCTGTTAGAGGACCACCTGCTGTATAGATGCCATATATTACCATTTTGGACACTAATAAATATATCACCTTCCCTTCCTTCTGGGAGGATAACCACTGACCTTTTTCCTGGAATGTGCTGGAAGGGGTAGCACTCTGGGCTTTGTCCACATCCAGACTGACAAATGGATGTCACTGGGCTTGGGACCAGCTCATAACAGAGGGAACATCTGCTGGACACCCCGGAGGTTGGTGCTGTGTGCTCTGCAGGGTTTGGATGGCTGCGGTGCCACTAGATGGTAGTGCTGGTCAGACCCACCCGCTGGTGGGGACAGCTGATGGCAGGAGCATCCCAGAACAAAAGCGGGAATTTAAAGTTCATGAACGTTTCTCCGCTGTGGTCTGGTGTGACAAAGTCAAGCAATGGAACTTGGTCTTCTTGTTGGACTGCGGAAATGAGCCCAGGGGAAATCAGCTGGGCCCATAAACTTTGCACCACGGTTTTGTGTCACACCTTTTTCAAACTGAGTGTGGGTTTTTTTAATATACCAGCAATATGGTGCGCCTCAGGAAGATGGAGATGTATTTTTTCACTTTACATTTTGAAAACCCTATTAAATTTGGAAGTGATATTCCGAATCTTCAAAATGCATTGGCTAGTCAAATGTCAGTGAATATATCTGTAAGTTTGCTTTCTCAAGTAACATAATTTTTAAAAACCACAAATTATACAGAATATTATTTTCTTCCTCAGTTTTATCTTATGACTTGTTCTAAGTTAATATACCCAGAAGTTAAACTGGCAAATATTCAAATATTTGTTCAGGGAATCTAAATGGACTATCTAAAGTGAAGGGTGATCTTTCCTCTTTTTTCATTTTCTCCAATAGGTTATTTCACATATTTCAGATTACATCAAATGGAAAAAGTCTCTTCTTTTGGGCTGCTTTATTAACGTCTTTGGGTGCACACCAGAGATAGATTGTTCCAATGTATTCTTTGCTAAGAACTGGCTCTGGAAGCACTCAGCAAAAGAGCATGTGGGAATGTGGATGGGGTTTTCTGCATTTTTAAAAATTTTTCTTGCAGGGGGAAAAGACCACTCTACTTCATTTAACATTTCTTGGCAAAAAACCAAAGCCATCCTCAGTTCTGAGACTGTTTATCAAGAAGTGTCAGTTTTCTTTCTCCTTCTCCAGGCACTGCCAAGAACATTTGACTGTTCCCTTCTCCATCTCCTTTTCATCCAGTCCACCCATGTAGTGCTCCATTCTCTCTTTTTACTGATAGTACATACAGTGAAACTTGTTTTCTTAATCTACTCTGATATCCTGCTCTCTGAAAATACCAAGACTTGAATTTATGTGGTCTGCTGAGCTCCACTGCATTGTCTTCCTCTGCAAAGTTTGCAAGCAGGATGTTTAGGACCTTTTTCCTCCCTGTGGTTCATCCTCCCCTCCGGTTCCAGCTGTTGTTTTCCAGAAGGCAGCTCCGTGACCCAAACACACTGAGTCCTCTGGAGCAGGCAGCAATGTCACTGCAGCTGAGATCCCAAAGGGAAAGCCATTTTAGGTTGTTCCCACAATCCAGCTTGTTCCTTGACTGATTACTTTCTTCAGGGCTTGCCATTTCTGCTCTCCTTCTAAAGCCTTTTTCTTGAGATTAGGAGCTGACCTGTTGACCCCAGTCCCTGCATCGAGTCCATTTCATCTCTGAGCTGTTTTGTGCTACTTCAGCAACGCAAAATAATCTTCAGGGCTGCTCAAGCAGAGAAGGGCTTGGTTAAGTGGGGAGTGTGGAAATTTCCTGACCTGGACTTGGAACTCTGTTTAGTTTACGTGTTTGCTGGTTTGTGAATCCAGATATCGGAATTGCTCGACCTGGAGCTCGATACAGAATTTAGGTCTGTAAAGGATCCAGATTCGAGGGCTGTTCAGACCTAGTGTTTCAGATCAGCTCATGGGAGACACACATTCCAGCAGTAGAGTTTGAAACTTTGTTTATGCTCCAATCCCTTTCCACAGTTTTGAACCCTTCTCTGACAATAACAAAATTCCAGCAAAGGGACACTGGAAAACAAACACCATCAGCTGTTTCTTTAGCCCTCTTGGGGCCAGATAGGCATGAGCATGCTTGGTATATAAACCTTGCATTGAAAGACAGCTGAAACTCACACCAACCCACCAAAACATTGACCAACAACAGGTTTCTGGCCAAATTCTGTGTGTTCAGCACTCTGGGCCTCGCTGGAGTTATACCAAGGAGAATGCTGGCCCCAGAGTGTCTGTTCATTGTTGTTTTGAAATTCAAAAGAGAGAGAAAGCTGATTATGTCAGCATCTTCTTGAAGTCATAATTCTTCCTGCTGTTTCCTTTAGAAAATATTCAAGATGACAGGAATTCTTGTAAATTCTATTTCATCACACATCAAAGAATTGGCCACGATATTCTACTCTTTTAAAAGATGCAACCATAGCTGCATAGTTTTATCTATGAGAAAAGTTTTGAGGAAAAAAAGTTCATAAAGATCCTTGGGAGTAAATATATTAAGTTCAAAATTTTCTACTTTTCTTTTTTTGTTGTTGTTATTCTGATGGTATTCTAAAACTAAAATAGTTATTGTCTGGAAATATATCTGGCAAACAAAACTTCTCACAGATAAAATTTTGGAATTCTGGATATTTGTCACTCTTCCAGTTATAATCCACCATTTCTCTTTGAAGTTGTTATCTTTGCTGAGTGGCTCTGATCAATACCTCTAACCTGTCATCAAGCACATTTCCCATATGTATTTCAAATAAGGGCATATGTCCTTTGCCCCATTTATAAATGAGAAACAGGCTCAGAGGGCTGAAGCAATTTTACCAAAATCACACAGAAAAATGAGGCCAGGGCTCCTGTACACTACAATGTGTTGGGTCTTATTTTTTTCCCAAAGGTTAGACACCCTTTATTAGCAATATCAACATCTCGCTCTGTTTTCACCCTTAGAGCAGATTAAATACGTGGGAACGGTGGAAACGACGGAGTTTTCTGTGGGATTCGAGGGGTTATGAAACCAACAGCCGACCTTGAAGAGGGAGAGGAGGGGACTGTTTAACATTCTTTCATTGCCTAGTAAAACGCTCAGGGCCTTGTGTACCGAAAGGAGCTGCCAGGGTAGCTACAACACAGACACATTTCCCATTTACCTTCACCTCTGGTGACCCGGCTCCGTGGCTGGGAGCGTGGCAGCAGACCATAATGCCTCCTATTATGGTCTCCTCATCCCCATAGTCTGGCCCTACGCACGCAGTCTCTGTTCAGCCCCTGATAACCGTGCAGCCTCAGCCTTCTAGGGTGCAGTTCCCTGGGTTTTATCACAATGCAGACAGTGCGTTTCCAATAAATAGCAGAAGATGTCAGGGGATGTGGCTGAGGTGCACTTGAACCGAGCAAGCCGGCCCCATTAATAAAGGAAGGCTCAGCAATCCTGATGGGGTGGATGATAAGGGTTGCTGTCTTTCCAAATGAGCAGTCAGAGCTTGGTGCCAGTGTAGACAGAATTTTGTAGCACAGCCCAAGCCAGACTGCTGATCTTTCATTTCCCAGGTACATTTCTTAATGTTTCTCAGTGGGACTTGAAAAGAGAACAATTCCCCGCAGCTGAGGAACTGTCCCTGTAAACCATCAGTGCAGTACTTAGGGTACTAGATCATATTAGGTATGTAAATTGAAAAAAAAAAAAAATCAGTCATTCCTTAGGGCAGAGGGAAGCAACCACTATTCTCGCTATTATGACGAAACTGTGCCTCTAATTTTGTATGATTTCCAGCACTGCCAACTAGGACAGAGAAATTACAGCAGTTCTTGGAGGTATTTCCTACTCTCTATTTGCAGCATTGTATTGCAGAGAAGATTTGTCTTGGGGAAAACATCCACTGAGGACAGGAAAAGAACATGGGAGCAACTGCGATCGCAGTGAAAAAGCTCTGAAGGTTAGATTCAATATCTTGTATTTGAAAATTTATTTGCCTTGCCTTCCTTGGATTTGAAATCATGCTAGGCCTTAGACAAGGTGTTTTTTTCAGGATGGTGAACTGACTTCCTGTGGGACAAGGAGCAACTGTCAGAGGAGAAGAAACAAAGCTAGGGATTGGAGATGAAAGGGTTTATGTGCTTTTGGCTTTCCTGTTTACCGGAAATAGCTGGCATTAGAAGTATGAATGTAATTTGTTTTCTCTGTCTCGTCAATGTCTTACCTTTCAACATACAGTGCCAAGAAATGCTAATTATGCAGTTACCCTTTTCTGCAGCCCTTTCTAATATACCTTCTCGTTATTGTGAGTGGGAATGAGGAGACACCCTTTCTAATGCAGTGGTGTAAATGTGTGTATATGTATTTTAACAGAATAAAATCATATATATCATATATAACGAGGAGACACCCTTTCTAATGCAGTGGTGTAAATGTGTGCACACTGCCATCACAGGAAAAGTCTTCAGCTAAAAAGAGAATTAACAAGCAAGAGTGAGATTTTCTTTTAGACTTTTTTTTTCTGCACAGAGGTCAACATTTGAGGTGTGCCAAGTGCTACCACTCTAATCCTGCCTGGTGTTAGTTATTTGCCCAACACTGGGTGGAATATATGGGGAAAAAAAGTAAATCTCTCATTGCAAAGAACTTGATTTGGGAACTCTTCTGGGAAGTTCTTGAGAAGTGTGGTTTTGTGCCATAGCAAGCAGGTGATTTTTTGACTGAATTGGAGGGAGAATATACCTACACATAAGGGTAGAGAAAGAAAATACACAGGCCTTAAAAGATGTTATTGGTTTATTTACAAGAGTGCAAGACAGGTTAATGGACCCAAGGTGGTGTGAGACTTTGGGGAAAAGCAACTCAGTAAGAGTTGACAAAGCCTTTGAAGCCAGCACTGGCAATTTTTGTTGTTATTGCTATTGGAAAGATTATAAATGAATGTTTTTAGATGGATGCCATTGATCTGAAGGAATGACTGAGTGTGTAATTTTTGAGTTCACGTTTAACTGGGTATGGAAGAAGCAGAAAGAGAACGGCACTACAGAGTTTAGAGTGAAAAATGGAGATGACTGAAGGGGAGATCAGGCTTTAGATGTTTGGACGAAGAGGGACAACTAGAAGATTTATAACAAAGAACTTTTTATGATAAAAAATATCATAATCAGTTGAAAATGCTCCCATTGAACTGATAGGAAGATGGTCTCACAATAACTGTAGTTACAGCTTTTACAAATTACTCCCTATCCACTAACAGAATCGAATCAGTAATCCCTTTAAGGCAGCTGGACAATTAGATAGGCTTGGTCATGTCCACTTTGGTGTGGTTTCACTGGGGCATTTTACAGGGGCTGAGGGTCAATAAATTATTGTCCCTTGTATCTTGTTAAAGGAACAGAACTTAAAAGTGTAAGGGTAAAGATTCAGATCCCAAAGTTCCTGAAAACATGCTGGGAATTATTTTTATGAACTTCAGTAAACTAAGAAACAGGTCTAACTAATTCAGGACCAAAAGGGGGAAGTCTGAGGCAGTCTGAAAACTGAATTTAGTCTTGATGCAGGTGTTTAAGTAGTGAGTTATTTTGTATTCTAGTCCTGTCCTGCTATATATTTTTGCATTGGAAAAAAAAAATCTATCTAGAAAAGTGCCTCTCAGCAGCCTTACTGAAGCATTCATCAGTCTTTGGGAGTTTCTGAAAACCTTCCCTGACTTCTACTGGAGTTTGCCATTGGTACACATTCACTTCATGTAATTAGAAGCAGCTTATTCCCTTCCTGGAACTTGACAGGCACAATAATTGCATGTTGGAAACACCATGCTTTCTGTGCCTCCTTGTGTTCAGAGTTCAGACTGGGTCACAGAAGCCACTGGATCAAATCCATGAAGAACCACGTGGGGGAAGTGCGAGGCCTTTCTGCCTGAGCTGAAATGTGCCCTGTGGCCGTAAGTCAAACACAGCTGACAGATTAAGGGACATCATCTGGAGCTGGACCTGCTGGCCAGCCAAGTGGTGTGGCCAAGGACATCGATGTGATGATTATTGTCCCCTTTGCTCATCTCTGAATATAGGAAATTGATTAGACCCATGGTTAGCAACCTCTCACCTACTGACCTGAGCTGAGATCATGGCACGTTCTGTGCAACTATCTTAATAAATGAACTTGTTTTGATAAAGATTTATGGGAGTCCACAAGAATGTTTGAGAATAAGAACCCTACTGACCAGAAGGTAACACTTGAAAACTACGGCGTACACCGAATTGCGTGTGAGATCACAAAAATGGTTGGATTAGCTCTCCCAGAGATAGTTTCTTTTTAAAATAGTTGTGAGAAATAACTGTCTTAAGCAGTTATTGAGATATTTTCACCGAGCTCATCACAGTAATCTAAATTAAAGAATTAAAGAGTGCCAGGGATTTTTTTTTTTGGAAATGTTTTCTAAATTTTTCAAAGTAAAACCAAAATCAAACCGACTTCAAATCCCTAACTCCTTGCATCAACAAATCTTAGGTTTTTCCTCGAAGAGGAGAAAGGCATTAAAACAGACCAGAATCTGGTGGAGAAAACGTAGGGCCAACACATGGTAGAGACGTGGCAGATGTCATGTCTCATTTTATGGATGCTTTCAGTAGCTTATGAATTTCTGTCTGCAGCCATTTCGAAAACCCCAGGAAACGTTCACGGGCTACAATTAAACACTGTGATCTTTCAGTCTCCACCTTTTGTTATTTTTTTCTACTGGCATCTGTCTGTGAAAATTGGAGTGGTGGTAGGTTTTATTGGAGAAAATCGTCTGAAACCAGGATAGTAACTAACTCTGTGCTGCAGAATGGTAACAACCCTAGCCTAGAGGTAAAGATCTGATGGCCTGCTACCAAAACACACCATGTCATCCATGTCTTCTTTGCTCCCTGCAGAAATAATTATTTTTTTAAAAATCTGAGTTTAAACTGCAGGTAACAGCTCATCACTATATGTAAATGTCAGAGCCTTTCACAGAGCTTTAATTAGGTTTTTGTCTAGGAAGTCTGAGGCTATCACTCTTCCCTACCTTTCTGCCTCTCTTAAAAGAACCCTTTGTCATTCCTGCTGTATTTTCTATTGAGTTATAAACTTGAATGTTTTAACTCTATTGCAAAGAAACACTGTCCTTCACAGAAATTCTCTGAAGAAAGGTTCTAAAAAGGCTTTTTGCGTTTATTATGGTTATTTCAAATATTGAAAAAACAGAGAAAAAAAAGCAACAGGCAACTTATTGGTCTATTCCAAGAGGTTTAATATTTACAGAACTATCTAATGGTCTTCTGCTTTTCTCAGTTCACGCAGACAAATCGTTGTTTATGGATTTCTGTTAGATACATAGAAAAATATGTGTCTTTTATATTAATAACACTCACTGCTTTAGAATTGAATTCTGTTCTAAGGAGGGGAAATACACCCTGAATGCAAAAGGATTGAAGTAGATGTAAACTTCTATCCCAGATTTGTACTGAATTGAGCTGAATGTTTACATGAATGTGGTTGAGATTTTACCTGTCCTTAGGAGATACAAGACTTTTTGGAGACCAAGTGTCAGTATTCAGTGTTCTGGCACAGGCTTTGGTGAGAAACTGTAGAACTACAGAAAGCTCTGCACAAAGAAACCCTAAGAACAAAGAGAAAATTATTTGGACTTTTTTAAACTAGGTATTTATCCTTTTCTTTTTCTCTCATTTTTTTTTTTCTTCTCTTATTTTCTCTTTTTTGTTTTCCTTTTCTTTCCCCTCTCCTTTTCTCTCCTCTGGCTATTTTGAAAGCTGGATATCAAAAACTTGGCATCATTTACAAATTCCAGACCTAATGTCTGTTGCACGATAATAATTTCATTTCTTTTCAGTTAGATTTGCAAAAAGAAATCCAAGTCAAAACCTCAAAATATTCCACTGTTTCTGATTACTTAGATTGGTCAGATCACCTGTGCCCCAGCACTGCTGCATGAAATCTTACAATTGCTTTTCAGGAAAATGGGAATTTGACTTTTATTTTGGTTATGTCCCTTTGGGGTTCTTTATTGGGTTTTTTTATTTGAATTTTTTTCATGTCAGAAGTTCCATCTGGGTCTCCTTGATATTACTTGTAGTAATGACAGCTTTGACTAGGCCAGTGGAAAAAGAGTGGAGAGTTAAATCATGTGTACTGACACAGGAGTTTGATAAAAACCCTTATTTTTTACATTACTGATACATTCTTAGTCACCAGAACTTGCTGGATTTTGAACTGAGGTCCTGTAAATTCCTGATACTACATAAAATTTAAAAGGAAAGAATGTGTAGGTTT
Source organism: Dicrurus megarhynchus (assembly GCA_013399195.1). Taxonomy (NCBI): domain Eukaryota; kingdom Metazoa; phylum Chordata; class Aves; order Passeriformes; family Dicruridae; genus Dicrurus; species Dicrurus megarhynchus. Next base: position 387,948 of record VXAD01001400.1, read on the forward strand.
TTTCTGTGAGGTATAATTGGAAGTCTGCCTGCAAATTGTTTGCAAATTTTTTTTTTTTATTATTCTGCATGTCAGTATTTCATGACAGGCCACGGCTGCTCCTAGTGATGCAGAATATTTCAGTCTGGTTTAGGACTGGTACTTGACACAGACGTCTGTTCTACAATGATGAGAGGTTCCCTTATTGAAAAAAAATTATTTCCAACTCTTCAGAACAGCTGTGTTCAGTGTTAATAATTTATACCCAGAGGCATTTGAAAATACTCCATCCTTGTGAGAGTGACCTCTGAGAAATGATACAGCCTCTTTGCCCATAAAACACCCCTGGGTATCAGAGTCTGTTGACAACTACCATTTAAAAAAACCCCAAACAACCAAACAAAACTCAAAACAACTTCATTTAATACGATAGAAGAAGGAAAAGACAAATGCTGCTTTGGGCAGTCAAGCTGGAGATGGAAGAGACCGTTCCAAAATGGCAGAAGGCCAAACTCCCCTCAAATTTTTGGGTTTACCAAACAGCCACAGTAGTGTGGACTTACCTCATGGTTTCCTGCCAGTCTACTCCATACTAAAAACGGAGAAGAATCCTTCAAGTGGATGAGAGAAACGGGCTGTTGGAGTGTTTTCTCCCCACGCTGGCTGCCAGGGCTGTGGGGCAGGCGCTTCACCCATCCCGTGCCAAACCCCGCCGGGCTCAGCGCAGTCCTGCCCCAGGTGCTCGGCGCTCACCTCCTGCTGCAAGCTGCCTTCCCCGTGGGCAACTGGGCTCACAGAAACCATCATTATCACCCCCTAGAAACCTTGCACAGCACCGGACAAGCCGCTGCTTTGTATTTTGATGGCCTGAGGTAATTAGTGCCTGGCATCTGTAGCGGAAATAAAATGCGTAACACAGGAGTTTCTAAGATGACACTGTTTTCATTACAGGTTTAATTTTGCAAAGAACATAAAGGCAGACACATCAAAATGCCAAGAAGCCTCCTTTAATTAAAGCCTCTTTTTCCTTTTCTTCCTAAGATATGCACATTTATTCAGCCATTAAAGAGAAAGATAAAAGGAACCCCGAACACTGTTTATGCACAGCCTTTATGACTGCAGCTACTTACTTTTGACATTATTCTGAGTGGAGCAAGTTACACAGAGCTCAAGGCTGCTTTGTAGTGCTCCAGAGGCAGGCAGTGACTGCTAGTGTGGGGTTTCACCACCTCCCAGCATAGATTCTGCACCCAGATTTCGAGCAGTGCTCTGCCAGAGGTGACATTCTTATACCCCCACTAATGCTTTCGGTTACTTGGTTGGCCCAGGTTTGGGGGAAAAATAATGGATTACAGCTCCCCTCTTCAGTGCTGAAGCTTCCTCTTCTTACCCATGCTCTGTATGATTGTTTACCACCCATATAATTTTCCTTCCATAAGGTACATATTATGAACCTTCTCTTCAGATTAATAGTGCATTATCCTTGGAATATGGGGCATATTTGGCAGCAGGTGAAAAGTTGCCTCTGTCCAAAGCACCAGCATAAATCTCCCAGACTGCTTAGCCCAGGATTTCACCTCAGAAGCCTGGGATCAAGATCCGTGTTATTTAGTTGGCAGGACAGCATTTGGTGGGTTTCACTGAGGTTAGTTAATAACCCTGTTAACTTTTTTCAGCAGCCTTGAAATAGTTAGCAAGGACATTTGGAGCTGTGCCTCACTGTAGATGCTGTTTGACTTCTCTATTCCAGGACTAACAGCCAAATAAGTTCAAATAAAATGATCCAAATTTTACAGTGCTTATTCCGGTAAAATTTGCCGTTTGTTTTCCTTAGATAAAGATTAAATAAAAACCAAATCAGGGCTTTTGGAACTGGCCCCTTAGTAGCTGGAAGGAACACTGGAGGCATCTAATGGAAGATCAATATGTGAGAGTTCAGTACAGAAAACACTATTTTTTCTTTTTCTTTTTTATTTTTTTTCTTATATATTATCTACAAGCACAAGCTTTCATATTTTTAATGTAAAAATGCATACAGATCATCATATATATAAAAATCAACTAGCCTTGTAGCAAACTGCCAGATCCAACTATCCCCAGGCTGGGGACAACCTGTCTGGATCCAGGTGCAAACCCAGTGGCTGATCCTCACTTCCATCTGCAGTTGCACCAAACCCCCAGATATGAAGATTCTCAAAAGTCCTAGGGAAGTTTTGGGTCCTGATCCAGGTCTTGCAGCACGGGCATGACTAACTCTTCATCAATTGAAGATAAATATTTAAAAACTTCATAAATGACAATCAACTTGTTGCAGGTAACAAGTATCCCTTTCACCTTTCCTCCCCATTTTTGTTTATCGTCCTTCCCATCCTCTCTCCGCAGAAATGGCAGCAGGCAGAGGAGAGAAATTTAATGTTAGTGTCACATACATACACGTAAACAGCAGCAGGAGAAACAGAATTTCATCTGTTGATGTCTGCTGCAGAAAGGCTACTGAATGTGGGTTCATGCTGCACTTGGCCTTTTCAAGGCTTGGGCAATTTTGGGCTCAATTTGCACATTGTGGAAATATGACAGGTTTATAGCATAGCCAGTAATGTGCTGCAAAATTGTGAGCAACAGTAAATCAAGTTGCATTTAACACTATGTAACATGTATGAACAGATTATAATATACCATAGTAGGACTGGCTTAGGGGGAAAAAATTAATGAGCAATTAAGTAAAGAATTTTGTGTTTGTTTTGGAGGAAAGGTCACAAAATAGCGGCCTCCTTTTTGCCCAAGTGTTTATCTTGTTTGGCAGTTTCCAAATTCAGCCTTTGCAAAGGAATGTTACTATTTTTATTGTAAGTTCTTTATGTAACAAGGGATGTTTGCATAGTGGAACATTTTATTTTCACCAGGATTTTATAATTTGTCTATACAGACGTTATAAAAGAAGATACAATTTGCTGGAAATCTTTTGGAAAGTATGAGGGCCGTAACTTAGCCTCTCCTTCCTTTCAACTCTTCTAGCACGAGTATGATTAATTATTTTCTCTTGTCATTCATTTATAACCTTTTTGTATTTTAAATGCAGCTCCAACATGAACCCCATGAAAGGTTTTTCAGATAAAAGAACTGTTGAAGTTTTCTGAGAGGGATGAATCAATTGCTTAGCATACCAAAGTAAAGACTCAGCTGTGTTGCCATGGGATTTCAGGTAAGGATTTTGTTTACTTCAGATAAGTGCACCAGCACTGATTTGAAAGATAACAGAACCTTAGTGCTTCAACTTGCAAATGCTCACCCTGGCTCCTAATGTAACTACATTGCTTGCAAGTTCAGCCCCTCAGCTAAAGAATTCTGGTTTGTGAACAGGCACTAGCTCGCTTTTTTACACTTGTATTGATTCTACATTACTAACAGGACTAAAAATGGCAAAACCTCTATTTTTTTTTCTGTATTTTTTTTCTTTTTCTTTTTTTTTTTTTTTTTTTTTTTTTTTTTTTTTTTTTTTTTTTTTTATTTGGGAANTGTTAAAGTTAATGGTATGATGAATAGTATGGGAACAAGTGTGTCACAGAGGCCTGTTGCAAGAACCCCCTGCCCAGAAGCACACGGTGAAGTTTCCACTGCAGTGTGTCCAGCTGATGCACAGCAACCCACGTGAACATGAGGGCCAAAATACAGACATTGATTCCAGGAGAGTGAAATGAGTTTTTTACCATCTAGAATACAGAAGCAGAGAAAACAAACAACAGCACAAATAAAATACACATCTGAATGTGATGTTCTTTGCTGGTTGGCTAAAAGTGAAAGTTTAAAAAAAATTTACTTTGGTAAAATATCTTTAAGTGAATACTTATAATAGAAGTCCTAATTTGGAAATTTTCTCTGTCCACAGGGATATACAGATCTGCCTCTTCAGCCTGTTCCACCACCTATATGGCTACCTCTACCTGTACAAAGTGCTATCCAACTACATTTACTGTCTTTCCCACATCTGTGGCAATTTGTATTCGATAGCCTTTTGGAGTTACTTCCTGGGAGAGACAAATAACCACAGGAAGTACAAAGCAGTGGAGAATAAAGCCGTAAGCAGCTGCTACAAGGGGGCTGCTCCTCAAAGGAGAACACTGCTGATCTGTCGTGCCAGCCCTGTGGCTGGCTGTGGTTCCACATGTCGACAGTCTGAGCTGCCTAAAGGTGGGAGACCAGCACCATCTGAAAGAAAAGCTTCCCATCTTGGTTCTTGCATCTTTTAGCAGTTAACAAACCAACGAGACAGGAGGCAAAACTTGGCAGCTGGCTTAAATGAGATGATGAGGGAGAAGGGAAAAACTGGACATCTTTTATCCCAGGCACCAAAATCTGATAAAATGTGCTTTCACTTCAATGTGCCTGATAAAAGTCACAAAAAACCTGCACTGCTTTAAGCCCCAGAGTGCTCCAAGCAGCATCTGGAAGTTTAAACAGCTGAAAATTATGGTCTTTTGATATGGTAGAGGCCATTCAGATCTGATTTACATTTGGGCTTAGACTTTAAAGACTTGCCTTCCCAAGGATTCATTTCTTCTTCAGTATAAGATAGACTAAGAGGAACTACTTGAATTGAAAAAAAGACCAAAACAAAAAATTAACAAAAGCTAAAAACTACCCACAGCTAAATCAATAGTAATATGCTGCTTTTTTTTTTTTTCAGTTTGATTTCCCAACACATATACTCCCATTTCCCCAAGCACAGTACTGCACTTTGAGGGGCAAATGCTGAAATGCCACTGGACTAGCTGATTATTTCTTGAGAATGCTGCAGTTTCAGAGGAGCTGGAAGAGCAGCTGAACTTCAGCTGCCTTGAAATGTGTGTCTAGCTGGCTAAACACTCCAGGAAACAGACCTTTCCTGTATTTTTTGCATACCTTGCTAAGAACATCAACACTCATGGATTTGACAAAAACAGCAAGGAAGGACAGTTTGGAGTGAAAGCACACAATGAGCCAACTTAGAGCTGGTGAAGGTGTCAGGTGAACTTTCTGATACAACACACAGCAGCCTCTACACCTATTCAGTCCTGGAGAACACCGCTTGTGAGGGTTGTCGGTGGACTGTTGATGATGGCTGTTGATTCAGAGGGCTGAATCTTACTCTCCAATGGCTACTGAGCAGCTGTCTGGCTGGAAATGATGTTTAGGCACTACTGACTTGCAGGGGATTGGAGCTAGCCACGTAGAAGCAGAAGATTCTCTCTTGGTTGCCAATCCCCACAACTGTCCAGTCCTTTGGAGTTCATTTGGTGTTCGTTTTTTGGTTTTTTTTCTTGGTGTTTTGTTCTTTTTTTTCATCCCACATTAGTCAGAAGCAGTGTGGCTAAATGCATTTCAAAACAGGAAAACAGTACGACTCCGTGTTACTCAAAAAAGTGGTGGTGTTTGTCTTTTTTTTTTTTTTCATTGCACAGCTTTGACCATTTTTCATTAAACGTGCTCTGCTCGCCCCATCCTTACTCCAAGCTAATCTGCTCTAAAATGCTTCTCTGGCTTAGGACAGCTCTTTTTTAGCTGCTGATTTTGGTAAGCATCTTATTAATGGCCTGCTTGACGTGGGTGGTGGAGCTTCGTCTCCGAGTCTTGCCCTGGACCATCTTCCGGCGCCGCACCTCCCGGCAGAGCTCGTAGAAGGCCTCCATGATGTTGCCCTCTCCCGTGCAAGCAGAGCACTCGTAAAAAGCACACGCAAGTTCTGTGGCCAGCTTTTCACCTTCCTCTGTGCTGACTTGCCTGGAGTGATCCAAGTCTGCTTTGTTCCCCACCAGGATCAGGGTGACGTTTTTGGGCTTTTTAACTTCATCCAACAAGTTCTTAAGCGGCAGCATTTCCTCGAAGCTGCCTCTGTCCGTGATGTCGTAAACCAGCACGAAGCCCTCACCCCATCGCACGTGTCCTTCTTTCTGAATGGCATCCTCCTGTTAGAAAAGACAGACACCAGCCTTAGGAATTTGATTTGTGAAGAAGATGGCAGGCCTTCAGAGGGATGCTGGTCCTCCAAAGCCTACAAAGCTGTGCACATCTACTTTACTTTGTATTTTGCACATTATCACCTTTTTTATCACGTGGCACAGGAGATCTATTCCACCCAGTGCCACGAGCTGCACAGGCCTGTGCAGTGTGAGCACCTGCCATGTTTTAAAAGGCAGGGAGACCTAACTATGACAAATCTGCTCTTCCCTTTAGTGAGAATCGCTGACTGAAGTTGTAAAGCCGCATCACTTGACAGTAGAAATGGATTGTGACTTTGTGCCTAGTAATGCCATGCTGCTGGGCTCACCCTGAATCAAAGGCATGACAACAAAATAATTTTACCCCCAGTGATGCCTGAAGTGGCCACCTAAAAAAACAGAGACTAGACAGGATTAAGGGAATAAAGGTAGGTATTTATTTGAAAGGCCTTCAAAGGTACCCCTGGGGAGCCAGAAGCTACTGCCAAGATGGACCCCGAGTCACGAGTTCTTCACACTTTTATTAGTTTGGTTCATTTGCATATCAGGGTTAATTCTCCAATTAAAGCTTCAGTTAATGATGTTGTTTCCCCAAGCCTGCCCCCCTTTTAGAAGCTTTTGGTTTATACTTTTTGGGCCTAGGATGGTCTGGGTGTCCTTGGAGAGCAGGCCTGGAGAGGCTTTGTTATGTCTGCCTGGCACAAGAGAGCAGAAGTGAACAGGCGACAAGGAACCTCAGAGTTACACACCAGGCAGTACAAGACTTGAAAAATACAAAAGTTAACACCTAAGGCATCACCAGAGTAAGCCCCTTGACTTGTTTGCTGTCCCAGTATTTGAAAACTCTGAGCAGGACCCCTCGCAGAAGGCTGTGGATCCAGCCTGGGCGAGCAGAGGCGGGGCTGTGCCCAGAAGCAAATCCGTGTCCCCAGAGCAGAGCGCGGCTGCCACCCCCGCGCTGCCCTCCCCTGCTGCGCACCCGAGCCGAGGACCTGGGCAGCAGCACACGCACCCACGCACCTGACCAGCTGTGTCTAGGATCTCCATGGAAACCACTTCATCGTCAATGGTAGCTTGGTGACGGTATGTCGACTCTAAAATAAGAACACATGCTGTGAAACGTATTGAAAGAACGTAATTTTCTCCTTTTTTTTCTTTTTTTTAAATCTTCTTCACAGATCTCCCAGCACAAGAGCTGAGATGTGACACACAGTTCGACTAAATTTTCTTTGCTGGAGCTCTTCCAGCCGTTCTGGAGCACACTCAAGTCCTCTTTTCTACAACAGCAACACTTTTACCTCTCTCCACATGGCACAACATTTTCTTCCCCACATGTTAGACCAGCAAAAGGCTGGTAGATGCTGCAGTCTGTACCCAACAAAGGACAGTTTGCTGTGGCAGAGAGCTCTGCAGAGCTGTATCCCATTTTTCATGTCTGCTCCTAGGAAAGGCTGCTACCTATGGAAGACAATACCACAACTCTCAAAGAATCCAGCTCAACAGACTGTCACTGCATAGCTTGGTGATCAAAACCAGTATGGTTGCAGATCAAGGGACCTAACCACTAAGCTCAGGCCTTGTACTGTGAAAAAATTACAGACCAGCTAGGTATTTTAGGAATGTGTGTTTTAAACATGCTGAAATCATCACATTCCCCTCTTCTAGCAAGGGATCAAGCAGTGATTTCCCTGTTTATGATTTATAAGGATAACTGGTGGGCATTAAGCATTTACACCATGCCATAGGAAAAAAACCAAACCTATTTACTGTCCCAGGTTCTGGAACCAGGCAACTAATCAGAAAACTAATGACAAAGGAGCTTGTTTTATCTTAATAAGCTGATAAGCTAAATTTGATAGCATTTGACCTAAAACGTGGAAAACTATCTGTGCTAACACTCAGATTTATTACTGTTGCTAGCTCACAGATGTCCTGTATCAAAAGGCAAATATGTGTGCTGTAAAAGTCGGCCAGTGACTATGAATGCTTTGCACTGTCAGAGACACAAGTCTTTCATCTGGTGCAAATCTCTTCAATAGGAACGAGGGATATCTTTTAGGAAACGCATTTCTTTAACTTGAACTTCTGGAAGGGCTCGTGTTTGGTGAATGCCTGTTTTCATGATGTGCCTCTTCATCACTGGGAATGTTTCAGTGCTGTCAGTGCTGCAGTCTCTGCCCAAACCAAAAATGTCCCACTCCCTCCCTGTGCCACCTTAATTGCTGTAATTGCCCAGCTGTCTCTAATTGGGACAAATGGTCAATTTACTCAGGCAGATGGCAAGCAATCTTGCTGTAGGGTTTCAGGCCATGAAGACTGGGTTTTCTTAAAAGCTGTAAATTCCCCTTCTGGTTAGTATTTCCAGGCTGTTGAAGGAGTTGGAGTCTCCCTTTGTGATCCTGAGGCTGTACCTATGCAGCAGAGTAAGGTATAGCAAAGTCTCTCAGTGGTACGTCTTATCTGTCCCTTCCCCACACCCTCCTACGTGCAGCAATTCCCTCAGGGAACGGAGAAAAAGCAGGAACCACTGGTTTGGTGTGAGAGCTGCAGTGATGCACCTTCAATGAGTTATTTCAGCGTTCAGTGCTAGGCTGGGATTCCCTGTGTAGTACTCCAAGCTCGAGGTTATTTCGGAACTTCTGCTTTGCTTCTTTGGGGGAGGGTGCTGTGGAGAAGAGAGGGCTCTCTGAGTAAGCAATGTGATTTTAGCTCCTTACTTGCTCAGGCTGTGCAGTGCTTGTATGCCTTCAACCATCTGGCCCTGCTTGACAAGTGGCTGCTGAGAATTTTTCCACAGGACCTGACAAAATGCTCACCCAGCCATGACTGCAGGGTGTCTGTGAAACGTCCTCCTTTGGAGGCAGGATGGGGTAGCCCATACAGATCTTCTCTATGAAATGGGAGAATAAATCTTCAGGAATAGGCTTTTGCTCACTGTGCAAAAGCAGCACGAATCTTAAATGATACTTGACTTCTCAAAATAGGACTGGCGGCGTTTTACGTTGCAAGTTTAACTTGCTTTGGCTGCTCACGCTGGAAAGGAATCTGATCCTGGATGAGTAACACTGATTTAGGTCGGATTTGTGTAAATAAATCTCAGTAAATGTGTGTCTGTTCCTGTGCTTTGGAATGTGTGGTAGCTGGGTGAATTTTAATGAGGAGCATAAAACAGCTGGACGTTGAAAGCATTTTTGGTGTAATCACAGACATGGCTTCTCCTTCAAGGGAACAGAAACATCTGAAGAATCTGGTTGTCTTGTAAATTATGAGCCCTGAAGATGCGAGTTCCAGTCTGCTCACATTGATCCCATGGTACTTCACAAAAACACTGCCTTGCTTTGGGATTTATTAGTATCATTTTCCTTGTGGTACTGCTTTTTCTTTTTTTCTTTTTCTTTTTTTCTTTTTTTAGACATGCAGCCAGAGAGTAATTACAGGGCTTGAGATAACTGCTGGACCCCTGACTGAAACCACTGACAACGTAGGTGTCTGTGTCTCAGCTAAGCACCCTTAACTCCTATTAGAGCTGATGAAATAAAATAGGTGCTGGTGTAATATAGCTTGCCTGAGCTCTCTCCTGGAATAAATTGCACCTCAAAAGTACTTGGAAGTCTAAAATTGGTCAGATGAATCCAGGCTGTGAAAGTCTTATGCCTGCATCATCACAGTTAAGTAGAAAATGCAAGGCATAACACTCCACCAGTGGCTCCCAAGATGATTTTGGGCAACTTTCTGCACTTCAGATTGTGATTTGCACCAGGTGCTGCCTATATATATATATTCTCTCTATAGCTATGTGGCTAAACCCTCACAGATGGAACAAACACCACAGAGCTGTGTTTTGCTCACCACAAACTCGGTGTCAAACCTGCCAGCCTCAAAGCAGAGCCAGGGAGCTGCTGTGCAGACTGAGCCGTGGCCTGCCTGAAGCTGGCAGTGCTGTGGAAATAGTCAGATTTATTTGCTCTGCTTCGATAGAAATAAGTAAATCTGACCTGTTCTTGCTGCTCTGGGGGCGTGCTGTGCTTCCAGTCACATTCCCAGTAAGAGGCTCACAGGTGCTGATGCCAGATTCCAGAGTGGCTCCTGGTCATAAAGCTGAAGTCCCCCAGCACTGTGGCTGTGCAAAGCACTCTTGGTCCTCATAGTTCCATTGTTTGAAAAATTAAAAGTTTATTTCAAATATATTTAGAGCTGTCAGAAAGCCTGAGAATGACGCTGGAGAGTGGTAGCAGTTGGTTTGGTTTTGAGCCACAATAATTCATTAATAGGAACTGAATAAATCTTTCAAATGACCACAGCTGCTGAATAATTCTGGAAAAAACTATTTTGTGGGGGGGGTGGGGGACGACAACTTCCCTGGGGGCTCTTGGTGTTGATAAGCATACTACAAATATCCCTATTCTTCTGAGCAGTATGACTAAAAAAAATATACAGGAACAAAACCTACTTATGTAGGGAAAACTTTGAAGCCCATGATCCACAGGCTGTCTGTGGATGAAATATTCAGTCACAGATTGATCACATCACATCACACGCTTGTACTATGCTTATTGTGGCATTTTTAACAGAGTTTTGTAAGACTTGGCTGGTCATCTCTCAAGCCTTTGTTTTGTCCAGGACTATCCTGGTTTTCTGCATATATTTGTTCCAGAATATTGTGTTTTGTAGAGAAGAACTATTAGCTGGAAATTAATTTCTACCTTTTGGGTCATATTTGCAGTGATGTGAAAAGCTGTTTTCAATACTCGTTTGTTTTGAACTGGCAATATCTACTGGGATGTGTCACAGCTCTAGAATGAAATATCTGCATGGAGGTGTTTCTTGGGTTTAGGAGTAGGTAAATCAGCTGAGATGGAGCAATGACATTTTACAGGCAAACTTCAGGAACAGCCTGGTCTCTTGTTTGCTTTTAAGTACAGAGGGACACAAACTCTCTTTCCATACATTAGCTGATTTTTTTTGTCAAGAAAGGTTGACAAAACAAGGACACATAAAAATGCTTTAAGAAACTTTGGTCTCATGGTGGTTTTCAGCCAGATGGATCCAAGAAATCCAAGAGATCTGGAGAAAGACCTTTTGTGTAGTGATTACAGCAGAGTTTTCAGACCAAGAACTTCAGCTAATAGCCATGAACTTTTAAATAATGGTTGAAGTCCTGTTGGATGGCAATGGAGCAGTATGTCTGAAGGACAAAAACTCCCCATAATTAGTTCTGTTAACAGAATAAAGGTTCCTGGTTTTTGTTTGGGGTGTTTTTGTTGTTACCTCACTACTCCTTTAGACTCCTGCAATCTTTGACAGCCCATGGGGGGGAAAAAAGAATTATTTCTATTACTAACCCTGGTGCTGTTCTCCTTCCTTAAGCCAGCCCTGGTGAAGTCTGTCCCCCTCTGCATTTCTCTGCTGCTTCAGGAACTTTTCACATTTTAGAAAGCCCCCGTAAGCTGAATGGATCCTCCTGACTCAGAAAGTCTCTCCTGCCTTCTTCCTTCCTCAACCCCAGCTTTCCTCAAAGCACAGCGGAATTTATTTTTCTTGCTTGCATCTGGCTGTTACGTGTTCCCTCTGTTATTTACCTTACAGGAGGGTTTTTATTTTGCCACCACCTGTGGTTTTACAGTAAGCACAGGACCACCCTTGTGTATATAGAACATATTTCTACTGCTAATGCAGCGTAACCTCACGTGTCTCTCTTTTCATTAATACCACAAAGATCCCCAAATGAGCAAAGCTGGGTTATCTGTTAATAATACCATCAAACAACATGCCATGAGTGGTCATTGCATCATTATTATCATGCGTAAAATAAGAAAAAATAGTAAAAATTAAGTTTCTGAAAGGAAGCTTTGTGACTGATAATTTGACTGGGACTCTTCAATGTTGTGTTGTGCATGTGCAGCCCCGAGAGTCAGGAAGCAGGGAAGGAAAAGTTCCAGGAGGTTGTGACACTCATCACAGGTGTCACGTGCTCTTAATGGGCAGCGGTCGTGCTACACAAACACTCACGTCAAGCTACGCATTTCAACCAAACACATATCTAAGAAGATACTTGTCTGCAGAGATACTTAACCCAAGCCTAGAGTCTGCTTCAAACGCTGTGAATGCTGCCTTTGGAACTCCCAAGGTGATGTGCAAGCAGGTTTCTTTTCTAACTTCACTTCTGGCTGCCCCCTCCGAGGCTGCATTTGCTGCAATCAGAGTTGTGACCGCAGTGCTGCAGGTGTTCCCGAACCAGGCAGGTTAAAGCTGAGCACAAAAGGAGCCACGTGGGAGGCACTGCAGGCACTGAGTGTGCCTCAGCTTGCTGAGCTGCTTTTGGTTGTTCTTCAGTGCAAGGTGAAGCTCTCAGAGGTTTCTGTTCTAGGTAAATCGAGGCGGGGTGAGGCATAGCAGCCTTATTCACACCCCGAGGAGGCACAGGGTGGAAGAGCCCTTGGCAAGAACCTCTCCACAAGCCTGGATGCAGGGCTGGCCGTGGAGATGGGCAGAGACCATTCGTAGGTGACCTCAGAAGCAGCTTCAGGTGCTGTGGGGACTCACGGGGGAAAAAAAAGGATGCTCCATGGAGCACAAGGACACATGCAAAAACCCCAGCTAACTGCAGTGCGAAATATGGAGAACAAATCCAGGAGAAATGAGGCTTGATTAGGTTGTGGCTTGGTGAGCAGTTTGGTTTTTGTCATGTTTTCCTGTTTCTAATAAAGTGGGAAGATGACAGATGGCTAGTGCTTGCACAGCCCCCCGAGACTATAAAGTTCTCATCTTGGCATGAGAGGATCTGTTGCATCCCTAGAATTTCCTCTTTTTAGGTAGAACACACGAGTGATTAAAAACTAGTCTACAGAAAAACATCTTTTCTTCATGTGTTGGTATTTTCAATAAACAGTATTTTGGCCTCCAAACAGAAATTGTAGAATGGTTTTCCTGAAGAGGACTCTAAAAATAATGAAAAATGTCTTTATTTGTTACCTTCTGCTGCATGCAAATATGATTTTTCTGCTGCATGTGAAGAATGGGTTTCTTTTGAGAAGTGAGGTGGTGGTGCTTTTCCTTTCCTATAGGTTCTGTCTTCATTCAGCTTTTACTGGGATAGGCAAAGAAAATGTGGGCAGGAACTGGGAACTGAATTCATCAAAGCATGCTAAAACCAAACCAATAAAGTCAGAGCAGTGCTAACAAGAAGGGAGTAAGCTCAAAGGTTTAAACAGTTGTTGATTATTTTGGTTTGTTGGGTTTTTTGTTTTTCATTTAATTTTCTCGCCAACACTTGGAAGGGATGTTGGTTCTTGGTAGGAACAATGTCCCTGATAAATTTAAGTCTAAATAAATCATATTTTGTCTGATTGCAGCAAGAAGTCTTTGAAGTCTTTTTTGGTGAAGCTGAGCTTCACCTTATTTCTGACAATATAAATGAAAACTAACCAGTGAGAGTTTTCTCACCCCTAAAACAAGTAAAACAAAAGCCTTCTCTCCTGAAGGTGCAGAGGCAAGCACCGGAAAATTCTGCTCATCTGGAAAACATTTCAGAATATGATGAGCAACAAAAGTAGGGGCAAAATATTTTGCAGCTGTAGCTATAGCAAGAACAGCCGCTGCCATTCCTGAGTTTTGCTGCCTGTTGAGCTACTGTAAAAAAAAGCAGTGTTTTTATTACTGGCATCAGGAATATCTTCATCCTGAGACTCATATGAAAGAAAACAAACCACACTTTCAGATAACTGCTTCCCATGTTATTGCAAGCATCTTCTGTTGCTGCTCTCAATTACAATTTCATCATTTCAAGCCTTTGTTGAGCATTTTAGAAGCCAGAGTTGGTGTTTTAAGGTGCTTTGGGCCATATGAGTCCATTTCCTTAGAAACACCTCAGAGAACTTGGGAATACTTTCATGGCTCATTGCTGTAAGACATTCAGTATAAATTCCTCCTGCTGCAGAGCACGGTAAAAATGATGCAACATATTAAATGTACATCAAGTTAAATAATGTTTCTACTGTTTTGATGTAGGAGAAATATAAGCAAGGGATGAAGCACAGGAAGGCACAACCTAGACTGCTGAGGACTGAACCCCTTAAGCACCGAGGCAAAGGAATGAGTAATTTTGTCAATAAAAATCGAGGATACGAATAGCTGGAGTCTGGCTGGAGAATAAGGATGTTTCCCAGTGATTTATGAAGTGCCCACACATTTGTCACGGTAGTCCCTGAAGCACAGGCTGGCAGCCATTCCTCCCAGCCCCAAAAGGTTGGTTACCATCACACCTCGCTCTGGCTGAGGGCCCACTCAGGACCACGTGTGTCATTCCCAGCCTGGGCTTGGATAAGCAGCAGTTGTCAACACAGGTATTCAGACGAAATATGCAGGAGGAAAAGTTCTGCAAGATGATGGCAGAACTCTGCTCTTTTGCTCCCTATAGAAAATGTTTTTTCTTCATCATGAGCACTGTGGAGACTGCACTATCCTGTTGTGCAGCAGCAAGAGGAGAGGGCTGCGAGGGGAGGCCACCTTCCTTCTAGGGCTGGCAACCTTTACACCCCAGGGCTGAAGGGGCCATCAGTTAATGATTTATAAACACTTATTTTACTACGAGCTGCTCTGTTAAAAGCTCTGTTTGCTGTCTGGGCAGTTTCTCTCTCAGCTGTGCTGCTGCAGGATTTTGGTGCTAGAGACAGGCAGTTAAACCTTCGGGAGTGTTAAGACAAACTTGCTGAGTGAGCCACAAGTCCAGAAAACCAGAAATCCAACACACAAAGACACGTTTCTTTAACTCGGGATCCGCAGCAGGGAAGGCAATCCCAGGGATCAGGAGTTTGTATTCAGATGGTATTCCAGCTGTCCAGACAATGTGTTAGCTGAATAAACCAGGCAGCAAAGACAGTCCTTGAGAACTGTATTTGGACCTGAGCTCTTTATCGTGGCTTCAATGGCACAAAGTTATCCCAAAAAAAGATAGTTCTTGCATCTTCTCTTGCTAGGATAAATGATATAAAATAAATAATATTAAATGCTCCAAGCGAGGTCTTGATTCCCGCAGCTAAGCTGCTTCTGGGTCTCAACCATTTTGATGAAAGCTAGTTTGGATATACTCCTGCTTTGCTCTGTTGTTTATGCTGTTCATACAGGCCTGTATTTATCCAGTGCAGAAAACAAACTCAGGCCAGCATTATTTGCTCGTTCTGCCATATTATTTACATCATGTATGGGATCTGCAAACACTATTAGCACTATTAACACTAAAGCACTATTTTGCTAACAGACCCCCTCAGCTATAGATGTAAGCAAAAATACCCTTCTAATGTAAAAATAATCATCCTTGCAGTAAGTTTTCCAGTGGGAAAAGCCTTCTTGCCAGTGTAAATAACTTCACAAAGTCATTTCTGCTGTTCTTGCCACAGTGGTGAAATTTGCAAGTCTTGAGCTCGTCTGTAGGAGATTCAGTTTTCTGCTGTGGGAGAATTCAGGGCTCTAAGAGAGGTTTCTGTCTCCTTCCTTCAAGCAATTTGTACAATTTTATCTCATATCTTTCTTGCTTTCCTGACACCTACACCTTTTACCTGTGTTTGAGGATCTCTCATAAGCTGTGTGATGCATTGCATAGGACTTTATAGAAACACTGTTCAAGTTTTTTATTCTCCCAGGAGAAAAAACAGCGAACAAAAACCTGTAAAGAAATTGTGATATAGCTGGAAGAAATACTCTTCAAAAATGTCACTATTAATCTAGTAGTCCTGGCAAAATTACAATTTTTCTGAAGACCCCTATTTCTTACAGTTACCTCTGCTCCTTTAAAGTAGTGAAGGGTCTTCTCTCTATCCCATTCAAATTAAATAAACCCCTTTGCTTTCTGTCTCTCTTTGCCTTCCCACACAGGCCAGTCTGTCATGCCCTGTTCTACTGATTATCTGCTCAGAGAGAGTTTTCTTTTCAGAGGATCAGCAAAGTGAGTGAACAGCTAGAGAAAGATGTGTAGGGGCAGTGTGAGAAAGCCAAGACACTTTTAGAAAGGTCAACAAAAAATACTTTCTCCTTGTCTGCTGATAAGTTACAAGTAGATTTTTGTTTCAAATCCAGTCTTTGCTTGGTGTTTCTGTGTGCCTTTGACGCGTGTCTTAAATGTGAGTACCAGTTACTCAAAGGATTTACAATCCTTCTGTAAGAGGAAGGATTTTGTAGGTGAGACAGAGGCAGAGAGACTGCAGACAACAAACCAGTTACAGAGACAAGAACGGAGGAGCCTGTCTCCTGCATTTACCTGCAGGGGTTTTAGTTGTTTGGGGTTTTTTCCTACATAGCAAAAATTGATGTTTTAGTCCTCGAGCCTCAGGAACCCCCCGACTCTCCCAACCATACATAAAAATGTTAATCCAGAACAAATGATGAAACATAGTTCATAATCCCCCCCTTTTTTATTGCAAACTGTTCCCGTTTAGGTGGAACAACAAATGCGTTCTCAGAGAAATGCTGCAAAATTATTTTTAAAAGCACTCAGCCGTAGCAATGATGGATTTTCTTCTTTCATCATTTGATCCAGGAGATTCTCCCTGTATGTCATGGCTTATAGAGGCAGGAAATTTGCTGCTGCCCATGAAGTACTCTGCAGGCCCTCTGTCTGTCTACTGCTGTGATGGCTCTTTGGGCTTCCTCCTCCTTTTTTTATTTTTTTGCTTTTCAGCAGTTCCCTTGATCACTCTGATTCAGCATCTCCAATTTTAAAATCAATTAAATATCACAGTGAACCACAACATCTCTCCAACTCTGAGCTCAGGTGAAGGCACCCTAAATTCCGGGCACTGCCAGTAGCTCCTGGGGGGAATTGCTGAGATGCAGACTCACTGCAATTTACTGGGACTGGGGAGAGCAGCTATTCCCAGCAGCCTTGAAAATGATGGTGTCAAGCCCTGCGGTCACTGAGGTCCACAGGAGTCCCACATTCGTGATAAGAGTGTGGCTTAAGTGGTTCCCTGACCAGGACAAGCATTTTGAGGCTTTCTAACATCACACTGAGCTTGCTTATATGTTTTTTAAGTTGTGTTCTATTTAAGAACATGTAAACAGTAATGAATTTTGGTGAAATACATGTGGGAACCCAATCCCCTTTCCCAGTACATATTTAACAAGCTACAGGTGACTAGTTTAATGCTGAATTCTTCATATATTTAATATTTTAGAATACAACTGCTTGTATTTTTTAAAATGTGCAGTTCCAGCCCATTTCTACATAGAGCTCTTCCATCTAATTCTGTTGAAAATGTGAGATAGCTGCAATTTACTATAAATGAAGATGGATGTGGAAAGCCATTCACCTTGATAATGCCAGGCAGGAATTTACCTTGAGGAATTTAGCACCTTTTGGAAAAGCAAACAAAATCCCCATGTTGAGATGGTGACAATGACTTGCCAGTCAAACAGAAATATTGGACAAATCAAGGCTGATGATTAACACTCCCCAGAAAACGACCTTTGCTATGGTTGTTGCCCTTTGGCTGTGAACAGTTAAATAAAAAGCAGAGTGAGATGCACTTTTGTGAAGATGCAGCTGTCCTAGCAATGTTTGCACAGATCATGCACAGAAGTGGCCAAGCTGCAAAGCCCTGACTTCAGCAGCAGCTCTGTTTTCCAAAGCTTGCAGGGTTCAGTGACGTTCCTCCCACCAGAAAATGTTATTTTGTGGTTGGTAATTTGGCTCCTGGAGGTACAGCATTCTATCCAGGTGCTGCTAAAAGTATGGCCCTTCATTTTCTGCTGGCAGGTTAGAACAGCAAAGAATATTTATAAGGTGTGTTTTTTCCCTTCCAGTTAAAATGTGCCACCCTTGAATAAAAAGAGGAATAGGTTGGTTTTTTTTTTAATATGATGCTTAGTTTAGGTTAATGTTGAATTTCCATCAGACCTTGAACAGCTTGGTCAAAGCTTTCCTAAAAATAGGAATTATGTGGGGACTGCTTGCATCAGAGGGCTAATGGGTGGTTGAAAACTTGACATAAGAAATAAACGATAAATTTGACGTTTTTGTCACAGCCCCAGTGTTTTTTGGCAAAACCTGCCGTTGCTTAGTAGCTGGATGGTTTGCATCTGTTTTACTCCTGTCCTTTTAGAATAACTTGACAAAGATGCTTATTTCTCCCTGTAGAGGAAATGATTCTCACTGACACAACTTTAATTTTTTATATTGATTGAGCATGTAGACAGCCCTCTTTCCACAGAACTGCCAGTACATGACTGCTAAGAAGAAATGAATCTATTCTGCTAAAACTCCTCGGTGAATTCAGATGTTTACACATAATTGGACTCCAAATCACTGCAGGATGACCATGCTAAAGAGAGAAAATGCATTTTATCAGGCACTGTTTTTCAAAGCTTTTCAAGGTACAGTTCCTTTCTGATTGATCTCTGAAGGCCTGAACAGTGGTTACAATTCCAAAATAATTTTTCACCTCTAACACTTCAGAACCTTCTTTGTGATCTGTAGTTTGACAAAATAATACTTTACGAAACAAACTCTGGTGAGCAGCTTCCACCAGAGATTGCTGTGATTAAGAAAGAACTTATTGCCAATAGTTTATTAGTTTTTGAATTTCTCAAACCTTTTGCTCAGAGCAACCTGGAGTGCTGAGCATCACAACGACTGTAATGCACAATTTAGGCTATTCTTCTCTAAACTGAACGGGGATGTAGAACTCAGTAAGTCAGAAGAGATTCAATTTTTTAGTTTATTGAGATAAGACTGTTGCCTGCATGAAAGCTTTCCGTGCTGCAAAGAGAAGACAATTAGATTCCTGAGGGGCACGGTAATTCGCAATTGCATTCATTTGTAAAACAGAAACAAATGCCAAGTCGTGTACAGCAAAAAGGGCACGGGGCCTTCATAATGGGGCAAAAAATAATACACCCTGGAGCTTGTAATAACTTCCTCTGTGTGCTTAAACAAGGCAAAAAGGATGCTTTTGCATGCAGTGTCCCTGGAAGAAACTGATGAACTTGGACCACACTGATAGAGAAGATTCTACACACTTCTTGTCAAGTTCTTAAAATGATGTACTAGAGATGGAAACGTGAAGTACTGACACTAATAATACTAATAGAACATTCTACTGAACATTCCACTGTGCAGCACAAGGCAGGTGAAATATAATTCACTGGGGAATATATTGATAGTAGCAGATACAAGAATGTATTTGAGTTCAGGTTGTGCTGAGATGTATTTACCCAAGATGGGAGTTTTGAGTATCTGTCATAGCTCTACTCTGCCAAACAAAAATACTCAGTGTGATCCTGGATACTCTGCTTTTTTCAAAGGACTGCCTGGGTTCTGTAATAGAATATATTAAACTTCATTTCTGCTATGCAAGTTCTATTTCCTTAACGAGACCTTTTAAGGAAAGAACATTAATAAAGAAACTGATATTTAACTGTATGATCTGGGCTGGAGCCTGCAAAGAAATGTTAGGAAGGAGAGAGGAACACATTGTTGGAGAAGAGGGAATTTTCCAGCCCTTTACTTTGTGTGTGAATCAGTGCTGAGGTACTGAAGACACCTTCTAAGAAGTGAATGCCCTGTCTTGGACTTCTTGGCCTGGATTTGCTTTGGTGCAGAGCATTTAAATATATGCTATTTTAAGAAATACTAAGAAATCTGACCTTGGCAGAAATTTTAAGTGAAGCCTCTAATTCAGGGCACCTGTTTGACAGGTTTTTTGAGATATCTGAGCCAGCTCCTTGAAAGTGCCAGACCCAGCAGAGCTTAGTGGGAGCAGTGGAAGGGACATGTGGATGCCCTTTAGATGATTGGTGCCCCTATCTGGTCCCCCCAAAAAATGAGAGACAATATACATTTGAAAGAGAGGACAAAAAAACTACCTATATCTAGGTAGACTGACTGTAAAAACCTACCTTTCTCTGGCCATGTATTTTTAAGATCTGTATCCCAGTCATCCTATTCTCTAGCAGATGTTTGGGTTACTCAAAAGCAGAAAACTGATCTCACACTAAATAATTTGTAGAGCGAAATATTAAAGCAGTTGATTGCAATGGCAAAATTCCCACAAATTTCTGAGTGGGCAGAAATGTGCCTTATACAATAACTCAGCTTTTGTCTGAGTGTTACTGCTTCTCTGTTCTGCCATCTCAGGTAACAACTTGTTCCAGCTTAAAATGACCACAGAGAAGCTTTTTACAGCAAATTTCAAGGCTGACTGAGGCTTGGAACTTTAACTCTGTGATTTCCATCACTTCAGCTGTGCTATTCCACATCATGCTCCCAGGACACAATAACCTACCTAGCGTTGGGTCGTACTCCCAGATGAACCTCTTGGTCAGGAAGCGCACGACGAGAGCTGGAGGGACAAAGAGATTTCGGGTGAGAAGGACAAGACATCAACTCAGTAGATCTTTTAAAGCTTTCCCAGGAAAGTTTTCTATGTGAGTGGACACGGAGCAGCTCCCCTGAACTCTGAGCAGAAGTCAGTGTTGCTTATTGGGGCACTTGAGAACTGGTCACCGTTTGTGGCCCACTTCACACTTTTGGAGGGGGGCAACAAAACAAACAACAACAACAAAAAAAAAACCAAACCAAAACTTTTTGCAACATTAAAGCCGCTACTTTGGACACTTCAGGTTTCCTATAACCAGTGGAAAAAGAGTTGGCAGTTTTGGAACCAGCTTTGACACTTCAAAATGAGGGTTGTTCAAAACAATTTTGTTCTTGAAAACTTGCCTTCGGACTGTAAACCTTGTAAGGCAGAAATGATTGGCTGAATAGCTGCCTTCTCTATTTTGGCATGCCTTCCTCATAACAGTTTAACTTCCATGTTTCACCCATTTGAAGCAAACAGATAAAATATTTAAAACCAATGGTCAACACATGCTATTAATCAATTTGCAGAAATAGAAAAAAAAGGTTAGATTTCGGAGCACTGGACAGGTAGTTCTTAGTTTCAGCTTGTAGGCTAAGATCTCGCTATCCATGTTCTTGTATTTAATTTTTTTCTATCCCTCCAAACCCTTTAAAAACAACTTACGTAGACTTTGATTATTCTTGAATTTAAAACTAAGCAGCGCTTTGAATTTCTGGTGATGTAAATGAACCATTTACCACTGCAAACCATCCAAAACCCTTTCTGCAAATGAAGCTGGAGATACCACTGCACGAGCTATGAGTGCAGCAACTACAGCTACAGGGAAAGTTTTCCTTGTCATCAGACCTATATGATTGTCCCATTCTTCTTTTGGTTGCAGTGGACAGTAAAAGGTGACAGCTAAACCCAGTTCTGATCCTTTTCAAAACTGAAGCCAGGAGAATGCCCTACATCCCAGACTTCTATGCTCAACAGGAGGATAAGGCAACAGTCTGCAGAATAAATCTAATGAATTAAGATTTGCTTAATCAGACAATCAGAATATTAGTTTTAAGAAGATTAGCTATGCTTTATACTTGGAGGGGTAATAAGAAGCTGATCCTAACGAAATGAGATCACCACACAAGAAGCAATTTGAAATTGGTATTATTTTAAGTTTCTATTTTCCTTAGGAAGTTCTACTTTGATTTTTTTGCTTAGGCTTTGGTGAAATGCTGTCCTTGTTCCTCAGAGTAGATGTGGCAATTCTTAGTCAAAGTAACTTTTCAAGTCATGGTCCTTAACCTGAATGTCATACCAAAAGAGGATGACCTCTTTATAGCTTATTTTCCATCCACGGTGATGTTGCACCAGGACTTTTTTTCTGCACCTTTTATCTTAGCTGGAATAGTTCAAGCATCTCGTTGTTTTGAAAGTTTGGTCATGATTCTTCTCTAATTGCTCTTACCATCTTCTTTGTCAAGGACAGATTTAAAAAATGCTTTTTTCTTCGACAGCCATACTGTGAAGGGAAAGCAGTGATGGGCCACCTGTGTGGCAGTGCCTGGGCCTGTGCCTGGACCTGGAGAAGCTAATGAAGAGAGAGAAAAGGCACAAGAACCTGTCCATCTATTTCTTATACTTAAACATGGTCCACTTAGTTATGATAACCTTGTAGCTGTAGATGGAAATTGTTGGAGAGGAGAGTAGAAATGATGGAGGGGACTGGAAGTCTGTCAAGCACATCTGAGACAGGTCATGGAGAGCAGCAGCTCTGAGTGAAAAGAGGAAGAAGAGCTGATTTTGGAGGTGCCCAAAGGTGACAAGCCATAAGAAGTAAAAGTGGAACTGGAGTGGAGCTGCTGAGATGAGCCCAGGAGGAGAAACCCACGGTTATGTACAGGATAAAAGGGTTCAGGGGTGCAGTGCTGCAGAGGGGAAGAATTAGAGATCACAGGTGTAAGCTCTGGTGAAGGGGAAAGCTATTTACCTCCAGCACATGCATATCCATAAATAATTACATGTTTAGGAGGGAGCTGAGCTCAAGAAAGGAAGGGTGGGAGGTGGCTGCCGTGCACAGTCAGATGGCAATTAGTCTCTGCTGGCAGATCTCAGTGGGGAGCACAGAAAGCACAGTGCTAGGCTACTGCACACTTGCTGCCAATAAAGTATTTTTATAAGTACTTTACTTTTCTTTGGGCCCAGTGAAGGGAAGAAAATACCCCCTTAGCACAACCCCAGTGAGTCGGGAACTATCAGCTTCGGAGCCACGTGCTCTTGGGGCTGTGCAGAACTGCTGCTCCTCCGAGGCTGGCTCTGCTCAGCCTCCCTGCTTCTGACCCCGCCAATTCCTTCAAAATACTTCTGCTCTCTTTCATGGCAGTGGTCACAGCCCATCCTATAAAGCTTTTCACTTCCACACATTTTTATGAGGCTGAAGATTAGCAGCTAGCTGCATTTCACAGATGGGGAACGTGAGATGCTCTTGATCCAGAGTCTGTTCTGTTTATAAGTATTGCAGACTATGCTGGATGGGAAATGTCTTCACTTTTGCCTCATTAGGGGTGCTTAGCAGATGGGCCTCTGACATCCAGCTGAATATTAAAACAATCTATGTGACTCTGCTGCCTGATTTGACTGAAAATAGACGATGAGGGAAGAGCTGGGAAGGGCATCCAAGTGCTTGGGCTGTCAGTCTGGAGACCAACTTGCTGGCTCGTGCCTCCTGCCCCAGCAATGATCCCCCAGGGCAGGGGTATTTATTACTGTGGAGCCACGCTGTTTATGTTGAGCTCACTCCCTGCCAGATGACATCACTTTTCTGTAAAATAACTCTGCCAGCAGAAGAATCAGGAGTGAGGACATGAGCAATTCACCACACTTAGAGCTGTAGCAGTCAGATTTCTGCTGCTGGCTTAAATGATGCTTCGGGCAAAGCAATCAAATTCCCCCATGTCCTTAGTAACGTTGCATAAAAGATGAGTTGAGATGGGCATTACTTCACTCTCACCTGAGCAAAGCTGTGTGTACTGTTTGACCAGCCAGTTTTACTTAGACATGCTTAACTCTAATGCTAATAATGAGCCAAAAATAGGCCAACAGACTAAAAAAAAAAAACCAATCCAAATGCTGGGTTTTGATTCAACATGACATTGAGACTGAGACTCTCTGAAACACATTATTTTCTGATTACAGTAAGTGACTAATTCCAATATTCATATTAAAATGGCCATTTCCAGTGCTCATCCTCAAATTCATTTTGAAGCAGCCAAGAGTCTGATGCAGTAGATAACAGGAGTGAATTTCATGGCCCTCCACTGAGACTAGTCCAGGCTCTTCCCTGGACACTTGCTGCTTGTGAAACACAAGAGCTTGCAGGCTTGGAAGGAAAGAATCTCCCAGAAATGGCAGTGCGGGTTCCCGCCGTGTTTTTCGGAGACATGACCATCACCGAAGGGAACTGAGGTAACGTCGCAGCGAAGGAAGAACAGACTCATGTCTCCTCCTGCCTTTCCTGACACCCTCGCTTCCAAGTCAGCTGTTTTGCACAGGGTATAAATTAGGGTAGAACTTGGCACAGGACTTCCATTCACTCATGTTTAAAACTTCTGCCCTAGAAGTTATTCTTGGAGAAGAATCATGACTATCTGTCAACTACATTTGCAGTGTAACTCCACTGAAGACAATGAAGTTATATCGGGATTTAACTTGGCATATAAACCAAGATCACCAACCACATAATTAATCAATTTCTTTCGAACTTGTGTGGCTGAGTCCCTTACTCAGCTTTAAAAATCCCAGTCCATATCTTTTGGAGTTTTTTTTTTGTGTGTGTGATATTTTGTGTCTTGCTTTAGATCTTTGTTTGGATTCAGTAACATATAAATGCTCTAGCTAAATTTACAATCTGTCTGAACACATATCTTTGGGGATTTGGTATCGTTCCAGCTAATACAAGCCGAGTTTTTTGGGGAAGAAAGGAAGCAGGGTTTTATTTGAAAAACAACCCCCTTCCCAAAAAGTTACAGAGTTCAAAGTTATTCTAAGAAAAATAACAGTTTTCCACAGTGAAATAACTGCATGATGACTCTTTTATGCCATGAGAATTTTCAGCTATAAAAATGGTCTGAAAGTAGTCCCATTATTTAACTTATCAACAAGTCCATTCCTGGTGCCATGATGTGTCATCAGTAAACCACACTTGGCAGGAGACACCAGAGTGGTTAAAACCAAAGGTTGTAATGATCAAAAGGCACTTTCAGAAATGAAGTATTTCACTTTTTCTTAGCATATATATTTTTGTTAGAGAGTTCATCCCCCATTCACCTTCTCAGAGGCCCTTTGTGTATTGGAATTTCAGTCCCCCTGGAAGATGTGGTGAGTCCCAGTCCGCAGGATGGCAGTGCTGCTGGATTCTGGCAGGTGATGTTCTGCTTCCTTAAACAGCTCTATGTCCATCTTTGGGAAATAATGGTTTGTTTTAAAGGCAAAACCATGAGAATTTAATTTGCTCCTGAAAGTGCAGGACATCTGGGGGTGTCTGTGTGTGGGGAGAGTGTGAACTTGTAAGGCAGAGTCCTTTTCTGATCCCGATCCGTCAGGGATGTAAACGTGCACTCATTGCCCCTTGCTCTGCATCCAGGGGCCCGGGTTTGACTCAGCTCTGACAGGATCTCTGGCAATTCAGTGATGTGGGGATGTGAGAGCTGAGTGAGACATCCACAGGGGGAGTTCTCTGCCTTTTTCTCCTCTCTTGGTTTGCTCACTGTGGTCACTTCTGATGCTGGGACCTGGTGCAGTAGACTAGATGTTTCCTACAGTAAATCTGATGGAGCAAAGCAAGATCAGTGAGAAAAATAAGGGGGAACTCAATGAAGTATAAAAATGTTTTGTTTTACCTTGCTGTTTTTGTTTTGCCTTGCTGTTTCAAACTCTGCATTTTTCAGGCATATTTAAGTCACTGTCTTAAGCAGTGAGCTGTTCAGAAAAATTACTGTTTATGATTTTATAGCTTAACAGCACAGGGAAGTTGTCCACTGACTGCCAATATAAGTTTAAAAAGCATATACACTTTTATACATGAAGATCAATTAAATATAAATACCAAATGTATGTATTCTTATATATACCACACAGCAATTTATATATAACTCTGTGTGTGTATATATAGGTGTATATATACTCTGCTACAGTAAATACAGACCAGGATTGAACAGCTGTGGGATGAAACGTGTTGCTTTTGCCTTTCAGGAGGTTTCACTGTGTAATGCAAGCCTTTTTCTTCAGTGGTAATGGTAAGGGCTTCAGTTCTGTGCATTCAAATCTGAGCACCAAAAACGGTTCAAATGTCTTTTTGTTCTGGTGGAACATAGAGGGGCTGTAAATACCTGTCTCAAATATCTGTCTCAATTCCCACAGCAGGATCGTGGCTGAAACCAACATTCCATGTTCAAGTATTTCAAACCCACTAATATATTTTCAAATGTACAATATTAAGTGCTGTGTATTGGATTTATCTTTACAGTAAATAATATTTTACATGCAGAATGTGAGTGCAGTAGGACTCCAAAGGCTGTTTCAGGTAAAATTCAGTAGGTTGTTCAATCAGATATCAGTAACTGACCTTCTTTGCACAAGTTGTTTGGAAAGAGCATCCTGCCGTGGAAGAGACAGAGGCCATAGTCCTGCTCATCTGTGGTTTTTAGCAGCCTCCATCAGGTTATTCATACTCTGGCCTAAATGTCGGTGTATTTCATGTCACTGTCACTTTTCAATTTCTACTACAAGGTTTTGGGGAGTATTTCTTTTGTTAGCAGCCAATTTCAGTCGATCTCAGAGGTAATTGCGTTTTGCTGCCATGGGAAATACGTGATTTTAGGAACTTCTGAGTGGAAAGAGCCTGGGGAAAAGTAACCTGTTTCAAGGAGCTCATCTGGCACTCCATGGCACGGTGTATTTACATATTCATCTCGACTGTCTTAATAGCAGACCAGACTTCTTTGTATGCTCACCTGGATAGTTCACTCTGATTTTTTAATTGATTAGCAGTCATTCATCCCATCCCCACTGAGCAGCAGGATTTTTGCAGTAATGTTCTGCCCTTTGCTTTCAGTGCTCAAGGCATTTTTTTACAATGTTTGCTGCACATGGAACTTAAGCAGGAGGCTTAATTTATATTATGTTACCCCATTCCATAACATATAATTTCAATATAAGGTTGTTTATTCCACAGGTCTCCTCTCATGTGAAAGATAAACTATCAGCCTGGTGTGTCTAGTGGTTTTGATCATTTTAGGAACAGACTTGCACCATTTCTCTCTCCTGACTTCATTGTATAACTTGTTCTGTTGCCCCTTCTGTGAAGCCTGAACTTTCTGGTGTGCTATTACTAACACATCTGGTTTTCCAAAACACAGTTAATGGTAACACCTCCAGATGTTTGTGTGGCTGAGACAGAGTACATTTGTGATGGCGTTGCAGGGAAAATCTTAGGGATGAAATCACACACCAACAACTGTGGCTTTTCTAGAAAACTGACATAGGTAAGGTTTGGATTTCCATTCTCTTTTGAAAGACACTGGGCAGAGGAAAGTAGAATAGGATTCTCAGTACAAAACTTTGACACTAACCCAACCCTCCATCTCAAGATGAAAGATAAAAAAGTTAGATTTACCTGAGAGAAAAAAAAAAAAAGAAAGAAGAGGTGGAAAGCTTTTTCTTTAAAAATCCAGCACTTCAATAAGACAATGGCAAGATGTCAAAAGTTTCAGTGGCTGTAACTTTTTTGTATTTTCTTTGCCTTACATTTCTTCCAGTGTTGAATTTAGAAAACATCCCACTCTCTTTTTATGGTCAAATTAGTTTGTCATCTTTTAAAAGGAAAAAGAAAGGAAGGAGATACAGGAGGGAATTCTATAATGCTTTCAATGGCACGATGATCTGGTAATTGTCAAAGCATTTTTGCATGAATGTATTTTTTTTGGTAAATGTATTTTGAACAGAAAGGCCATTTTTTGCAAGGAAGTTAGGGTTTTTGATTTTCAAAGGAAATGACTCAACACCTCACCGTTTGTCTTCAAAGAACTTGCAATTTAGGAATTGCATATTTAAAACAAACCACCACAGCTTTACTAGCCTCTGCTTATTCTTTTACTCATTGCTGTTTTGTGTTACACTGGAGAAATCTGGGGGATTAATTGGATCCTTTTATCCAGGTGTCACTGTCACAGGGAGAACGCAAAGGCACACTTTCTCTGCACCAGCTCATTCCTGTGGGCCAAAATGGCTCAAAATTGATTTTACTCTGTCAGAGCTGAGCCTGAAACAAGGTGTAGGCAACACGAGACACTTGAGTGACACTCCTGAAGGAAAGGGCCATCTGGGGATTTCGGAGATGCCTTGAATTGCTCCCAGGATGGTGTGGAGCTGCTGCCTCATCCCCTGCCAGTGCAAAGGGAGGACCACACGTGAGCACCAGAAGGAGTGGCCATACACACTTGGCCAGTGCTGAAGTGGGGATTTTTGTTTTGTTGGGATTTTTTGTTATTGGTGGTGATATTGTTGTTGTTTGTAATTTTTTTTTTTGTGGGAGAGTGGGGGTTTTTTTTGTTTTTTTTTAAGGCTCTCCTCCAGCTTTTGGTCCGATCCCTGCTCTCCTCCCTCTCCCAGGCTCAGAAGCCAAGAGATGAATAGGACAAACTGGAAGAAAGGGGAGAGAAGTGAAGCTGCCTTATTAGAGAAGGTCCACGTGTCCTGGGAGGCTTGCAGACCACTTTCCCAGGGAGTAGGAGAGGGGGCACGGTCTCATGCTCGAAGGAAATGAAGAAATTTTTCCAACAAAGTTTAAAGAGAGCTCTGTGTGAGACCGTGGTCAGGGTAGGGACTGGTCTGCAGGGCCCAGCTGTTCTGTGAGAACATCCTGGCTGCCAGCAGCAACCTTGCCATAAACCCTAGCCCTGCCTGAGGGGCAGGCTGGTGTTTCAACATCCTCCTGACCGCTGCTGTGGCCAGGAGCAAAGGACATTTTGTTTCACGTGGTACATTCTGGTAGGACAAAGCCACTCTGCAGAGGCACAGCTCACTCTCTGCTGCTAGGCTGAAGGCTTAGAGTAACTCTAAATGCTTAAAAACACAGTTTTATCAGGCTCTAGTGAGTCAGCCTGAATGAGAGGGCAGTCAGCACACTGAGCATTAATGCTGGGTCACTGCCCGTACTTGTAATCTTCACAACAGAAGAAGTACCTTTGTCAAAGTGCCTTGCTCTGCTGCTGTTTCACCAAGTCAAATGGTAACTAGACATGGCATGAAGGGATGCAGAGCTCTGTATTTCATGTTGGTAGACAGCACTGGGTGTTTCTGTGTGGCCAGAGTCTGAACAGACTAGCCATCACTCTCTTCTCAGCCTGACCATAATAATTTTCTTACTTTAAGTTATGTATACTGTATCAAATGAGACTCCAGCTTGCATCAAATTAAAAACAAACCATTCCCTGGCCTTTTCTGTGATGAAACGAATTTCTTTTGCACGCACACCTCGGCTTTCCGGATTTGGCTCCATGGAAATCTCAGACAACCTGGAAAAGCTTTGCGTTGTGACTACAATCCAGCAAGAGTAGGATATTCAGGAAGATCTTCAAAGACCGTATGTCCTCCTGTACCAGCCCTACTGATTGATGTGCCTTGAATGAGTCAATAGATGCATGCCTGGAAGGTGCCTGGGTCACAGGACGAGGAGGAATTAAGGCAACAGAATACACTGAAAACTGACTCATGGAATTTTAATGATCCTCTTTTTTTTTTTTATGAGCCTGGTGACATAAGCCTTGATAAATGTTACATTTTTTTAACACAGTGCACAACACAATATTTATTTTTCAAAATCACCTATCAGCTACCTGGAATTTAAAGAAGAAGGTAAGGAATTGTTTTCTTTCTGGTGGGCCCATTGCCAAGTACCTGAACCAGACACCTGGAGACATTCCCAGCAGAAGGAATGGAGAAGTGCATGTGAGAACAGAGGTATCAAACAGTGACACAAGCCACGATGGCTCTCAGGCTTGTGTGACTATTTACTAGCAGTGCACTGTATGATCTTCCAGCTGCCTCCAGCACCTCATGGACAGTGCTGGCAATTGTCTTGATGGCTGTTCTCATATTTTAGCTATGCCTTTTTTTTTTACCCTCCCTCCTTTCCTCTGCGTTGTCAAGACACCTGCTCCTGTTATTTGCTTGCCACCTGGAATCTCGAACTTTTGTTTGTACCAGCAATTTAATTTTCTTTTTTTAGAGCAAACAGCTTTGCCATTACACTGGGAGAATTAAGACACAGCAGGAGGAGCAGAGAAGCTCTTTAAGAGGTATTTCCACAGTAAGGTTTGCAATGCTGAAGGACGATAAAAGTGAATGATAGAAAAGCTATGATCAACAACTGAAGAAAAACGGAAGGTAACCACTATGGACCACATCTTTCTCACAGTAAAAAGAAATACGTTGCAAAGTGTACAAATGATTAGCTGAACACAAAAGCACAGTCTGAATAAAGGTTTCCTAACAGGCTGTGGAGATGGTCATTCCTAGAGGCAGAAGAGTGACCCTAAGGGAGACGGAATTGGTAGCTACCCAATGGTATCTAAGAGTATCACCCCCAGCATCACTTCTTGTCTTCTGTGGAGCAGGCTGGAAGAGCAGGTGTGGGTGGAGAGCAACTCTTCATAAATCACCAGTGACCAAGGCCTGTTTGTGTCTGAAGCCTAACTGGTGATCTGCCTGGCCTCACATCACTGCTCATCCCATACAACATCTGTCAGGAGGAAGATTAATTAATCCCAGATCCTGGAAGCAGTGATTTCCTATAAGACCATGTTATAATGGGCAAAGATAAATACAGTTAAGTGGTCCAGTGAGTAACTACAGAGTGCTGTGCTTGGTTCCCAGTGCTAGTGACAGTACTAAATGAATTTAAACTAATTCATTGTCTTGATAAACAATTATCATCTCCTATCTCTGGCTGCAGCTACAGTTTTATGAGCACTCATTTGGTGCCTGTAATAATGCAGGGGTTATTATTAGCCTTCTGCTTGGAATCTGGACACACAATCCTGGGAACTGTTCAGAGTAAACTTCAAAATTATGTGTGTGTGTAACCGGGGGGAAGCATGATCTAAATTTAAATGGTAAATTTCTGCTTTCATTTTCAATGCTTAAGGGCATTCAGCTAATAAACATTGCATGTCTTCAAACAAAATAAAAGACACAGTAGTAGATAATGGATGTTGTAAAACCTCTGACTTATCTCAAGTCTGAAACTCGGAGGATTAACATAACTTAGTTTATGATGTTCATCACAGCTGCCAGGAGACCTGGCCCTGCCTCCTCAGAGTGCAAGAGCTACAGGGAGTTCTCTTCTGGTCTCAGCTGAGTAATTAGCTGCACTTAGTTAAAAGTCTGCATTAAGAGGGAGCTTTTCTACATTTATCCATGCTGAATAACGAGTTATACCCCAAAAGTCTGAGGTGCTATCTGTGTGAGCTTCTCTGGTCCATAGAAATTACACAGATAAGAAACATAACAAGTCATATATTCAGGGCTCTTTCAGTCATTATCTCATTCAGTGGTTTATCCAGTTTGAAGTGACCTTAGTGGTGGGATTTTCTTCATTCCTTTTACATGAGGCTGAAAACACCAAGTTCCTGTTTGTTCTAGGGGGACTTTAAAGATCCCACAGCAGTTTTGCAAGGGGATTGTGTCATCTTTCCCTTCAAGGATCCTCCCCTCCATCCTGAAGCTTGATAGGTACATGCCCCCACAGTGGATAACAGTGTCAGGGGCTCAAAGATCCCTCAGCTCTTTGCAGTTACGAGGATATTAGCTTCTATTATTTTCTCAGGCCAGTGTGATAAACCTCTGATGGCTAAGTTTTATTTCTAATGCTTTGTTTTAAGAACACTTCCTCAGTTTCACCCCGTGCTCTTTTCAGAGTGAGCAGAGAGCACATAAACAATTCCACTTTCTCTGGCAGCATTTGGACAGAACATTATACATTTATTTCTCCTGTTACTGCCCTGCAGAGCGCCACAGACTGACTGCAGTAATCTGCATTTGCTTGGCTGCTCACGATGCCATCGTAGGAGACATGAGGAAACACAGCCCTGGGACCCTGCAATTCCACAGGGAAGAAAACCTCCAACTGCTCACAATGAAAGCTGATGCAGTGACCAGGGAACCAGCCCAAGAGGTGGTTTACACTCCTCGCTTCACCACGCTTTAGGTTTGGCTTTGCCCAGACTGACGGGTGATTACCTTTTCAGCACCATTAGTGTGCCTGGCAGAGCAGAGAGGCAGCCAGCACGGATGCCCAGTTGTGTTTAAGTGGTGCTGGGCTGAAAGGATGCCCTTTCCCTGTGTAACCCAACCCATTCCTGCCCACCAAGTCTCTCGTCACTCCCCGGCCTGTGGCTCTCCAAGTGCACCCACCCAGCAATGCTGATTCACTTGTGTGTGGGGATGGACTCTGTGTGGAATTAATGAAATTCTCCTGATTCAAAAGATGCTCTTTCCCCATAAGTGGTTTGTTGTGGGTTTTTGTTTGATTGGTTCTTGTTTGTTTGTTTGTTTTCATTGGTTTTGTTGTTATTTGGTTTGTTGTTGCTACACCTGTGATTTCTCTCACACTAGAGCATTTCTAGAATTTTTTTTGCAGCCTGTCTTCCTCTTTCAGTCCCCAAGCAGCTGTTGAAAATTTTGGCCTTTAGTTTCCTTGCCCATTTCTCAGTTTCATCTGGAACTTGTGTGTAATGCTATTGCTGCTGGGATAAATGGATTATCACTGCAGATAGACCGATGCTGACAAGGCAGAAGTGTTTTAGAAATATAAATAGCACTTGGATGCTGAAACAATGCTTTCACAAATGTGCCTTCAGAAGCTGTTTACAGACTGCAAGCACAGTCTGTAACTCCTGGTTCCTTACTGCTTTTAAAAGAGGAAGCAAATTTAGATGGCATTTTTAACTTTCTTGATGGATCCTGGCATAGCCTCCCCAGGAGATAAAGATGAGCCTTGTGGTCACAAATGACTCTCCTCCAGCAGAGTTGAAAACTAGGCTGACTTTTTTTACAGGAGCAAGGGTTATTTTTTAAAGTAGTCTTAAATCCCCTCTCTACTGTTTTGGTTTCATACAGAAGAAGAGATATGGTCTTTAAACTCTATTTACAGGTAGTGTCCTGCCCTGGAGGCTTTTTCTTTAGATGGAAGAGCACCTGGGAGGGCTGAGGCACCTCCTGCTCATCCACCCAGGGCAGATATGATGAAGCCTCAGTGACTGGAGCCCTAGGGGGAACAACAAAACCCAGCAATCCTGCTCCTGTGCCCCGCAGCAGCATTGCTCTGTCGTGCTCCCCTCTATCTGCTCCACCTGTTGTCCTGGAGGATGAGCAGTCAGGGCAGCAACTCCTGCTCTCACCACTGTTATCGAGATCAGAGCTCAAGCAGGAATTTTGTTATTCCACCCCATTCTCTGAACTCCCTTCCCTACCATTCTTCAGGGTTTAGCCCAAGAGAAGTGGCAAGAAGAGCTGAATAATTCACTGCTCTAAAGGAATGAGCACGGTCTGGCTAGAAAAGGGGCCAACCATGTACTCTCATTTTAATTAGATAAAGTACAGCATATAAAGAGAGGTCACTCATTGCTAGAGCAGATAAGAAGGCCAGGACTGTGTTTTTGGGAAGGCAGAGAAGCAGCAGGCCCATTGCAAGCTATTATCAGATAAGCCACTGAGACAGAGAGAGCTGGCTGGAAAAAATGAAAAACATTCCTGGAAATCAAGCTGACAGTGCGAGGGAAGAGAACTCACATGCCACTGAAATTATTCCTAGAGAAACATGCATCAGGAGGCTATTTTGGATTGGGCTGTTAAATTGTTCAACAGCTGGGAAGTGCCCTGCCTTTGCTCAGTGCAGCTGGGAGTATTTCTGGGATGACTTTTCTGCTGAATTCTTCTGTCCTTTAATGCAGCCTGAGGCACAACCTACTGGAGTCATCAAAGCTTGTCCTTCCTTTGTGTAGGTTGCAGCTCCTGCCCCAGGGAGTTGTTTAGGTACGATGAGAGAAGTGATGCAGCAGAGCCAACCCTACAAGAAGGAAGTTAAGCCTGAAATCCCTGTGCCTGCAATAGCCAAACCCAGGCTTAGCTTAAGTTCCTGAACTGTAGAGTGGTCTCCTAAGGAGAGAGCTTCTCACCTCTCCCAAGTCTTCTGTGTGAGGGTTCTTGCAAATGTTTCACTAATTTTTCAAGTGCTTCCTATGCTATTCATGGCTCAGAAAAGCTTGCCTGTGCCTGGAAAATCATGTATGTAAATTAAAGTAAAGTGCATGTAAATTGAAGTACAACTGCTATGTGTCAACAGCTCTTGTGTGGATAGGCTGCCTCCTGGTCTTTCTCTTGTGAAACCTGGTTAAACTACAACACTTCAAAAATCATTGGGAAAATTGGACTGCTTGGCCAAATTTTGGCTTTTTGCGTAGAGAACTCCTCAAAAACTGCCTGGCTACTTTGTCTCCCGAATCTTTAATTGCTCTCCTGCTTCTTCTGGGCCTTCCACAACTGTCTGGATGGTGCTGGTGGGGAGCATCCCAGCCACCCACCAGTAACTGCTGGAGGGTTCCGGCACTTGCTGTGGGTGGTGCTGGCAGATCCCTTGGAAGCAGATCCTTTCCAAGTGTTCAGTTTTGGTCAGAGGCATCACTCCAAGTGCTCACCTGCCTCTCCATGCCATCCTCACTAAGCCAAACCCCCCAAATCTATTCACTCCAGCAGATCTTCAGGTTAATTACTACAGAAAGCACCCAGCCTAGCAGAGGAGTAAAACATCCCACAGACATCCACGGACACACAGCTGATGAAACATGGACAATAACTGCTGGCTAGGAGTAGATTCAGCTGTCTTTTGCCCCGCCAGGCTGAAGCTCACTTGCCACAGGCCATGGCCAGCGTGCCTAATGAATGGCAGATGGACGTGCTGTAAACCAGGACAGGCAATTAAGGAATCCACAGTGGCACCCAGGACTCTGTGCCAAATGGGGCAGGCTAAAAACACTGGTGTAGTGAAATCAGGCTGGGGAGAAGGGGACAAGGCAGGATGGTTAAAGTTCTACGAGGGAAGCAGAAAAAATGTGTAAAGAACAGTGAGTTTTGCTATGATTCTATTGCCCTTGCCAGGAGGGATTTGACTGGAATGTTTTCCATGAAAATGTTGCCATTTTAGGCTATTTCCCGCTCAGTGACCCCTCCCATTTTGCGAAATAAAACCTGAAATACTTCAAATTTAGGTTAAATTTCATGGCAAGCTTCCCCTTCATTGTGCTTCATCTATATTTCTTCTGCCCTTTTAGGAAGGACCTTCTTTTTCCACCATAAGGATCTTAAGACAAAAAAATATAAAAACGTTTCTGCTAACAAAGGTTTGAGCTAATTCTTAGTAATGATGTTCTCATATCCTTTTTCTCCCCTTACTCATCCAAACAGTGTTGGCCATATTTCCCACAGGTCTTTAGATTTCTGCATCTGAGCCTTGATTCTCCAATACAGGCAAGTCAGCTGGGATCTGCCCACACAGAGAACAAGGCTGTGACTTAAGTCAAATTAAATTTACTTTCATTCCATTTGAAAAGATTAGGCAGCAGATAAACTTTCTTATGTTTCTCTCCAATAGGAGTTGATGCAATTATGAAGGGTTTTTTTCCTCCTTTGGTCAGTAAAGTACCATAAAAAGAGGGTTGATATTGGTGCAGGGCTGCACAGACCATGGGCCTTTTCCACCTCTACCTGGCAAAATGATCTTTCCACTGCTCTGTAAGATCATAAAGTATATTTGTCTCCAAAAGCCCAATCTGAGCAAATTCCTACAACACCTTTTGGTCTATGGTTGTCAAAATTTTGGATGACACCAACTTAAAAGATTAGGAAATCATTAAAAGGCATTTGAAAGATTTCTCAATTGCTTCAGTGAGGTCAGGTTTTTTCAAAGGACCAATTCCAACATCAGCCTCAGTTGAAAATTCTCATTTATCATAAACATAAATATATTGAAGATTTTCAGATGCAAAGAGAGACCCAATCAGATTTTCCAGAAGCACCAGTTTTCCTGGCACTTTTTTTGCAGCTCTAGAGACACACATATACTAAAAATTTTGGCCCTTGATCCCTGTTTACAACTTGAAGTTTCTGTCATTTTTATTATTTCCAAGAAGAGGTACACTCCCTACTAGCTTTGCAAGTTCTACTGCATCTATGCCAGTTTAGACTTTGATTGTAGATTTTATAGCAATACATGTAATTATTCCTGTAGCTTCCCCTTAAAATAATTAGAAGTTTTGCGCACAAAAATGGAACTGGGTGAACAAGAGTATGTTATATGGGACAGAAAAGCAGACATGAAAACCACAGAAATAAATCAGGAGCAAGTACAAAAGTGTTCAGAGGTTTTTGTTTCCTCAGAGGTAATCCTGCTAACAATGTTCTCCTGCAAGTGAAAGCAGTATATTTTTCAGCTGCAAATTCTACTGGCAGTACCCAAATAAAGACCCGTCAGAGATGCACTCTTTAAGTCGGAAATCATTACGACGTTTCAAAAGATTTTAAACAAGATTCTTCAACCTAAATGAATTTGTGCCCAAGCTTTGCAACCATCTTATTTAACAGACAGGAAACATATATTTGGCCACCTGCACAATCAGTTAAATGCAAGAAAACTGGGAAGAAGACTTAGGCTAATATCTAAGAAGTGTTAGGGATCTATTTGCTACAGGTGGCTTTAGCCTCACAAGGATAATTTGTCCAAGATTTTTTTTTGCCTTGTTGATAGATTAGGTTCCTGCATTGGATCATAACCTGGAGGACTGCCCACTTCTGTCCCTGGGGTAAAGAACTGCAAGGGGCTCATGCCCACATTTAAGAATATATTCAGCTTTCAGTAATGTTAAGGATATTTGGATTCTTGAGAATGCATCCTGTAGGAAGGTTAAGGTGGTTCTTCCAAAGGCAACCGTGGAGAAAACTTCTCTGCTCCTCTGAGTAAGAGATGAGAGCAATGAGGGGCCAAAAGAATCAGCAACCACCAGCTTTGACTTGTGTTTGTACTGCAGAGTGAATAGCTTACCAGCCTAAATAAAGGCCAAATTTAGGCCTGCCCTATTTGATGCAAGTAAGAAGTAATTCATTTTAAGTCTGAGCTTTTTCGTTTGTTAACAGCAAAAGCCTGCGTGGAATCAGAGGCAATTCACTGTGAGCAGGAGAGAGAGAAAGAAGAAAGAAATGCCAGAAGAACCCCAGTGGAAAGGACAGCAAACACTGACAAATGCAGTCCAAAATTCCAGCCATCTAACACACCAGAAAAAGCAAAAAAAGTCCAACAGAGTCGCAAGGTTCACCTTTCTGCAGGATTCCTATTTTGCTGTTTAAGCCCATATCCAACATAGACGGGACAGGGGGAGGGAGAAGCCACCATTTAGCACTGGCCAGGGGCTCTTGACCTACAACAAGGAAACGCTGAGTCAGACTTGAGCAAATGACTCCTGATCTTCAGGGGCTCTGCTGCACACAGGGCTATTTCTGACACGCAAATGAAAGCAGAGCAGGGAGTCTCACACAGATGGTGAAGGCAATCCCCTTGCCCACACCACCTTTTCTTCCATTCTGGAAGGGCTTTTATGCACTAGTTTTGATAAGGTGCGTTAGGATAGAGGCCTTCAGACCAGAGCACTGGCAGTGATGGATCCCCATTTCCTTGGTATTCCTTCCCCTTCTTTTGCCAGCTGTATGAGAGATTACTGCCAACAAATCCCACAGAAATGGATGTGGCACAGAACTACACAAAGCCCAGGGATTCCATCATGTCTTGCATGGTCTCTCTGCTTTGCACTCAATCATAAGAGCCTGCTGAGCAGATCTGCTGCCGTTTAATTAGAGCGTCTGGGTCCACCTCCTGTCCTTCTGTAATGACATTAGTCAGAAGTGAACTGCCTGGTTCCTGCCTCTCCTAGGCCAGCTGAGCTGCTGGTGTAGAGCTGGCCAGATTGGTTAATTGCACCACTGACTTTTAAAGGTCAGCTCTTGCAGAATCTAATAACATTCGGAAGATTTCCAGAATAAGGTAGATCGGAAAGAAGAGCCTGGATTCCTCCCATGGGACGCTGCCTGCTGAGCTGTGGGACAAAGCAAGCACCCTGCAGCATCCCTCAGCTGGCCAGCCCAGCCACCAGGGCCATGGCCAGCAGCTTCCCCTCGGGTTCTAAGCAGCTGGCATGGCACCAGTTTCTGGGGGTGTGCACCTTAGGAGAGAGGACAGAGTAAGGGAGATGTGTATCTGAAAGGAAACGGTCAAAACAGATCACTCAGCTGCTTTGTCCCTATGTAAGGTATTGCATCATATCCTAGAAATTCTCCATCCTCGGAGTGTCCTAGTGGGAAAGCTGAATGCTTGCTCAAGCAGTATCTGTTAGGTAGAAAAGCTCAGAAACCTGAAGAGTGGCTCGGGCACAATATGACTGTTCCAGTAAAGGATGGATGTCCTTGGTTTCATGAGTGCTCTAACTGCTGGGGATACCTGACCACAGTCTACAGCTGACATGGTTTATTCACCAAAGCTAATAACCTCTGTATTTGAAAAGCAGATTCTCCTCTGTTTCACCCTCCTTCACAGGAGGGAGCCCAGCAATGGGCACTGTGAGAACCTCTCTTGGTACAGGAGATGAGATCGCTGAGCGCATCTGCTGCCCTCTCTCCCTCCCTGAGTTCCCTGGCAGGCAGGAAAGGAGATCCTCAGCTGGGACGCTCCTTCTTTCCTCAAACAGATCCTTTTCCCCCTCGTGCAAACACCTGAATGAAACAGCTGCAAGCCCTAAAAATCTCCAGTCCCCTCCCTGTTCCAAACTCAGCCTGCCTTGAGCCAGGTGGTCTTCACTGGAAGAGCCAGAGAAAAGGGGAAGTTTTGAGAGACATCAAAGAGGAGCTTTGGCTCTGCTGCTTCCAGAGGAAGAGTAGTCAATGTATTTAATTACAGCTGAGACTTCCACTTCTCTTCTTGGCAGACAGCCTTGTTTAAAATCTTTCATTATCAATTCACAACTGAGTTTATACAAGATGAGTAGATTTTTTTTTGTGTGTGTCTTTCTCTGGCTGACAGTTTTCTAACATTGTTTAGCAAGAAAAAGTTTGCACAATTGCTTTTATATTTTCCTTGATTTTCCTCATCCTTTTTCATCCCTTCTTATTGATTTTTTGAGGGTTTTTTCCTTTGAATTTTGGCCTGTTTTTGCATGTGCTTATTTTAAACTGATTTGCATGCAGATGATCAACTGGAAATGCAGTTTGGGTAAGATGTTTACAAACTGATATTAAATCACTCTGCTTGTTTGCACAAAACAGTAATTGAATAAACACTGGTTATTAGTTTACTTGCATATTTGCTTTGCATTCTTTAACTTGGTTTCCACAGACAACATAGGGATGTTTGTTCTATAGTTAATAGCATTTAGAATAGTCTAAAGTAAGTAAATAAATAAATAAAATTCTTGGTGTGTTCCGGTCATAAAAAGAGGTTTTTATAAGAGTAAGACTTGCAGAGTAGCTTTAATTTTTCTTAGTATTGCTGTTTTTCTGATTATTCATATCCTTTAATTTTTTTGGTTACATATTCACTCACTGAGCCCCTGTCTTTTTTGTGTTGTTTATTGTCCTGTTTCTTCCTCTACACCCATTTTGCCTACAGCAAGCCATGACATTTATAAAAGAAAGCCTGGCACAAAAGCATTTATGCTTTAAGTGCTGAAACAACGTTTATGCTTCATATTTTTGTTACATTCTTTCTACATCAATGTAAACTCTCATTCACAAAAAAAACCCCCAAGTGCATGCTGCTGTGTTTTACAATCACATAATGTTACAACTTTTGATTGGTCTGTACTTCAGCACAACTCCCAAATCCCTTTTGGCATTACTCTTCTCTGAGTTTCTTACCTAGGGTCTGTACTGCCTTCCTTCTGTTGTTACCTTGATTTTATATAAGCTAAATTTTGGGTTCCTAAATCCTGCCAAGAGCTCTCAAACTATTTTGCCAGTCCTGCCAGTTCATTGCTGATAAGCAGGTGATGTTTCCCGCTTTGCAGTTAATGCGTCACAATTAAAGACTTGCACGTAGCTCTTCTCCATGTGATGTTTTCAGCTCTACATGCAAGTTGATAGAAATATTTGGTGTGAGCTGTTAGATAATTTTGTTTTCACCCACAGTTCTGCAAGATGACTTGTTCACTAGAAGAATATATTTTACCATTTTATGATAAACACGAGGTATGTGGACATGGCGTAACCTGCAGAGTTGACATAAAAAGAAATCCCCAGTTCTGGCCTCCATCAGGTAATGCTACTCTGTGACATTTCACTGCATAGGCTAAATTTTTTAGTAAAGTTAAGATTTTATTTCCTGCAATTTTTTCATAAAATATGAAGCATATTGCATTCACTAATTATAGTTCTACGAGGGAAAAGAGCATTCAGAGTTACTTTGAATGCCATCCTGATTTCATTCAAACTAATCTGTCTATTTGTTTCTGTCACTTGAAGCTTCCCTGTAAAGTGAAATTGCTCAGCACTTCTTTTGAAGTTTGAGATAGTTACTTTGTCCTTAAGTCTCTCACATGCTTCTGTTCTGGCTGGCTTTGAGTGAGATCAGGAGGAAAACACAGAACTTTCCTCACAGCAGGTTCTCTTAGGATTCTGGAATTACTTGTGCAAGCAGAGATAAGTTGCAACAAAGCACCCAGATGTTTCTGCACACGCACCCACAGCCCCGAGCTCTCCTGGCACCTCCAAGCAGCCCCAAGTGAAGTACAACGTGCAGGCTCAGGAGCAGCAGCTGCACTCTGTAAGCACTGTAATCTGACAAACCCTCCCAACAGCACACGAGTTCAAAGCCAGCATTGATTAGATTAAATGTTCCTTCGATTTGCCATC
This sequence comes from Dicrurus megarhynchus, assembly GCA_013399195.1. NCBI lineage: Eukaryota > Metazoa > Chordata > Aves > Passeriformes > Dicruridae > Dicrurus > Dicrurus megarhynchus. Next base: position 428,239 of record VXAD01001400.1, read on the forward strand.
AAATCCCTCTCTGTTAGCAATAGCATTCACTTGAAGCAACAAGCAGTGCAAGGTGCATGACAGCAAGGACATGCCAAAAATTCAGAGGGCAGGTGGGGTAAAAAATAGTAGGCTCATAATGGTGTGCCTGCAATGATCTTACCTGGAAAATTACTTATGTATTTCTGATACACGTTTGGCTATATATATATATATATTTTTTTTTTTTTTTTTTTTTTAAAGCAAAATTGGAGTCACATGCATGGTTCATATCTGTGCATATGGATAACACAAAATAAGGGACCACATACAATTAAGTGGTCACCAAGTGCCAAAGTGACTCCTGGTTCTTTAAGCTGTAAGTTGCAAAGGACACTGCTTTGGGATGGCAGAGAAAATACACATTTAATGGGACTGGTCTCAGTGATGAGTCCCAGAAGAGCAGTGACAGGATTTGAGAGCGCTCTGGGTGCCATCCTGTGCTCCCCAGTTGTCCACAAAGAGGTTACAAAGAGGGAGTGGCCACTCAGGCTGCTTCATGCCTGGGTTTTGAAAACCCTGGGAAGAGAAGGTCAGAGATGTCACTGGCTCTAAGTAGAGGGGAAAATGGTCAGTGAACCCTGACTGGCACGAACTACATACTACTACCAGTTATTAATCTTTACAGAGAGTGATGTTCTTGGATTGTAACTGTAGAGAAACATGTAGAAGTGACTAGATTTCACCCTTCCCTTCATAATTACTTGTTCTCTTATTTCCCATACGTACTGAATATTTATCCCACATTCTGGAGTCTGGTGTGAACTCTAATTTTCTGTAGCGCTCCACTCTGAATTTTTTTAAAGCTCAGTTTTGAGTCCAGTAGAAATTATGATGAGAATGAGTTATTGTGCAGTACAATTTTATTATAGTAGTTTTTATGTTAGAACCTAAACCTGTCCAATGTACCCACTGAACAACATTTGCCCTGGAACAAAACCACTGTGGAGTAAGTGGCTATTCCTCTTCAAGTGTAGGAAGGTTTGAGGAGGATGAACTCTTTGCCCATCGTACTTGATGTTGCTTCTCCTGCTCTGGGCTCCAGGTCTCATTAAATTATACACTCTAGTTAGAAAATGAAGCTTGGAAAGTTGCTGCACTGCAGGAAATTCATCACAGTGAGAAGCTGCTGTGCTGCTGCTCAGGGGAGTGGAAGACTGGCAGCTCCCATAATAGAGAACTGTCTTCTCTTGAGCAGCAGAGCTTGAGGGTTTGCTGGAGAGTTACATCTACTGCACCCTCTGGATGTCACCAGGGATAGCACTAATAAAGTCTTTCAGGCTGAGAGCTTTTGCTTCTGAATATTGAGCCTAGGATATTGAACAGGGGGAGGAAAGAGCAAAGACTGCAGGGAGACATCCCTGTCAGAGCTGTAGCTGAGTGAGGCTGTTCTAGAAAATCAGTGCAACCGATGAAGCTTGACATTTTAATTGTCTTGTTTGCAGCACTAAATCTGGTAAAGAAAAACACTGTTCAGTGGCTGTGATTAAAAGTTTGAAATGTGCCATGTATCCTCAGACACGTACTAGAGTGAGAGCACTCTCAAAGTGCTAGGTTTGAAGTGGCTGCTAGCAAAACAGGGGCTCAGGAAACAAGTGAGCTTGTCAAAGCCAAATTAAAACGCTTTTCCTCCTCCAGACCGTCCCCTGAAGAGCTATTGTGTTAGGATTTGGTTTCCAAAGTTACCATTAATTTGTGAACTAGCAGGATTTTCATGCTGCAGTTGTCAACGTACCTGAAATGCTGGAATCTCTCGTGGTACTTCTGCAGAGGTATCTCTAGGCTGGATTTGACTAGCATATTCACAGCAGTGAATAGTTTAGGTGGAAATTAAATGAGTGCCAAGAAGCACATATGTGTTCTTGAGCTCTTTCTGCTCTGCTAGGGCTAAGATCACTGAATTTGATTTGCTAAGAAAAAATCTCCAGGACGATGCAGCCCTTCACCTGAAAGATTCTTGGTGTTTTCCTATTTAAATTCATTCTTCTCTGCCAGGCAAGAACACGTAACACCCAGGTAACCTTGAGCACAGATAAACAGACAAATGTTGTTACAGTGCAATAATCTCCCTTTGGTTTTACTGCCCCCACGGGAACACAATTGCTGTAGAAGTGGATGTGGGAAACTGTGCTAAAACGGTCCCTTTGAATGGACTACTTAGAATCTGTCAAGTGCATTTTGACTGCAAATAGTTCATGACACAATGAACATATTTTTGGCCTCAAAAGGATACTAAGACATGAGCAACAACAAAGCTTATTTAATACCTGTTATATATTTTTGTTAGGGAAGTCAGGCAGCATAATTCTCACCGGGGACTACTCTTGATCTACTGACCACACGGTCCACCTTGGGACAGGAAATTCTACAGAACAGCAAAGCTTCTAATTCCTGGTTGCAGGCTGGGGTTGCTTCAGGCCTGAGTGTTTACTGCCCAGAGACTTGTGTTTGTCAGCTTACACATGAACATGGCCTTCTGCTGAGTGAATAAATGCTTGGTATTTATGGTCCCACACTGCTGTAGGATGGATGAGTCACGTATTTACTTGCAAGATTAGACAGCAGGGACCTGCTGCACAGCAAACAACCACTCCTGTAGGTTCTGAAGCGCTTGGGAGCTGTAAAGCACTAGAATAATGATGCTGTTCCTCCTGAGTAGTGTCAAAAATGTCTTTGCTACTCAAATACAGCCTCCAATGACATCCAAGAGAATATCTGAGGAATATAAAGAGAACCAATTGAATTGACAGGCAAGTAGGCTGGCTACTTGTCACGGTTCAACATTTCAGGGTATCAAATTGTTTTCTAGACCTTGAGCTGGACTCACTCTACCCACGGAGAACTTGACTATTTTCCTGGTTTCCTGGTGTCAGAGAAGGTCCAAGAGCTTAAGAAGACAGGAAAAGAGAAGGGCACAGAGATGCCCTGTTCGCACTCCACTTTAGGTCAATTGCAGGGAGGAAATTATTTTCTGCTAGAGAAATTTCTGCCTTGGAAAACGTTTTGATTAAGAGAACCTGTGCTGTTGGCTCAGTTCTTTGGTATCCAGTGCCATTTGCTTCCTGGGCTGTGCTTGCTGCTTGTCTGACAGCATAAGGAGCAGTGGGGAGACTTGGCTCAGGTGGCTGAGTGCAGGTATGAAGTGGTGCTAGAAATTCCCCGTGCTCTAGCAGCCACTTAGAAAAGCACTGACAGGTCCTGTCTCACACCAGCCAGCCTCCTGTAGCTGTCCCAGGTGTCACCAGGTGACCCTGTTTAAGCAAATTCATAGAGCCCTGGCTGGACATGGAGGCTGCAGACCCTTCCTTCCCCCGTGAACGTGAACCTGCAGGCATGTTGGGCTTTGGTATTCGAAACCGAACCCTAGTCTTGGTCTCTCTCAACATCTCCTCCACAGGAGACTGCTTATGGGACTTGACACCTCAATTTGCATTCACAGGGTGTCCCACAGCCTAGGGTTAACTGTGGCCCCATAATAATGCTCAACTGATCCTATGAGGGTGATGATGTAATCTCAAAACATTGAGATTTCTACTTTTCTCCTGCTTCTTGCAGGTGAGTTTGAGTTGCTTCCTACTAATACCTTTGATTTGCATCTCTAAGGATTTTTAGGATTAATCTAAAAAGGTATTGCCTTACAAGAATGCAAATGGCAAGTGAGTCAGAGCCCACTTAGGAGAATACCCACCTGTGGCAGTGGTGCAGATTCATGATCCTACTGGATGATGCAAAGCTAAACCATTTCTGTGGATACTGCTACGGGAAAGTCCATAAACCACCAGAACAAGGTTATAACGTCAGCTTGGGATGACCTTTGAGAGGCCAATACCCACAGTTTATCTCATCTTAAATTGCTCCCACAGGCAAAACGTTAGTTTTGCTTTTTAAGCAACCAGTAGGAAAGCAACTCTCTTGTGAAAAATGAAGATGTGCTGTTTTGTCAAAGGCATTTGTTTTCTCTGACTGGGAGAGGAACGACATTTGCACTCAGAATGAGATTACTCTGTCACAGAATTATTTCAGAATTAAGAAGGGAGAAGGTAAAAGTTTATTTAATAAATATTTTACAAGCAGTGGATGGGAAAATTAGATGCCATTGCCCTCTGCTTTGGCAAGATACCTTTTTTTCCCCAAAGGAAGCATAAAAAGCCAAACTCAAAATAGCCTCTGTCTTACAGGAAATATAGGAATTGCTAAATCTTACTCTGCACACACAACTCCCCCCTTCTCACTGCCCAGCTACAATCCTGCTTTGTGCAAAACAAATGAATCAAGTGACTGGAAAGGCCCTGATGAAAATAACACACATGCTCTTACACTGGTGAGATCAAACAGAAACCTTCACTGCAAGAGATCAATATCAGCATTTGTGACACTACATAAACCACGGCACAGAAAGACAAATCCCACCCCTTAAAGTAGACACTGACATAAAGCAGAGCAGGTCAGACAGGGAACAGGAAAAACTGTACAAATACTTTGGGGTTATCCCTACCATTAGTTGATTCTAGTGCTACCCATTCATACTTGCTCACTAACATTAGTTGGGTGGAAGAGGGGGAAAAGTTACATGGTGTAGAATCTTCAGTGTTTTACAAGTGATTTACAATTTAATTGCATTTTGGATTACGTACTGTGCAAGAAGGGGAGACCTTCACCTCTACTGCTGTCCAAATCTGGGAGTTAAGGCAGTTTTTGTGATCCCTAAAGTAGGACTTTGGAGTGTTCTTTCTTATGCTGCAGCTCTTTATGTTGGAAAAACAGACTTGAAAGTTTGCACTAATTCAGGACACATTCCTTGTTTGTGTTTGGAACGAGAACAAAAAAAAAAAAAAAATTCTGGATTCTGATAAATTCCTGCACACCATGGACAAATAAAACACCGTGATTTATTTCCACAATTCTCACAAATGTTCCTTCTCACCCCATAGTGTAAGCTTGCTTTCATTGCCTAAGGTAGGAGTGACTGAGGAAGCCAAGTGTTCAGTCATTTCATGCTTGATGCCACGAGATCGCATCTCTTTCGCCTCAATTTTCTCTGGAGCTCTTTTTTCTGTGGATGGTACTGTGCTCTGCATTGGGTCTGCACACACTCACACTGCCAAGCGTGTGCTGCTTCAAAATGTAGTCTGTAATTACCTGAGCAGGTAATTACCTACTTTTTAGAACACCAGTGCTGCTGCTGTGCTCAGACCTGCGTTTTACGCACGCTGGTCTTTGGTCTGAGGCCCCTTCCAATGCCCAGGTTCCCTCTTATCTTGCAACTTTAGTCCTCACCTTCCCAGTGTCTACTCAGGCTTAGAGGCTGAAAGGGGAGGCTCTTTGGGTTCCCAAACACTGACCTTAAATTGCAGGAAGACAGGCCTTTGAAAAGGTTAGGAAAATGTTTGGTAAGTACAATTAACAGGGCTGCAAAATGACACTCCCAAGAAGGGAAATACTTCGTTTGTCTCCCTTGCAGTCACTCGAGACCTTTTTATTAATGAATGATGTTTTTGCAACCAGTCTATCAGTGACATTTGCCCTCCTTCCAGAAATATGCTGTGATCCTTATCATGTAGCTGCTGTTTGTGATAGCAAAACGGCCTAGAGCAAATATCCAGCTCGTGTAATCTGGCATAACTCCATGGAAATCACTGAGGCTATGAATGCTTCTCCAGGGATAGGATCAAACTCAGAGTATTTGTGTATCTGTTTTTTCAAGAACATAGTTTCATTTTTCAATACTTCAAACACACAACTGCGATTCAAAAATTATTTTGACTTCTCTTGTCTCCCCAAGAGCTTGAAAGGCACTTGCCATTTGGTTGGAAAAGAACTCCTGACCAATTTCACTCTCAAGGATTATTTTATTTATAAGCCGCGAAGAACCAAAAATAGCTGTGTAGGTAGAGGAGAATGGCCCTTTTATCCAGGCCCTACATTTGATAGTTGTGATTTCATGAGCTGTGGCCAAAAGCAGGAAACGGGCAGATCAGATTTCTCATGCTGTTAGTGCAGTTATATTACCTTAGGGAAGTAATTATTGCCTCAGAGTTTGTTATAACACAGTGAACACAAACAATTTAAAATCGCTGGGTACTGCATCTTCTTCTGACTCTCACAAACCAGCAAGGGACCTTTCCCTGCTTGAAGGTGCTGGCAGATCCCTGCTCCCACGAACCTGGGATGACAGTGCCAGACACAACCCAACTTGCAGAGCCAGGGCCACAGTCTTATCTTCACGACAGACTCAGGCACCATGAGAGTGGTGGCCTGATCACCATCCACAGAAGCTTTTCAGGAACTCAAGTGAGGCTTCAGGCTGGAAAAAAAATGGCTTGCTGCTGGGCTGATGATGGACCTAGGGGTGGAGCTGGGACACAGAGACAGCTCTGCTGGGCATGGTCTCAGTGATAATCCCATTGCTCTGTGTGGCTGCTCCTACTGGAGATGTATTTTCTTAAACACCCCGATTGCATCAAGCAAACCGGAGAGAACATGTCACCCTATGCTCAAACCAACAGCACAAATCCCAGTTAGATCCAGTCAGGAGGTGATGCAGGCAGCTACAAGCTGTAATGACTCTCCAGTATCCTGGCTTATCTCCAGATGCATCTGGATGGGAAGAGGCTTTTGACCAACAGCCATGTGGGATAGATCTGAAACGGGTGAAAAGTAGCACACTCTTGTTGCTGCTTTCCCAAATACCACTTGTTAGCTCCCAGCATGAAATTTTCAGTTCACTTTTAGCTAAAAGCTAGTCATTGCCCCTAGAAATGCTGAGCCCAGGGAGTTAAAAACGCATTTAGCAGCTTCTCTTTACGAGCATTTTCTTATTTCCCAGCTAGTAGCAAAATACCCCAAAGATGAATTTCACTCTGTTCTGTGCAGACAATACACATAAGCAACTCCCAAGGGCATAATGAGACAGACAGTGGAGATGCGTTTTTATGAAAAATTATTTTCTATATTTTCAGGTTTCGTGAAGCTGCTTTATCTTTAGTTTCCTTCAGTTCTACAATAGTGTATCCCAACTTTGAACTTTGTTTTTTCCCTCATCCTGGTTCTCCCCTTAAAGTACTTTTTTTTCCTTTTGGTTTTTTTTTTTTTTTAAGTGCACCTCTTTCTTACCTACAATCCTACAAGCATGAAGATATATTTCACTTTTACTCTGCTTTGCTACCAGACATTTCTTATGCAGAATGAGGAATCTGGCTTACGGTCTTCGCTAGTGTTCAGCAAATTCCCATCACAACTTTTTAATCCATTTCAGACAAGTCAATTCATTGTTCTATTTGACTTTGTGTCAGATTCTATCATTTGTGTCCGAGGAATGTTTTCCATATAGAGGAATTCCTCACAGAGTGGAAGTGAGCACTCAGAGAGCACGTCCAAGTCAAAACACACTCTAGCCTCAGTGCCATGCATGTCTTAGGTGGTTTCTCCACGCCAGGGTGATCATTACTCCTGCAGATGCCTCTAAAGTGCAAAAAAGTTTTGCCATCACTAGTGTGTGGTAAAACACAAATGAAAAACATATTTGTATTAGTGTTACTACAGCCTTCACCATCACCCCCATTTGGATAAATATTTACAAACAGCAACAGCACAATCTAACCTGTGACGCCAAGCATGTTTTATCTTTGCCTCTGAAGCAGTGTGGGAGGGGACCACAGCATCTCTGTCTGTGTCTCCATTTCCTCACTTCCAAAATGCAAGTTGTTACAAGATCTTTATTATACTGTGGTAAAGCATTTGCAAAACTTGAGGCCTTGTGAGCTGCGTGCAGGGCTCCACGTGTTCCAGCTGCTGGAAATGTGTCGAGGAGCACAATTTGGCTTAAGGAGGTTTCCCAGATAATGGAGTGGGAGTGGGTTCGTCTGCCCCAGCTAAAATGTTGCCACAGGGCTGATATATCTTGAAACTTCTAAAATGTGCAGGGAAAAGCTGACTCTCTGTCTTCTGTGATATTTATTATTAAATAATTACTCTTCCTTTCAGTCAGTGGCTCATCTGTCTTTAATGGCTTAATTTTTTTAGGAAAACCTTCCAGACTCAGAGAAGATGGGCTTTGTGCCTTTTTTTTTAAACCATGACAGACTCTGATCCATAGAATTGTTTTTTCCCCTATCTTTTAATGCCATATATTATTACAAGCCTTTCGTTTAAGAAAAATAATGGACTTCAAAGTTGTGCAGAACCTTTACAAAGATGAAAGCTAGTTCAGAAAGAAATGAGAAACGCTGCTTTTACTACCAATATAGTGGAATAAGGGTGAGTTTCTGAGCCAGTCCAATGCTCTATTTAAGCTGAGAATTGGTTTCTGTGTCAGGATGTGCCCAAGGAAGGGTGACAGAGCTGGTGAAGGGTCTAGAGCACAAATCTTCCAAGGAGCAGCTGAGAGAGCTGGAGTTGTTTAACCTGGAGAAAAGGCGGCTCAGGAACGACCCTATCCCTCTCTCCAACTCCCTGAAAGGAGAGTGTAGCCAGGTGGGGCTCAGTCTTCTCCTGAGTAACAAGTGACAGGAAAAGAGGAAATGGCTTCAAGTTGCACCAGGGAGCTTTAGATTGGAGATAAGAAAAAAATGTTTTCACAGAAAGGGTTGCTAATCCCTGGCTGCCCAGGGAAGTGGCTGAGTCACCATCCCTGGAGGTATTTAAAGGATATGTGGGTGTGGCACTTGGGGACCTGCTTTAGTGGTGGGCTCGGCTGTTTTGGGTTAATGGTTGGATTTAATGATCTTAAAGGTCTTTCCCAACTTAAATGATCTGACGATTTTTGTCTGTTTCTGTACCAGCACAGAAGAAACCTGCAGGCCTGTTGGTTTTCTGTTGCTCTTCTTTCACTGACAATTTTAACTACCTTGCAGAATAGTCTAAACTTTTTCCTAACAGCATATTCATTTTCCATTATAAAGTGAAATATTTTCATTTTCCATTACTAACCACCAAAAAAATAATAAAAAAGCCAGCAAAAAGATTAAAAATATGAACATGTCTTTTCTGAGATTTTTCCCAAGACCAAATTATTCTTTTCTTAAACACGCTCTATTAGTAATACCCTCTAAGATCTCTTGAAATCTTCCCAGTTTCAACAGGATAAGCTACTGCTTTTGGCAATATTATTTGCTATTTCTTTCACACAAGCACTCACACAAAGCATATCACCCTGTCCTAAAATCTCACTGATTTATCCTTTCCCACTCAGCCAAATTAGGATAAAACTGCAGTTAGGAGCCTTGTCTTCTCCTGATGTGTGATCACTGTGTATTTTATTGCTGTTAATAAACACTGACATTGCACATTAATTGTCATTACAGACTGTTTTGTTTCTGAGAGTTTTTTTTCTGTGCAGAGCCACAAAGGTGCAGCTTGTCTCTTCAACATCTGTGCCACTGCTGGAGACAGAAGGCTTCTGAAGTGACACCGAGTGACCTGTAAGCAGGGAACCAATGCTTTACTGCTGTGTGATAAGTGTGTATGTTCACACTTGGTCTCCCAAAAAGTTAGTTCTATTACATTTGGCACAGTGACATGGAGAGAGACCGAAATGAACAGGCAGCAAAATACAGTTAAGCCTGTTTAAAGAAAAACTGCACAAATTCATAGTACAGCCCCAGTTTAATTACTGATCAGGCTATATTTATGCCTGATGAGAAACAGCTTATTAAAATAGCTGAATGTAATTATCTCATCTCTGCTCTAGACAGGTCTGACTGTCCTTGTACAAAAGCCAGCATGTCAGCTTGTCTTTGGGATCTGTAATCATAAGCTTTTTCCAATCTGCCCAGCAAGCCTTTCAGCGTGTAGAAACCAAGTCTGCCTACTTCTTTCAGTTTATCAGCAGAAATAACTGATTTCATAAAATTCTGTTGCAACTTCCTTGCTTGAGCACTCAGACTGATACCTTCCGCACTCCCCAGCCCACGGTATCAACCAGTCCCATGGAAAGAGTTGTTTATTTTTCACAGGAGTTTTACATAGCCCAATTTGGGTGCCTCTCTCTGCAAGGGTGGGTACCACGTCCCCTGCTCATGGCATTCCCTCGGGAACCGCCCAGACCAGTGTTTTAGGGTGGGTCACACTCCCACCATATAGCCTTTACCCCTCTTAGAATGAACAGGCTGCCTTCAGAGCCCCCAGCCCTTGGTCCTGACCCCCTGCAGCCCCCATGGCTGCTTTCTTTCTCGCAGTTTTTCACACAAAGGTGCCTGGGATCTCGTGTGGACTGTGACAGCTTGGAAGAGTGGTGTTTCCATAGCCCAGGAGCGTGGGTGGTCATTGCATGCTGTGGGAGAGGAATGGGAGAGTGCTGAGGGGTCTTTGAGAGGGCAGGGCTGATGGGGAGGTGCTTTGCCCTTCATCCCTCGGCTATAGGAACAGTCCAGAGGAAGCGCCTGAATCCCACTCAGAGGGGAGGGGAAGAATGCAGATGTTTTATTCCATCCCGTGCAGACAACCGAAGGACCAGAGCTGGGAGCAAAGCATGCAGATAAGTTATTTGACAGGGTGGATATACTCTGAACAGTCTGGGGTTTTTTGGATCTGATGTATAAAAATACGATGTGAATTCTCATCTGGTTGACTCAGTCTCTTTTTCCATTTGTGCTAGGTAAATGCTTCATTTTATTTGTCCACAATTCAACAGTTGCGTAGCTTCAGAACCAAACACATTAAGTTTAAGAGAGCTTTTTATTGACTTTTCCCTTATTTATCCCAACACTGGCTATTTATTTTACAGCTCCTAAGGTGCCCCTAATATCCAAATATTCAGCGCTGTCTTCACCACCTCTACCTCCTTAGCTGAAAGGTGACTCAGATATTACAGTGCAAGTTGTTACACATTCCTTTCAGAGATATTTGGAGAGATGCTTCAGCTATAAAGATTGTAACCAGATCTCCGTCTGTCTGAAAGGCTGCTTATGTTTGGATCCAGTTGTTCTGGTTTATATCCATCCCTAGGATTGTTTAGTTATCCTTTAATTGTAAATGAATGCTATTCATATGTGTATTTGCTGCAATTTCTTCTGCTGTAAGTGACAATTCAAGTTTTGCTCTCAGGGAATTAGGCACTTAAATCACTTGAGTGTACTGGAACATTTCAGCTATTGCAAGCTGTGAATGTTAGCCTTTGCCATCGTGCTGACAACGAAAAGCCTCGTGGCAAATAGCCAAACCCACCACAACTTTAATAAAAACTCAAACCAGCATCACCTCCCCGCTTCCAAAATTTCAGCAAACTACAAACTCTGACCACAGGGGCAGCAAATGCGAGTCCACCGCTTGTAACTTCCTTGGAGGGGCTACTCTTCATTGCAACACCTCCTCTTAAGAGTATTTCTGATCTGGATTCTGTTGTTCTCATTGAACCACAGCAAGCTTGCTGTGAAGTACCCTGAACAGGACCCTGGGAACGCAGTGGGAACCCTGAAGCAGGCACTCTGGTGGCACTGTGCCCTCCCTGCCTGTGCTTTCTTCGCCCCTTCTTCTCCCTCCTGCCCTCCAGCTGCTGTCTGAAGCTGGGGTAGGTGCAGTGCTACAGCTGCAGTCCAGCCCCTCCCAGGGCCAGGGTTCTGGGGATGCTCTCCAGCTCTGCTCCTTACACAAGTGGGTGCCTTCAGATGGCTGCAGGCGCATTCAGCGAAACTGTAAATGCAGAGATCCTGCCACCTAAATGTGCTGCTCACCTGCTGTTCTAAGCTATTGTGTCTATTTTGTCACGGTGCTGCTTCTATTCAAAGGGAGCCTCGAGCAGCTCCAGCAAAGGATCTGCTTCCCAAGGGAGAATCCAGCACGACTTACAAAGGATCTGTCAGGCAGAACAGAAAAACTAAAAAATCAAGTGGGAAATATTTGCATTTAACTGTAACTGCTCTCTAAACTTACACTTATACCTTATCAGCTCCAGGTGGAATTATAGCTTAGGTTTGCTGATACAGCATACATAAAAAAAATCTTTTGACAACAGCTTCAGGTGCATTGAAAATAATACTTAATTAAAACCATGTAAGTAAATGTCAGCAGTAGCCTCCAAAACTTTGACATTAAAAAAATAAATGAAGTTTAAAAAAAATTTCTACAACTGCCTCTTCAGTGGAGGATAGTGAATTAATCTACTACTTTCTGAAAGGTTTAATGTAATAGTTTTATTATTCAGGAAAATGGGCAGGTTCAACCACTCCACATATTTGGGACGAGATCAAAAGTAGATGAAAGCTCCCACTTCAACCCTTATCGACGTTTAATGAGACCATTTTACAGAGCTGCTGTACCTTCTCTTATCAGCAGCCTCCTAAAGCTCCTGGATCGTTAATGGCTTCTGTGAAACAAATCAGATCAGCATCTGGTGTCTTGTAAAAACCAGTGCAGCAACATGTGCTGATGCCTGAGCAAAATCTGATTTTGAGCTCTGAATGACACAGAAATTTCCTATTCAAACGGCTGCAAATATTTTGTCTCCCTTTTTATCTTTACTCCCCTCATCAGTTTAGCTGGAACCCACAGATTCAGAAAACTGAGCTTTCTGATACGTTGCTCTCGCATTTCTCCTGAAGGAGCAGCCTGGAGTGAGGGATGTCCTGGGACGTGGCTGCTGCCCTGGAGCTGCAGGGCTTTGCCCTCAGCGCTCCCTCCGCCCAGCTCTTCTCATTAAAGGACGTCAGCAGCCACGATGAGACCATGATGGATGTGCCCTCAGCACAGCCAGAAGTGTCTGGAGATCCACCCTAGCATTCCTCTCAAGTCATCTGACCCAGAGGAAGATGAGAAGGCAGCGTGCATCCTCACACTCTGCCTGCCTGCAGCCGAAAACCGCCGTGTCCAGGGTATTCCTCCCGTTGGTCAGGACAGAGAGCAGCTGTGTGTGTGTCTCCTGGGCGTTGCAGATGTGAAGACAAGCTGGTGAGCTGCTGCCTGTGGTGCTGCTCGCCAGCCACATCTGCAATGTACTGGCAGGATTGTGTGTTGAGCCTTCTGCAGCCCCGCTGGAGGGAAGCAGCCTCGAGCTCAGAGGCAGCAGTGAGGGATGTATTGCTGTGGCCATCCTGGGAACCCAGCAGGGATCAGAAAAACCTCCCTTAATCAACAGGGAGATGAATATTCCTGCTTGGGATTTACAATACAAGTTGGAGGGGAAAGGACAGGAAGCCTCTTCTCACCTATGCCAACACCTCAGCTGGGTTTTGTTTTGAACGGACTGTGGGGACCAAGTGGAGCTGAGCAACTTCCCACAGCTGGATGGGGACGGACTGGATGAAGCAATTTGCTGCAGTATCAGTCCAGGAACAGGAGAGGAGGTAGAAAACAAAGGAGGTTTGTAAACAAAATAATAATAAAAGGAAAATTCAGCTTTAGGGAAGCTGAAACCACTTGTCCAATCAGCAAGCAGTATGCTCCGAAAGAAAGGAGAAAATTGTTTCAGAAAAACTATTTTTCAGAGAGAATTCCAGAGATTCTGGCAGTTGTGAATCACCCCCAAACTACTGCGATTTGCAGCTATGACTAAATTGTCCCACCCAGTTCTGGGCTGTGTAGGAATACGGATGTGCAGAGCTGACAGCACGCACATGGAGCAGAGACCGAGGTGCACTGAGTACTGTGCACATAATTCCATGTCTGAATAATTACCATGGTGGAGAATTAACCTCCAAAAGCGTGCTACAGAGCTATTTACCCTGCACTGCAAAAGGTACACAGCTCAGTGGCAGCCCATGAGCAGAGCTGTCTGCTTCCTCTGACAGCACCAATTGTCGTTCACGTCATACAGCAGCCCCATGAAATGGCAGGTTCATGGCTTTGCCTCACAGGTCATCAGAAGAGCAGTTCAGGCAATCTAAAAATCAGCTGCATTGGTATCACTCTCCTGGTTTTCAGCTGACATTTATGAAAAGAGAGCCATTTTCTTGAATTATAAATAAGAGAACTAATCTATTAGAGTAAATTGGGGTTAGAACGGGCATTTCAGTCATTCAGTTATGGATGAATGTCACAGCACACTTAGATTATCTGCTTGTCAGACTCGTGAGGATGAATGTGCTGTGTCAACTCCCCTTTGTGAGTCCTTGACATGTGCATGATGGCCATATCCTCACATGCTTTCATCCATTCTTTTCCAGGCAAAGCACCCCTTAAAATCCACAAGTACATTGCTGTCTACCCAGGAAGACTGAGACAAAGAAAGAATATTTGTCTGCAAAGTCTCCTTGATTCAGTGTTCATCAGACAACACACAGGTGTCCGAGGCACGACAATACTCCTAAAACACCATATGCTTTATTTAATATACGCTATTATACCTTAAAAATGCTACAACAAACACATGGGAAGAGTTGAGGCAATCTTCTTCTTCCTTTTTAACTTAAACCAGGGAATAATTCTAGACTGAAGAAGCAGCTTTGGCATGCATGATGTTTTTTCATGTTCCTAATCTCTTTTATTTTCACTCTATCAAAGCAATCTGCTATTGATTTCTACAGTGCAACGTCTTCTTCAAAGACTGTGCATATTTGTTACATCTAAAATAGAAAACAACTTACGGATGAGGCAATTTTTCTTTTAATACACTATTCACAAAGAAGGCAAATACCTCACAGAGCACTAATGACTTGAAGGATTAGGCTCAGTGACCAACCACAGTCCCTTCTAACTCTGTGTGCCTGTATCTGCACTCCACCTGTTGCATATAAAAGCTTTATTTCCATGAAATACAACGTAAATGTTTAGGTGCATAAAATTAATGGGACAACCATTTTTTAATATTAGTTGTTGTATTTATTTTCTTTGTTACTAATATACTTGCTAAATTTGTAAGAAAACAAGCTTTAAGTATTTAGCATTCTGGTTGTCCATTATACCTTAATTTAATTACTTTGAGTCTATTACACAATCTTTAGGGACATGATCATGTATTATTTCCCCAAGACCCCGGTACCTTTCTGTACTCTATGGAGGGTGAAGAGCAGATTCTTGATAATGAATAAGTTTCTGTATACCAGAGATCAGTTTCATTGGCTGCAGAAGGTGGACACCATGCAATTTAGTTTTGGATCTGATTCTGCGAAGCTCCACCTGAGAAAAATGGCCTTAAAACCTTTGATGCTAGTGAATAAGTTCACTCAAAGAAAGGTCTTTACTTCCCACCCGAGAAGTCCTTATTGTCCTTATTGTTACAGACTACAGTTGGTTATAAATTTGTCATCAAAAGCAGTCTTTACCTGCAAATTGACTTCTGATTTGCCATATTTTGTATTAAATATTTCTCTGTATAGCCAAGTTCATACAATGAGAGAAAATGATATAGCAAAGCAGTCTTTGAGCACTGCTGTGCTCCATCAAAGAGGATGAGCTCTCAATTCTCACTGCAGTCACAACCAGGACATTCACAGGTATGAACATACTGCTTTTTAGTTTTACTCTATTCCACTTAATCTAATGATTAAGTGATTATTATTATTGTTATTATTATTCATTATTATTATTAATGAATCATCTGATGAGCTTCCCAATGAAAACACTTCAATATTCAGATCCCAAGTTCCTTTAAGAAAAACAAAATGAAACACAGCCCCCCCAAAAAGAGTATAAAACTCATTCAAATATTCTGTTACATGCATATTTCTTGTTTAGGGTTACTATTATTACAAAGGCCTTTGGTGACTTAGTAATGTAGGAACTCTGTTGACCTGACTGACATTGGGATCTTTGCCTTCAAGCTGTACTGGATAAATTGTGCTAATAGATGCTTTCCTCTGGGCATTTTTTTAAACACAGGACCAAAGAATTATTAATTCCCAGCATTACTGGAATAGCAAAATGTCTTATCCCTTCAAAAACAAGACATTTTCAAAAGTCTTAGCAAGTCAGATAAAACCCCCAACTAAGACTCTACTGAGTACCTTTTTCAGCTTAAATAAATAATTTCCTTCCCAAAATGTTGTGATTTCTCTTCAAAAGATATTAAAGGCTAAATTTAGTTTCCAGAAAAAGGATGAACCCAAAGATGTTACTACTTTCCTCCAAAGCTCTTGAGGGATGGGACTGTGATTTCTTTCATATTTGTATACAATTCCGAGCCCTTTAGAGCATAAACAAAATAATGGTGACAATGCATAATGATTAGAAAGGGGGAAAGAATAATTTTAGATTTTATAGAATAAGACACACGAAATGCCCAAAGCAAACACAAAAAAGAATTTACATTAAAACCTCAAAAAAATTATTCCTGATGAACATAAGAAAACATTCTGTGGTTCTATATAGGAAAGGCAATAATAAATAATAAACAGTAGAAGAGATGCTGTTCTCCTCACTGACTGTGAAATTCCTTTCCACACCTGTTTCTTTCTTCGCTGTGCTGGGAGGCTCCAGGAGGTAAAATCTAATTTGAACTGATGATACATGTGCTTGGAGTCTGATATTTCCTATTTTAAGCGTGCTCATTTATTACTTAATGGATGAAATTCTGCTTTCAGTTACATAGAAAACTGCACAGGAATTTTACTGATTTCTTTGAAACCACTTGGACCTTGTTTCAACTAGAGGCTGGCCTAATGTCATTGCTCTAACTAGATGGAAATGTGAAGAGATGATAAGAATGTTCGATTTTTCTTTTAATTGGGCTGGTTTGTGGTGTGTT
This sequence comes from Dicrurus megarhynchus, assembly GCA_013399195.1. NCBI lineage: Eukaryota > Metazoa > Chordata > Aves > Passeriformes > Dicruridae > Dicrurus > Dicrurus megarhynchus. The sequence continues at coordinate 444,872 of VXAD01001400.1, forward strand.
TCAATTTTGATATCTGTGTATCCAGGATAGAATATATTCATAAGCTACACACTAAAATGATTACTTTATTTAAAAGTAACAAATTATTGATATTTTTAAAGCAGACTGGGGGCTGTTTTGGGTTTTGTTGTTGTTTGTTTCTCTTGACATAGGCAGCATTGCATCTGTGATTCTTCTTCACAAAAACGGTTGTGCTCCTTCAGGCTACATAACAACTCTGAGCTCGATTTCCTCCTGGTGGAGTATTCCAGGACAAGGGAAAGGTACCATTTCTCTTGTGCAACACATTGTGCAATTAATGCCTAGGATGTAAATTAAAACCTGCCCAGCAGATAAATGTCTGTTATGACAAGGCTTCCCCAACCCAAAAGTGGAGGTCATGCTCAGACCCACCCCGCGACGTTCATTTTTCAAAGGATGATTTAAAAAACCCTATGTACATCAAAAGGATCTAAACTCTTAGCAAAAGGAATTCAGAGCAGGCAATGGTAATTTATTTTGAGCAATTAGTCACTGCCCCATCAATGCCAGCAGAGTTCAGCAGGAGCTTCATGGGTACAAAAATGGGCTTAATCTGATTTAAGCACTAAGGACTGCAACGAGTCGTAAGAACTACAGCTCCACTGTAATACTTTAATTTCAAGTGTGCCCAGATTTTCTAAACCTAAACTTAGTCTCTGCTCCACTGCATCAGAGTCACAGTGAGATAAGCTAGTAAAACCTTAGCTGGCACAAAAGTGCTGTGGCAGAGTAGAGAACCTGGTCAGAGTCCACCTCCTTTCATCTCACTGTCATTTGCTGCTTCCCAGTAACATGAACAGCCAGCCTCCACACACTAAAAGCGACAAAATTTCATGCAGTAAGGGCTGCAGGATGGTTTACCACTTTCAAGGTCTCCCAGCCACATATTTAACCAGGGTACGTCACAAACTCGGGGCTGATTCCAACCCAACTATTCCCAAAGTTGTCCCATACCATTCCAGATTTTTGAGCTTTGTGCTGCAGTTGAGATATAAATCTCTGTATGCATTCCCTCACATTCATTTTCCATGGAAGTCACTGAGACTGGAAAATAGGAAGGAGCAGACTTTCTCACAAGATTTCACATTCTCCTTGGTTCCTGCCAACTCCAAACTGACATGGGAGCAGTCTCTCCCGAGGAATTCTGCTGCCTCTGGTTCTGGTTGACATCAAGAAGTGTTGAGGTATATGTAAAAAGTTAACATTTCCCCCCTCTGAATCTCAAATAGCACACAAAGTTCAAATGCAGACACAACCAGACGTCAGTTTTAAGTTCTCCACGTCCTTGCTACAGATATTTCATTTCTAAAAGCAGCCTGTTAATGTCAAACATTTCCATTCTAACATTCAGAGATTATGAGTTTATTGCAGCAGCTGTAATCTTCCTGTATTTCAAGGGAAATATATTAGGAGACATTTTAAATGCATTTTCTTCTATTAACATAAATCTTGGCATCTTGTGTAATAAAGTCAAATAACAGGGCATAAATTACACCAGAAGTCCTGAAACAATAAAGAAGTCCTAAAGGAAAAATACAATTAAATTAAGATTTCAGGTTTAACATTTTGCGTGGGAATGCAGTTCCTCACACCAGGTAGTCCTTCTGCCATCAGCACACAACAGCTGAGGTGCCACTAATGGGACACAAGACTTTTCACCAGAAAGCTTTAATCCCTGCAGCTCCACAGTGTGTGGAAAACATGGGGTCTCCACTCTGGCTGCTTCTTGGTGGCTTCTGCAGGGCAAGTTCCACGGAGACATTAGAAACAGGCTGGAATCTCCATTTCAGGTTTTTTTTTTTATAGTCTAGGTTGCTCAGGGCAAACTCAGCTTAAACAGCATGTGTTCAAGTACCCTCAATATTGTTCAAACTCTGCAAGGATGACAGTGCAGCACCAGACAAGAGAGATGCTAATTGAGTCTTTCATTAATTCAACTAAATATTTTGGGTGATCCCTTTAATTAAAGTCCCCGGATTCACACTCTGTATTTAGTTAGATTGTTGTCATGCCCTAATAACAATTCGGGCTTGTTAGGGGACTTATTTATGGGAACTTCCTTTCATTGCTGTGAGACTACAAATTATCTGTTGTATGCTTGATTGTTTCAGATGCTCTCGTTTACACTAATAGCTAAACTGAACACAGGCCATTCGGGGAGAGCTATGATTTAGGGGCTCTGCACTGGAAATGGGATCATTGCACGTGGGGGACAAACCTGAGCACCCACAGTTGGAATACACAGATTTTATCCCAGGAAAAAAATCCCAATGGAAACACGGGAAGCAGTACAGGCAACCAACCAGGTCTCTCTGCCCTGGGTTTCATAGTTTGAAGCTGAGAAAATGCTACGAACATTGTTTAAAATATTTAATTTAAAATAAAATTCTATGCAGCCTTAATCCCAGTCTTCCCTTTTTTTACCACCGCTTTGTTCACCCACTTCTCTTCTTTGATTTGAAGCCTATTTCTATTTAGGAGCCTATCTAATGTTTTATTTATTGACTACATAGTTTCCAAATGAAAATACGAAAGGAGGGAATTCAGAAGAAAGACATTACTTTAGGAAACACTGCGTATGTGCTGAGGTCAGTGTAGTAAAGCCCTTGATATAGTAGCAAATCCAGTAACATTTTTTCTGCCAAGGAACACGTCTTTGTGTGCATGTCAAAGCATTCACTCTCCCACTCTCCCATAACTTTCTTGCACTCTTAGAAAGCTGAAAACTAAAATGAAGGTAGAATTTCTGGGGTTGTACATGCCTTGTGCTTGAAAATGCTCTATTTCTGACTCTCACTATCTCTTTCTTTTGGCTTGTTCAAGTGTATTTTCAGTGTTTTCTTCCACTTGTAACATTTGATAAGGAGCCAAGTTAGAGCAGGGCCTGCAGTCTGTAAGGACTGAAGCTGTAGGAAACCACCTTGGCTTCTCTAATGGGCCCCAGGAGGAAGTGAGGCAGGTGGGACATTGGACTTCGCCCACAGATGTTAAAAAAGAATCCTGCTAGAAGGCCAAACACGAGCAAGGATTCCTGCAGCAGCCCTTTATACCATTCAGGGATAAATAAAGGGGAGGCACGCATTTCTCTGGGCCAGGGAGCTGCATCTTTGTGTGTGCTGTAAAACCCAAAGAAGTTGAGCTCTGCATACTTTAGTTTACAGGGACTTAAATGGCCCGAGCTGCACCACCACCCGTGCTAGAAGCAAGTGGTGGGCAGTGATGCCACCCCTGCCTCTTTGCTGAGCATCCTGTGACGGCAAGAGGCTCTGAAGCCACAACTCGTCACCCAGGCTGACTCAACAGCCTCGTCACACTTCTCCACTCGCCCTTGTACCACTTCTGTTGCAAGCTGCCTTCTGCACTGAACAGCTGCCATCGCCCTCAGAATCAGGAAGCACCAAAAGGGAGGCACTTTGCCCAGAATGCTAAAGAAATGGTGACAGTATTGCACGGAGCTCTTCCTCTTTTATATAGGCTTTGCCAACGAATCACTGGAAATAAGGACTCTGAGGTCACCCAATCTGCCCTGGGACAGCTCAGCTACACCTGCTCTTGACAGATGTTCATCTTGTGGGTGTGAGCCTTCCGTGGTTCTTCCACCTTCCCACAGTAATCAGTTTCAGGGGTCTGTCATCCTTGCTGTTGGGTGTTTGGCCTTAAGGTCCAACTGAATCCTCCTCACTGCAACTTTAAGACCATTGCTTTTTGTTATAAGCACAACTACATTTTAAACATTGGAGAAGGCTGCTTGTTGCTTTCTCAGTCTTAAGGAGCTCCAGGTAGAGTGGAGTGATTGCTACGGATGATACCTGGCTTTAAAGACACTGGTATAATATGTTCCCTATTTGCCACAGGCTGAGTTGACCCATGGTCACTCTGGTTCATTATAACCCTCAAGTCCTTGCTGGACAAAGCGATTCTCAGCCAGACAATCCCCAAGCTGTGTTCATGTCATTAACATCTTCTGCCTCATTGCCACAATTTCCACTTGTCCGTGTTGTATCACAACCTTTTTCTACATGGAAGTGGTCTTTTTCTTGAAAGAACGGTCATCTTACACCACTTCTCCAAATCACCAGGATCCTTCTGAATTCTCTGAACACTTCTTGTCCATCCCAGCATAACAACCGAAGTGTATTTTCCAACCCATTATGAAAATTATCAGTTAATCGACTGCCCCATGTCTGTCAGAGCTCAGGGGCTAACAAAGGGTATCTGTATATTGACCCATTGTCCCTCTGTTCAGGTTTTCTCCTGGATCATTCTCCAGGTAGATCCTCTTTGAGACTTTCCTGTGCATGCAGTTTTCTCATGAATAGCGCCTGAATGAACTGGGAAGACGGGCTCTTCATGATTTACTCAAGGCTGAGTGTTTCAATTCTTGAAAAACAATCCTCAATCTCACTGCAAAGCACCAAAATACTAAAACTCGCTTCAGAACAAATAGCAAAATTGTTGCAAATTTCTTTGGTACTTCAGGTTAAAATCCAGCTGTGATCTGAGGTTTAAAGTTTAGGTAACTTCTGCTTTTTCATTCTTCTGAGCATCTTGGTGCACGATGCACTCAGTCGTGTCCAGCACCCGGCGTAGCTCTATCTTATTTTTATTTGTCTGCTTCTTCTGACCACAAAAACAAGCCTGGCCAACAGAAAGGAAGCCTAGCAAAGGCTGGGTCAAGATGTCTATAATGAGCAAACCTAACAAAGTTAATGCAAGTAAGATTTGCAGAGTCTATTACACTGAGTACCTTAGTGAGTGATTCAAGGCGAGATGAAACTTTCTTGGAATGTGCACTGGGCTGAACCAGAACAGGTTATCCTTGGAATCCTCTTGAGCCTGAAAAGTTAATTTCTAACTTCTGTCATTTTTTTCTATTCTAGTGAAAGCTTTTGCTTTGAAACTTGGAGTCACACTACGGTCTCTGTTTTTATTACTAAGCAAGAAATTTAAGACTCTTGGATATAAAGATGAGACGAAAATGTAACCAAACGCATTACAAAGACTCAAAAATATAAATATGAAATACAAGCAATGCTTTCTATTTCTTTTTTTTAAGTTACAAGCCCAGTTCCATCAGCTTGTGAAGAAATCCCTTCATTTGAGGTGAAATATAGGTCATGATTTTTGAGTCCAAAAAAATCAAGCCCATGCTTGGGCTTGCCAGCATGATTTTTGGCCTGTAGCTCAAAATGGAGCTGGCCATCTGCACTTTGGGAATCCATTACCGTTGTCAGAATCACACAGGGTATTATAGCAACTGCCCAAAGCAAAACAAAACCAAACCAAAATACTTCAAGATATTATAGTCATTATATCCATCTGTCTTGCTATTTATAAACAAATTTGCTGAGGTACTCCACACATTCTGGAGGCAATAATTTGCCATTCCTATTTATTTTTGCAGGTGTCCTTGAACCGTGCATAAAAAAGCAAAACAGCACAGGGCTGAGAAGGGGAGAACTTGTTTGCTGCACTGAGTGAAACAGTAGGTCCTTTTCTCAGAGCCTGAAAAATGATACATCAACTTCAGCGAAGAATTTCTGGAGTTGGTTCAATTCATTTGACACTTTGGGGAATACTAATTGAGCATTCAGTAGTTCAGCACTGTGGGAGTGGGGTAAGCCAATCCAGGAAAATCATCAGCCGTGGGGAAACCAATTTCCTCTCTCAAACTTATTGTTCCTGCATGTCAAAGGTGATCCCAAGAGATTCTACTTGTTGCTGACACATTCCAGAAATCATTTAATTTTCCCACCTCTTTTTTTTTAATTGGCAGAAGCAGGCAAGAGAGATGGCCAGATGTATCCCAAGGGCAAAAGAGAAAGCATATAAAAGAAATGTTGAGAAGAGAGGCAAGATAGCTAACAAAGGGCAAAAATGCCAAACCTGCTTGTTTCCACTACCCTTGGAACACCGTCCATGAAGATAGGTGTGAACAAACAACTCGTGCATCTGCAAAAAGATTATTTACTTGACTGCTCTCTCCGCTGATTTGAAATAGAGTAGCTCTGTGGAACTCACTAGAATTCTGTCTTTGTTAGACTGTGGCTGCTGAGCTCACTACAAAACAGAGATAGAAGGTCCTTGGAACATGAGGCTATGAGATAAATGTTGCTAACCTACTGACGGTGTGGCTGCCCCACACAGTGGGGATGTGCCAGACGGAGCCTTGTTCTTCAGCTGCATTTGAGGAGCTATCAGGAGATGAGAGAACTACAGGAGAAGCAAGACCCTTTCTCTTTCTCCTCCAAACCAGAGTTACCTGGCTGTCCCTGAGAGGAGCAGCGCAGTCCCTTGACAGTCACAAGCACTTGCAAGCAGGTATTACCCCAGTGAACATGCAGAACAAACAACAGGCATCTCCCAGATGCATTTCTCTTCCTTTCATACAGTTAAAAAGGAGAACGCACAATTGCCGTATTCGCGTAATTCCTTTACAAAACTAGTCTCTCAGCAGTTTCAAAGACATTGCTTCGTCTCCTTCTCATTTCCTGCAGGGATATTACTGTCATCTGGAAAATTTAAGTCCACCTGACAACAAATTTTCTGGTTGAAATTAATAGCAACACGGCAACAGCTTCAAACATTCTTTGCACAGCTTGGTTAGGAAGTCAGGATTAAAGACATACTGTGTTTCTCTACTTCACTAAAAGCCTGTACTTTAATGTTTTAAAGCTTCTAAAGTTGTGTGCCAGTAGTATCATACCTGCCACTGGCAACAGTATTTATTCTCACAGTGGCAGAATTTATCTATGGGAGAGCTTACTGTGGTTTTCCTTATGTTGTGGCAGATCCACAGTAGGTCATAATTACTCACCTACTAGGTATTTTCCCTGAAATTTCAACACATGCAACTCTTCCTCACTTCTCTACAAAGTTGAGCAGGCCTGTCAACACTGTTACCCCAGGATCTCACATTAATTAATTTATCCTCACAGTGCTCCTTTGTTAGATGCCACATTTTTCGGAGAGCTCAGACTCGAATTTTTGAGTGCTCAACACCTAAACTGAAGCCAGATTTTCAGAAAAACTGAGTTCTCCTTCAGTTTCTTAAAGAAGGTGCAAATTTTTCAAAGTTTCCAACAGCCCTAGCAGCAGCGTCTGCTGCCCAGATTGTGTGAGAAGTTGAGGACTCAGTGTGCTAAACTTCTTTTCTACCTATGAACATTACATTTTGGTGCCTGAAGCGGAGGTGATTCCCTTGTAAAGTCTGGCTGTCAGAGTGGGAGGCTGAGCTCTTTTGAAAATCTGGATTGCTATTGTAAGGTTATCACTGCTTTGCAGGAGACAAACTGACAGCTAGAGCGAGGGCCCAGAGCAGTGGAACATTTGTGTAACAGGTGGAAATGAGATCAGGATTCAGGCTGGCAAGCCACCCATTTCTGTCCACGTCGTACTTGGAACTGGGCTGCAGTGTGGCTGGCTGGTATCAGTGTGTGCTCAGCTCCAGGGAGAGCTGCGTGGCACGGGCTATGACGTGGGCATGGGCTCAAACACGAGCCCAACAGCATCCTCATGATGACAGAGCTGCTGTATGAGGCACAGGGGATGAGGCAGAATGAAGCGAGTTCCTGGAAAGCTGCAATGTAACACTCTGCCCTCCTCCTACTCCGTGGAATGGAGGAATGCAGATGCACTATCTGTGCTTACATCTCAGAATTAAAGCAATCCCACAAAGAAAAAAAAGGTGGTTTGTTGGGGCTTTTTTCTGCACTAATTACTGTCTTTTACTGACTCTGGCTTACAGCTTGAATACAATGCCCCGTGGTGTAGATTCATCCACTGCAACTCTGTGAGCCCATGAAGTGACTGCAAATCACCCAGGGCTCCTGCTCAGGACAGCCCAGAAAGAAAGAAGCCCACAGGTAAGCACAAATATACAGTGCTGAATGACACAGGGGAAGAAAGCAAGAGTGGGAAACAGCCTCAATCATTCACAATGTTCACTCACCAGGTTGCCCCATCTTCGTTAGGGACTGTGCTAAGTAGCTACCTCTGGGAGAAACTGGGCTCAAGTGGAGTTAGCTCTGAGGAGAACTCGGGGCTGAGAACCAGTCTTTAAATTTAGTCTGTTTTGTGCAGCAGCAGAGGCACAGCCCCAAAGCCTTGCCAACAGAAAAGGTTCATTACTCTGAACATGCACACCTCTCAGCTGTTCCACTTCTCTTTCTCCCTCGTGACCACATTCAGCGCTCGCTTGGTGGGATCTGAACGTCCCGTTTCACACCTCAGGCTGAAAACCCACCACAGCCATGCCCAAAGCAGTGGTTTCGGTGGCACAGGAGTTTGGCTCAAAGGAGAGACTGTACAAAAAAACTTACTGTTAAGATACACAATCCTCCCCCTTTCTGAAAACGTAGGCAGAGCTAATTTTCAAGTATTCCTGTTTAAGCTCTGGCAATTGTTAGGCACCGTATTTTTCACTTCTAACAAAAGTGTCTCAGTTTTTAAGGGTCCGGAGCAAGATGGCAAGGGCCACAGTCACAGATGTGCTAATCGCCAACAGTGCAGGTAGAGAGTGGTGGTTGCTCATGCTCTATAAAAGCAGCTGAAGCAAGTTTCAAGGTGGGCTTAAATTCTCAAACCCAAGGTAGCAGTACTTCACAGTTTCTCATTACCTCTCCTTCTCCCACTCGTGTAGGCAGTTCCTTGTCCATTCCCTCCCTCCCTCCAGTATCTTAAATTTTAAAAATGTTTCCAACCAGGCTGTGTTAATCTGACAGATGGGAATTCTCTGTAACTCCCTTCTGGTGAAACATTTATAAGGTGTTGTATGGCTTCAGAAGACAACGTATTAGAAAACTGGGATGTGGAGGGTGTAGAGGGAGAAGCTTTCCTATTTTAATTTTAAGCAGTAGGAGCATGAGTAGAGTGAGTCATAGCTCTTCCAACACGAATCCCAAAGCAAATAACGAAATGGAAAGTGGAGAAATATAGATTAGGCAGACAGAGCAAACAACGCTGTTAACACCTGCACACCTAGAGGACAGTTTCTTTGCAAAATGCCCAGAGAATGGGCTGAGGTGCCCCACAGCGGTGTTTTAGCCACAGAGGAAGGTGAATCATTGCTTAACTTCATTAACAGGGCCTGCTTCAGCAGGTGACTTGGGACCTGAGTGGAGCTGCACTGAAGGGCTGCAGAGCAGCCAAGGGGCCACGGTCCTGCAGGGAGGGAGGGATGGAGGGCGTGCAGCGCCCGGGGAGAGCTGCCTTCTCCACAGCCGGCTGGGATGCTCACCTAGCCTAGAAAGAGGGAACAGCAATTACCACCTCACTGAATAGGAAGGGTGGGTGGGGAAGATATTTCGAGTTTTTCCCACACCCCCTCCCAGCAGCGTCACCGCCGTGAGTATTCCCATCATGGACTGGTATCCCAGCAACGGGGCTGGAATAACGCCTGACGGATACAGCAGCACCTGCACTCACAGCCCTTCGGAAAGGTGACAGCCATCATCGCCCCAGGGGCTAATTTGGTAAATTAGGGAGGCACTGCAGTACCACCGATGCTTCTGCCAACCAAAAGGAGGGAACAGATGTGCATTTTTCCTGAAGTCATTATTTATTTGTTTTGGCCAGCAGCAGGTTCCAGTATGCTCTCCTGGATGGCTTCAGCACAACACCAGCCTCGGTCACCTGCACGGCAAAACAGGGTTTAGCTCATAAAGAGGCACTGTCTTCACATGTTTTCTTACATGTTGTTATTTAGAGATCCAGAACTCTCTTGGTTGCTGTGGTCCAACACACCTTTAATCTAGTCTTTATTTTGCCACTGCCGGGTTGCACAGTTAGACAGCAGGGCACGCTTTCCTGTTTGCTTAGCTGGAGCCATTGCACTTCAGTGTTTACTAGCATGGTTCAGAAAAATTCCAGGAGGGTTGGGTTTGGTTTCGGGTTTTTTTTACTCTTTTTTTTTTTTTTCCCCATTAGCATTTGCTTATTTGTCAAAGTTGAAACGTTTTGAAGAGATGGTTTGGTTTTGACAGTTTTTCTTCACAACCCAGGAAGCTTTGGAATCAGTCAGCACAAAGGCTGGGTTTCTTAGGGCTCTTGGCATAGCACTGCCTATGGGGAAGAGAGCCAAGATGTCTGCTTCAGAGCCCTAGTCCCGTGGCTTTTTCTTTTTACAGAGAATTTTAAAATATGTCTCTTGTCAGAATATTACCAAAATTCAAACCATCTAAATTTTCTCTTAAGCAGAATCACCTTTCAACGCAGAACTGCAATATTTATGCACTTAACACCATTGCCAGAGGCACAAAAGTACAAAGCAGTCCTATTTGGAATATTACCCAGCACTTACTTGTATTACAAACAATAATGCAGTGTCTTGCTAGAGCACATGTGAAATAGAAGTTCTCCTCTTGTTGATTCATTGCCACCCAGATGACAAAGTCTAACTGGAAATGAACGCACCTTGTTGGATCTGGGATAGATTCCAGATGCTTCTCACTGGCTTTTCTGATCCAAATACTCTCCAAATTTTAGCAGCCATGGTATTTTTAGACCTCTCTAGCATCTTCTGCCTTAGAGCTTTGCAGCAGGCCTTGGAGGTGGAGGAAACACTGCAAGCCCCCATTTCATAAATGAGAAGGCTGGAAGCAAAAGGTTGCCAAAGATCACAGTGCAGCTCCAAGGCAGAGTCGGGAGAGCAGGACAGATGGCCACCCTTGCAGGAGAGAGGAGCTGTGTTATTCCTGGCACCCTCAGGCACCTCCATCCTCCCAGCCTCCCCTCTAGAAGCTGGGATGGCTATAGGAGCCCCTCATTTTCTGTCCAGACAAGTCACAGCTACTTTGTGCTATGAAAAAGAATCCATGCTTTCCTCCTAAGCCGGAGACATTTCAGGAGGAAGTGAAACAACTTGCTCCGAGTGGCAAATGTGCCAAATGCTGGGAGCCAGTGCAGAACCATGCTGAGAGCAGAGCTCCACATCCCTTTGTGCTCCTGCTGTGCCCCACAGGGATTTAGGGACTAAATGTTTCATTTCTCCTGCAGAAATGACTCTAGTGTTTCCTCAGGAGCTTGATATGGTGCAGTGGCACTCATCTTAGAGGGTACACAACTTCAGCATTCTAGGCTGTTACCATTTACAGCATTTTGAGACTCAGTGAAACACACTGTCTGTACAGCATCTGTTACCATGGCCTGCAAGCACGCATTTCCAGAAAGAAGAACAGCTGTAGGAAAGTCAGAGTTGTAGTAAATACACGGCAGATAGCTGCACACTACATGAGAACTGCTACGGAAAGCAAATCAACCACATCCATTTCTTCACAACCTCCTGCCACCTGCACCCTAAACTGTGGCCTAGTTTTGCTGGTGGCCTGGCAGAACTTATTTCTCTCAAATTGCTGAGGCTGCACGTGCTTTACTCAGTGCAGGTGAATTTGACTTACAAGCACAAAATTATTCTTGCATCTCCAGGTCTGTTTTCATTGCAGTTCACAGGCTACGAATAATTAACTACAGTCATCTGCAACAGAGGCATCTGCCTTGGCACAGAAATTCCAGGTTTGAGCTGCAGCTGAATCCAGCACTTGAAAATAATTTAAAATCTAATTCTCTCTTTGGTTCACTTTGGGAATATGACAAGTGATGAAGAACTGCACCTAGACTCATCCTTTAAGTGAAGTTCTTCGTCACTTCTTGCATTACAAATATGAGTCCATGTGGGAAGGGCAAGCAACACCAGTTTGTATGTCTGGATCTATTTTACTCTGTTCTAGGCACTATTCTGCCCTGTGAGACCTCTTGATGATAATCCTTGCTCTTGGTCTGTGTTTGTATAGCACCTAACACATCCTGGTCCGGTGTGCTGAGAACTGAACTGCTGCAACTGTGGAAGAAACTCAGTCTGGGAGGAGCAACACTAACGGAGACCAGGGGGTTTTTTCAGATGTGGTTCCCAAAATTAAGCTCAGATGTCTCAAGAGGAGAGTTTACAATGAACAACTTCTTCAGCTGGGGCTTTACATGCACGGTAAGGACATAATATGCTTCAGGTAACTGCATTTATTTGTCAAATCTGGATGCAGTCTGGTCAGCAAATAATTAAATGAGAGACAGATGGCTAAACAGAGCAAGACAGAATGATGGGGGGAAAAACAAAGTTTCCCTGGGAAACCAGGATCACAAAGACAACAGTGAAATGGAACGTTTGGATTCACTTATTTTCTCATTCCATCTTTTTTTTTTGTGACAGTTCACACTTTTCCAGAAGTACCTCTCCTTATTGCTTTTCCCTTATCAATTAGACTTGTGCTTCTTGTGTAATTAAATCTGCACCTCCCAGTTTCTTAGAGACAGAATTACAGTGTAAAAAGTAATGGACTGCAGTAAGTTAATGTGAGATTAGAAGAGTAAACACAAAGCACATTTTAGATACTTTCTCACTAATACATAACATGACAATACAGACGAAACAAAACTATATTCTCATCTCAAATCAGACCTACTTCAGTCTTAGCAAACTCTGCTTAAGCTTTGTTGTGAGTTTTTTTCCCTCCACGCTCCAGTTTAAGCAGAAGCAAAGAGTCCCACAAATCTCATGATAAAATGTATTCTTGCAAGACTTCCAAACTATTTTAGGATGTTCTGAAACTTTTGAGAAATACAATCAAAACAGATTTTTTGTGTTCCTTCCTAACCAAGTTATGTGAAAGTATGAGATACCATTCTAACAGCAAAATCTCTTACACAAGAGAACAGTTTTATAATAAGATTGTTGCAAAGCAGTTCTCTTTTATTTCTTTAGTTTTGCACAAACAATCTGAGATTTATAAGCCATCCTTCCTCAGCATTTGAAAAGGTGAAGTCTGCTTGAATACAGTGGAGCAGTACCATGGCCCCAGCTCACCACAACTCCTGGTGTAATGACACAGGACAAAAACATTGCAGAGGACATTTGCTGACCCTTTGTACAAGGCTGTACACCGAGATACCAAATCCAATAAAAAAGAAAAAGCCAAAGTAGTGATGGGAAGACTACTGCATCTCCATCTGGGAAATGTTCCACCATTCCTGTCTGCACAAAGGAAAACCAGGAATGAAACCATGAAGATTTATGAAAAACTGAAGCTGAATACTGGCAAGTTTTCAATATATACTCCTCAAATCTGCAGCCCCTTGGGAATACTGCATAATAGGCTGGTAGTGCCCATGTCCTGATATAACTCGTGTAGTGTTATAAAGAAAGGACTCCTCTTAACTCTGATGAAGTGCACCATTTGATAAACCCTCCCAATAAACTCTCCCTCAGCTATTAAGAGCTGAAATATTGTGCTTTTGCTGCATAATTCCTAAGTTACACAGACATAAACGTCACATCACTAGCAAGGCCAGCAGCAAATTGTAGTTGTAAATCCTGAAAATACAGCTTTTATTTATAGATCATGGCTTGTAATTTTGAAAATTTATGTTTAGATACACAATTCTCCTCATTAAGAGTGGATAATTAAATCGCAGCTTTAAAAACTGTATTTCAGCACCACAGTGACTTCAGGGCTTGCTGATTTTCTCAGGATATAGGAATGTACTCTGGGCTCTGGCTGACCACTCAGGTGTGTTATTCTCAATTTCAGTAGCTGGAAACAGGCCGTCCACTGTTGCACATGTCAAAATTATTTGTACTGCTAACAGTCTCTCCCAAATTGTTCCACACTCAGTTTTGCTGGCCTTTTGTTCTTTATTCTTTTAATGGGCTTGGATTGTGCAGCGTGATGCACGTTTATAGCACGGTGTCTTCTCTCTCCACCAGCTTCATTGCAGAGGAACCTGCCAAGCAAAGAGAGCAGCCAAGGAGCCTGCAGAGCCCCTGCTGAGAGCTCTGTCACCGTCCCTGCCCTGTCACTTCCATCAGCTGGCCCCAGGGCAGCTGTTTCTCCATCACCCTCTCCAGCAGCGTGGCTGGGAGCAGCACAGGACAAAGCCCTGGTGGGAAATGCAGCCTGTGGCTGTGGGGGAATCGGGGGCCAGGGGATGGAGATCAGCTGATTGCAGCACTCCCTTTAAACTGCAAGCCCGGGGGATGCTTAGGGCAGTGTAAGCCTGGAAAGGATGCTCTCTGGGGAGTGGGATGCAAGGTCAGAAAGCTGGGATGGAGCCACATGACAAAAGCAAGAGTCCTGCACAGAAACCAGTAACTGTCTGGGGATGTTCCTGGAGCAAACACTGATTTTGTGTCTGGATACCAAGCAGGGATTTTCGTGTCTACCCCTCGCTTCCATCGGTTCCATTAATGCAAGCCACATGTGAATTTATGATAGTGTAAAGCAACCCAAGGAGCAGTGAGAAATATTTCACATTATATAATCTTGCAGGGGGGGATTCAGGGAAGGCTCTATCTTCTGGCCAGAGTTAAAGGAGCAAAGCAGAAGCCCTTGGGGAACTCAAACTGGACTGGCTGGGGCAATTTTTCTGCTTTGCATTTTTTGTGCAGAGAGCTACTTGAAAAATTTCCAGCTAACTATTTTCTTTTTTTTTTTTTTTTTTTCCCTTCTGGAAAATGCCAATTCATGAAAATCAACAAGTTTCATGGGAATATGCTGTTTTTTAAAATATTTTCACTGTGCAGAAGAGCAAAAAGCAAATGGTGATGACAAGGTCAAGGAATGTTCTGATATTTCATTTCAAGCTTGTCAGCTTTAACATTTCATCTTGCACAAAATTTTAAACAGAGGCAAAAATGAGCCATGACTTATTTAAGTAAGAAAATTAGTTTACGGTTAACTTCTGTAGCTGTGTGGAGCTGGAAACAGGGTGTGCTGAAAATAACAGCCCTTTTGTGAAGCTCCAAAATCTGCTGCTGTTGGTCTCTGCTAGGGAGTTTCACCCTGGGTCAAGCAGCTTGAAATGGGAGAGGGTAGAGCTGTGAATGCCCACTGGCTGATGCCCACTTGAGGAATCAAGACACTGCTGCTATTAATGAGTTTGAAAGAGGATCATTGTGTATCCCCAGGCGTGGAAGTGCAGCTTGTTGCTAATGCTTTTCATGCAGCCGTATTATACCAGCCGTGGGATGAGGTGCTTTGTCTGGAAAACCTGCTCTGAAGCTTTAATTCGCACCTGTCCCTTTCAAATACTAACACTGGGTTACTTGCGTGCCCCATTTTATCTTGTGGGAGTGTGACTCTAATAAATCCTTCGCCGTGGCCAGTGTGAGCCCATTTCTGTGAACAGAATGTATTCATCGAGCCTTCTGATGGGGTAAGACATAAAGTATTACCAATTTCGTTTCTAATTGGTGGTCTCTGCTCAAGAACACGACCAAGCAAGTTCAGGTTCTCTAGCTGCTCCTGTGTTTTTCCTTTTATTAGGACAATGATTTTGTTTCTTGGAGGGCTTTGCGGGTTTTTTTGGTTGTGGAGCAGGACTGAGCGGTGTTACAGGGGTTGGGTGTTTGGCTTTTAAACTTGCAGTAAGTGTTGCAAGATATGCTTGTCCTGGAGAACAAAATATCTGTGAACATGAAACAGCTGTAGAGAACGAAGTGCTTTTCTAAAATTTAGAGATTCATGGTCACCTTCTGGGCCAAAAGTATTTCGCTTTCTGTATGTAGTCTAAACGAAGCAAAGGAGCCCATCTGAACTTAATTTAATGAAAACCTGCTCTTGAAATATGGCTTTTATGCAAAAAGTGTCAATTTTGTAGCAGAGTTATACACTGACTGCTTCCTACACGCAAACTGTACCTATGTTGAGGCCAGAAGTGCTAAATTCAGCACATGCTTCTTGTCTGGAGATGGATGAGCAGCTCTGAGCACCCTGTGAGGGCCATGTGTTGAGGCTGGCAGCCAGACCCCCCACTCGTACCCCTTCTTTCACATGACAGCAGACAAGCCTGATGTCAATGCCTGTCTGAACAGCATGGGAGCAGATTTTTGGAGGGTTTTTCCCCACTTCAAAGGCTCCTCCCACCATGTGAGTCAGGCCTTTTCTATAATTTATCTAGGTCTGCTCCTAACTTATTTTATTCATACCCAAGGCTCCAAAGAGCCTTTTATGATTTGTTTCCTACATGCTTTGGAGAAGGAGCTGAGAATCCAATTTATGGTATGGTTCACCCTCACCACTCAATCACGGAATATGCTCAGTTGGAAGGGACCCCGAGGATCATTGGTCCAGCTCTGGGCACTGCAAAGGATGGGAAATACCTGATGCGATCTAACTTACAGTCAGCTTCAGCCACACAACCTGGGTTAGAGCAAATAGAAGCTGATCTCTGTATATTGTAGTCAAATAACCCTTGGGATGATCTAAGTTTTCCTAATTCATTATGGTGTGTGTTTGCGAGCACATGGGCTCTTTCTTTTTTTTTTTTTTTTAATTGCCTTGATTATTTTTTTTAAGCTTAGTTTGGCTCAGCTGATGGAAAAGAGGCAACTTTATTTCCTATATTGGAGATCAGGTGTGCCTCCACGTGCAGACTCCAAGTGCTTTCTGAGAATGTTTCCCCTACAGGGCTCCCTGCTTTGAGAACAGACTTGTCCAGAAATCATGAGCTGTGTTGTAAAACCCATTTAAATATTCAGCTTCATCCTCGGAGCCACAATGCAGAGAATGAGATTTTTGGCCTCCACTTCACCAGGCATCAGAGATGCAGCACTGATACACCAAGGCAACACTTTTTTTGTCCTCCTCTCTGGGGCTAACTAGGCTGTGCCATGGAAGCATCAAGCAGAGCAATGCAGTCTTATAAAGTGAGAGGTGAGGGTGGAGGAAAAGGAGGTTTCCAAGCAGGGCAGAGGAAAGAGAGACCAGGAGAGGATGAGCAGAAAGGGAAGCATGCAGGAGTGGGAGAGCAGCCATGTCCTTGTGTAGTCTGTGCCTGGCTTGCTGCGACTTTCACTGTGGTAACTGCACTAACAGGGGAGCTGGGGGAGAGCTGAGCTCAGGAACTGAAGAGCAGCAAGTGAAGGAATGCAAGAAGACTCCCAGGTAAAGAGATGCAGCCCTTACCAGAAATTGGCCTTGGCTTGTCTGACCTTAAAAACATGCAGATCCTAGGAAAAACTGTGTTTTAAAGGGATGTGAATGACTTGATGTCGTGAAAACAAAGGTGGTGCCTGGCTGCAGTCAAAGCACTGAGAAGCCTTCCTAGGTAGGAAATGTTCTGTACTGAAGGTTTAGCATTTGGGCCTGAAGTAGTCAGTGATTTTTTTGCTGTTTTCCTAGACTTTTGGCTTGACTCGTTTGCGAGTGGCCCTTCTCCAAGAAAAATGTTATGCTGTTTCTATGGGATACACAACAAGTTGAAGTTTTTTCAGGATCTGATAATCCTACTTCCCTTGTATGCCAGTGTGTCGTACTATTTAGTGATTTAGTAACTATCTGCTGGTACTCTATTCCGACCCAGCAGTCAGCAAATACCCCTGCACATAAACACCACATGCTGCCTGGAAAATATGGACAATCTTTAGAGTTCAGCAGCAAATGAACTGCCTGAAGACACAAAGCCTGTCCCAGTGAGACACTTGGTGTGCTGTATACAGCTTCAACACACATGGTAGAGAATGAAGACCTGAGGGACAGCACAAGATGCAAGCTGGTGTGAGAGGTCTGAAGGAGCAATGTTCCTTTGCCTTGATTCTCACACAGGACCATCTCCCACCAGGTTCAGGGAGGAAACTGCCTCTTTTGCTGAGCTCAGTCTCTACACCTTTCAGTGTCGCTCATGAAAATCTTGGTGACGTCACCTGAAGCAATAATGAAGTGTGTAATTCTACAGTCCTGAGCTCTAGCTAGCAAAAGCTTTGCCTCATCATCTTGACCCTGCAAATCTTGTTGCAGAACCTGTAAGAAAAATCGTGTAAGGCACTGAAGCCCCTTCAGACAGGGAATGTGATCATGGTGGCTCATAAACCAGGATGTGAAATTTCAATTTGACAGTTCCACAAGCCATTCAATGCCACAAAGACAATATTGTAAGCTTGTGTTTTATTTCTGAATCCCTGATGTGGGAAATGAAAGACAGACATTCATGAAAGATTTGAGCTCTTGGAGCAGCATTTTGAGCAAGGACAAATACCTGAAAAGGAATTCAACTAAATCATAAAACACTAGGCTTGAAATCAGGATAGCTATAGAGAGAAGTATTCTAGAATAGTCACTATGCTTCAAATTAAACCTATCTCCTCTTATTTCAGAGCAACTTCCTTGTCTCCTGGGAATGTTCTCTGCAGGATTGTCTTTGCAGGACAGTTCCTTGCAGGATGTGCTCACCTCAGAGCTGCCTGTCATTGCAATGTCCTGAAGATGAATTAGGTCCAATGCACTTCTAAGGCTGTGCTTGCTCATCTTTGCCCATTAGCAGAGCAAACTCTGCACATCTTCTCTGACACACCTACAGCTGCAAAGGCCCTTTGTATGCAGGCAGAAGTGCTGCAGGAAGGCCCTTTGGCACGGGCAGCATATTTAAATTTCTCATCTGGCTTAAGCTATCCTAACTAAACTGTGTGGAGCAGGGTGTCTGTTAATAGTAAGTCTTCACACTTAAAGGAAAAGTAGGATGCTTTTTACTTAACTCCTTGCTTTGGAGTGGCTTCTGATCAGGTGTCTGTCTACAGTCTTGGTTCTTGGGAGGAAGCATCCTTAATTCTTACTGCACCCTGATGCTTGCAGGCAGGTTTAGTGTCTCAGCCCTCCTGGTTTCCACAGGAAAAGGGCATCAGGTATACATTTAAGGGCTAACAGGTACCACTGGGATATTGCATGGAGATGTTCTCTCAACCACGGCGTTAGCCGGGACAGAAGTTTCTGCAGGGGAGAGCTATTTCAGCTGAGTGCTTCGGTGCCAGTGGGAAAAACATAGGGAGAGAGTTTAAAACGGACTGAGAGGAAAAACATTTTCTTTGAACCAACTTGCTGAGTCTCCTACATTCCATTAAGAAACATTTTATAACCTCCGGTCTTTTTAAAGCAAGAGTATGAGCCTGCCCCTCACCACATAAAGAGCAGAATTTTCTTCTACTCCTATTGGAAGACAACGTGCTTTGTGCTTTTTAGAAGGGTCCAGGCATATTCCTGGGTCAGGAACCAGAACTTTGGGGGGTTGGGGGTGGTGTTTAAATGCCTCACCAGTGAGACGGAAGGAAATGCAGGAGCACAGGGAAATGTTCTGTAGGACAGAGTGAAGGCATCTCAGTAGCAAACTCTGGTTGATCCAAGCGGGAGCACCCAGAGTGGAAGGCTCCTTGAATCCTCGTGTCCTTGAGACTCCACAGAGAGAACACGTTCTGCTGGCTGCCCAGTGAATGGACAGGGCAGTGGACTTTGAAGATACTGCCAGAGATGTCTGGACAAGACAGGGAAGGTACAGGTGAAGATACAACCTCCTTAGCTTAAAATACGCTGACTGGTGGCTTTCTCTCCCCTGGGAAACAGGGGCATTTCACATATTCACACCCCCAAATGTTTTTCTCAGACATGATCTTTATGGTCCCTTTCTTTTACAAGAAACTTATTTTGACATTAAAGTAGATTGAAAGAAAACCAATCTGGAGGCCAAGCAGGCTCCAAAAGAAATCTCACCTACTCCCAACCATTTTTACACAATTGCAACACAAGCTGACATGCTTAAGTGTGGAGCCTCCCACTGATGTGGTATTCAACTACTTAAAGATCTAGAAGCATTTATTGTCCCCAGGCTTTTTTGAAGTAAATTTCTAGTCTAATAATGACATTAGAATTGAAGTGGCTGACCTAAGGTTGTACAAGAAATCTCTGACAGGTACAAAATTTGAATTCAAGTCATTGATTTTCAGAGACATCTACTCCTTAACGACAACTACATTGTAAGACACAGGTACCCCAACCTAATTCAGGTAGGCACTACACCATTTACTTTGTCCTAGCTGCTGTTTGACTAGTCTTTCCCAAATAAAGAAAGAAGTTTGCTTCCCATTAGGGCTACCTTGCATCTTCCACGGTGTTTCTTGCAGATAAAAAAGTGGGAGAACAAAACTGTTCTGCTGGGCTGATATTAAAGCTTCTATCTGAAGCCAGCCCTGATGATCAGCAAACCTGTCCCCAAAATCATAACATTGGTACAAGCAAATGGCTTCCTGCTACAGATAAAACACAGCCTATAGAAGCACAGAAACTCTGCAAGTGGTTTCTAAGAAACGTGACAAAGAAAGCTCCTCACAGAAAGGGCATTCTGGGAAAGCTCTTTGCATTTAAGGACAAACATTTCCCTGAGTCATAACTACACTTAACTCCCATATGTTGGAGAAGGAGGAGGCTGTGGAGTGAAGGAAATGGGAGGTTCCTCTAGTAAAAACTTCAGATGAGCAGTTGCTTCTTCAGGCATCTGCTTGTAGGATTATGCCAGACAAGAACCCTGCATCCATATGGTGCACTGCAAACAAGGCCCTCGCTGCTATACAAACATCAGCTGATTTTTGCACATCTTTTGTTTGCCTTCTAGCAAGCAGTAGAGAGAACCCTCTAATCTCTGCTGGGGCTTGCTGGGTTCTGCAAGATAATTAAAGAGGAAGCAGGAAATTAAAAGGTACTGTATTCCTCAGGGACAGGGAGAAGTCGAGGTAGCCAACGACTGTGACTTGCCAAGACCACACAAGGAGTGAGAGAACCCTCAGATTTCTGTCTCCTAGTCTGCAGCCCCCACTGGGAGACGTGGGACTTCTTGCATTAAAACCAGGATCGCTCTACGTGAAGCATCATGAGACTTGGGAAGTGGATCGTTGCACCCAGTGGATGCCTGGACAATCTCCTGGCTACCTGTGCCCCTTTGGCACACAGGGACACGGGCAAAGGATGTCTTAGAGCTCAGCTCCTCAGAGTAAATCACCCTGGCCTTGGGCACAAGTGACTGCACACCTTCTTATTTAGTGACTTAATGTGTAGCAGTCTTAACTGAGGGACGTAAAATTATCAACTCTGAGTGCTGAGGTTGGGAGAGCTCCTTCCAAGAACACAGTGGTCCCACAGGGGGGGTTTGATAATGATGTTTTAAAGCAGCGTGGTGTAGCTGAAGTACTTGTCTACAGTGACACAAATCTTTCTTCTGCTTGGCTACAGACATATAAGGTATTTTTACCTAGGAATCTGGGTGACTGTTTAAAAAAACGAGAAATAAACCACAAAACAACACAAAAAAACCCCCACAATGAACAAAAGACCCACCCCAAAACTAAAACAAAACCACAAACCTGCAACACTTTGAATAGCTCTAGCTTGAAATTTTGTTAGACTTCTGAATAAGCATGTTTGTGTGTTATCTTCTTTTGTGAGGGCTGAGTACCCTTGCTTCCACGGGAAAAGAACACCTTAGGGATGGCCCAGCCAGCACACAGCTGTGCTTTCCAGACAAAGTGCCCTTGCAAAAGAAAGGAGCCGGGCAGAAGCAGAATGAAACACAAGCCAGTAGCTTAAGGACGACAGTAAACTGAAATGCAACTGCCCAGATTTTGCTCTCCATTTCACTGGTGTGGGTTTGTGTGGTCAACCTGTTGCAGAAGTTTCTAGATTATAAACTCTAAAACACAAATCATCTGTTTAGCCTTAAGAAAAACTACCCCATAGTGCTGTGACTGTGGTGAAAGGGGTCCTTTGTCAGGAAAGCAGTACTTCTGTGCCAATTTTGTTTGTTTGTTTTTAATACCTGTGCTGAGATTTCAATTGCCACTCAGTTGTTCTTCTTTGATGGAGGCCTTTGAAATAGATTAACTCAAGAAGCTTTTTGATTTGTGGAGCCGAGTGCCTATTAAATCATCTAGATGGCTGAGAGCCAGATGCAGTCTCCTTTAGTCACAGAAGCACTGCCATCCCTCATGACTTAACTGCAACGTTTTTTGACATTTGCTGCCTTTTCTGCAGCCCTGACTGATGGCAGCAGACACGGTGAGAACCTCAGCTTTGCTTGAAAGCCCACGGAGATGTGTGTTCAGCCACCCTGGTTACGCAGCGAAGTTTGAAAATGTTATTGCAGGTGTGTTCTGAAAACTCACACACAAACAGAAGACTCTTAATAGCTGAAATAGGAGCGCAGGAATTCCTTCCCACCTTCCCCTTCTTTTACTCTGTTCCCAGGGGATTTCCTCTGTCATCCACACTTTGCACTTGTATAGCTGCCCCAAGACAACGACTTTAAGCATTTCTCTGAGCTTAACAAAACCTTCTCCTTGTATCTCAGCATAAGATGGGAAGTAACTCCAAATTGAGGGGAGCTTTTCAAAGTTTATACAATAAATAGCAGGAGAATTAGGAAGAGATGCTGGAAAACTAGGACCAAAGTCTCTTGCTGTCAACAACAGCTCACTGTGGTTCACTTTGAGCTCACTGTGGTTCACTTTGAGACACGATTACTGGAGAATATTGTAATGTTACTACAGACCTTTACACCAGCCTGACTTCAAGGTTAAATATTGAAATGGATGTATTTTTTCTGGCTGCTAATTAATGGTTGGTGTAGAGACACTTGGACTTCAGAACTGTCATGCATTTGCTCTGTGCACGTAAGCACGACCCTTGCACTTGTATTCACATTAAAACTGTTCTCTTTAGCAGTTAAAATTCACTGGGAGTAGCTTGGAGCATTCATGAGAATTGGTATGAATGACACCACAAGTCAGATTATGATGCCCCAGGAGATGCAAAAAGGCAGGGAGGTGCTGTCTTCCCTTATCATAGGAGGAAAATCACAAACCACTCTGTATCAAACTAGTAAGGCAAGTAACTTTTTTCCTTTCTAACCAGATTTTAAGACCACTGCTCAAAAAGGCTCAAGCTCTTCCCAAATTCACCTGCATTTTTTTCATATACAAAAATATGGAAGCATGTTGAGGGAAGGCTTCCAGAAAGAAATAGAAAAATAATGTGGCATTCTAGATCTGTGGACACCTCCTGTGGCTTTGCTAAAGATCAGACTTTTATCACTTGCTACAGGTGTAAAATTAGTATGCCTCAGATTAATGTAAGTACTAATTTCATGCCTCTGCAAGCCACAGGGGAAATGATGAATCAATGCAGCTTTCACAAAGCTGTGAGCAAAGCAAAGGTGTGAGCAGGAGAAGTCTGACACAAAGGCATCCAGTGTGGAAGGACGTGTCCCCAGGAAAGGCAGCAGACCCCTTCCCACTATTCTGCAGCAAAGGGGTATCCTGAAGGCAACAGGAAAAGCAGAGATACTAAGGGGAGGCAGCAGCAATCCATCAAAAACCTCCTTTGTAACAGTGCACAGAAAGCCTAGGACAGACCCAGGGAATTTCAGACCCTTAAACTCCCGTGCACAGGGACAAATGCTGAAGGGGGGGTTTTGTTTCACCCAGCAGATGCACCAGGCAACAGTCAGAATGATTAACTTAACACTTGTGTAGGCTGCTGATGCTAAGTTTTCAGTTCCACAGGCTTAGGGCCTAAGCAAGGAAGGTACAGTTTAATGGACATATCGTGACATACAGGATCAAGAACTACACGCCAACCCATGCCTCTTCTTCTTCCTGGTTTTGTCCTAGCAATGCACAAACCAAAGTCCAAATGTGGACGTACTCCCAGGGTTTTAGGGTTCTGCAAAATTGAAATTGGCCTTATTCTCACTGGGATAACAGATTTTTTCCTCATGGCAATTTTGGACAAGGTGGAAAATGCCATTCAGAGGGTTTGCTTCAGCACTGCAGCACTGAAGCAGAAAGTGGAGGGAACCGGAGGGAAGGGCAGAGGAAGTTACTTTATAAAGAAGAATTGCATTAAACTCACTTTCTGAGTGAAGATGAAATTGAAGTTGCCCTTAAGTGAATTACTTCCCCCACAGCTTGTTTCAGCAGCAGACAAACTCCAGAGCACTCATTTATTCACTTGTTGCATGGCAGGGAAAGCACAGCAGAAGAGACGATTATCGAGTTGTGTGTAAGGCTCTGAGTCTGGGTAACACCAAATAAAAACTCAGGTCAGTGTTGTGTCATTCACTGCATGCACATAATGCTCATCTATGCTGTGTCCCCACTGAGTAAATGCATTCTTTAATATAAATTTCCTAGTTAAAACTGCACTAATGGTGCTAAACGGGGCCTGCGTTGGTGGTAAATGCGTTGAGCTTTGACAGTGAGATACTTTTCACCCCTCACCTAAGGAAGGCGCCAGCAAATCCATCAGAGGAGATTTATTTAAAAGATTCATCACACTGCTGCCCTTGCTGCAATAAAACAGGCTGTGAAGCTCCACCAAAGCTGAACAGCAGTGTCCTGCTGAGCTGATGTAAATGCCAGCGCACGGAGTGCCCCACGCTCATCGCTGGGGGCAGCCTGAACTGGAGTCTGGGGATAAACAGAGGCTTCCTCCCTGCTCTGCAAGTGCTAAGCCTAGGGAAGGCATTTGGGTCACTAATTCTTTTAAGAGTCCTACAGGCATTTAGCTAAGACAAGCATCTAGAAGTAAGGTGAACGCCTAAAATCAATTTAATGCACGGACAATGGTTTCTGGGGCTACTGCTGCATGGTATATACTCAAGGTATTAGAATTTGTTCCCAAGCTGCTCACTGTCCTCACTTGAACATGGTATTCCAGACTGGCACTAAAAAGCCTAAAAAAAAAGGAATCAAGAAGCCGCAAACAACTGATCTTCAATTGAAGTGGATGAAAAAATAACTCTTCTGGAATGGCTTCTACATAGGACATCAGATAAAACAGAAAAATAAATGATAACCCTGATGGAGGCAGGCTTTTTTTCTTCTTTGCGGCACTTTAGTTTCTTAAATTTGTAAAAAGCCCATATAAACCCCTTGTTCCACTTGAAAACTGGAGGGTTTTTTGCAGGACTGCAGGCTCTGCCCAAGCTGCTCAAAAGACAGCAGATATATGAAGCCACAAACCCCACGTGCCACGAGATAACTGGGGAGATTTCTATCTCTCATATACATCTATATCTGTATCTGTATCTATCTATATCTGTATCTGTATCTATATCTATATATATCTATGTATCTGTGTGTGTGCATGTATATCCATCTCCCTATGTGTTCATACTTCCTCTATTAAAGTTAAATCTTCTCCTGGGCCAGTGGGGTATAACCCAAAGCTTTTTGTGCTGGTCTTACAGCCCTTGAGACAGGAGATCTCCACTTCTCCACAGTGTAACCACCCCACAGGCAGCAGCAGGAGGGAGAAATCCCTTTGCCAATGTCTTGTGACACTGCTCAGTAGGGAAGTGCCTCTAACTGGGTGAGTTGGATTCATTCCTTGTCCCTAGTAGCACCGGATGGAGAAGAGATGCAGAGTGTAAAAAGCTCCACCAAAGCCCAAGCACGGAGCAGAGAAAGTTTCACAGTGATGTGCAGAGATGAGGTAAAGCAACTGAGATTTTGCCACTCGTCTCTGAGGCTGGGAGCTGCATTTTTTTAGCTTCCAGAACTGCTTCCCGAGACAAATCTGTTTCAGATAAGCTAATGGAAAGACAAACTTAATCCTAATTTGCTGTTTGCCCTTCATTTTCTGGGACTTTTGTCTCCCGTGCACTTCATCACTTCTTCAGCGCATCTGTGCCCAATTCTTTTTTCCCCTACACAGCTTCTTGAAAAGAAAGTGGCCTATACCTGGGGCTGGAATGTCTTCCATAAGGATAAACTCACGAGGAAAATTTAACTTCTACCTCCAGCATGTGAAACACAGCTTGGAACTTCCAGAGGCATTGGTTTGCTAGCAAACACGGGTACACACATGCAGAGGCAAAGAAAAAGAATACCCTTGCTGACATGCTGACCCCACTCTTGTCATATTTCGTGTTCCTGCTTTGGGGACTGACAATACTTGAACACCTGGGCAGAATTCCTACAAGAATATTTCATAACACAGACACACAGCTATTTTTTGTTTTCCTAACCTTGTTCTTAGAAATGCCTGTACTGCTTCTGCAGACATCTTCCAGTAAAAAAAGCAGCCTGGAGCAGACACCCAGCATGGAAATGTCAAGTCTGAACAGTAAAGCCTAAGCAATGTCCTAAGAAACTTAGAAGGGTCCTGGTACTACCCTGCCACTATTTAAGGCTACGTTAAGAAGTTCTGATTCCAGCTCCACCTGTCAGACTGAAAACTGACGCTTATCCTGACAGATGGCACTCATTCCTGTCAGAAAAAGAAATGCAGGAGACCCACTAACTTCATTCACACAGGTCAGCATTTAGAGGCAGCACACAGCACAGCTGAATAGCTCCTTTTACTGAACCTATGATCCTGACGTGTTGTGTGCTAGCCATTAACATCATCTACTCATTATTTTAATTGCCAAAGCTCTTAGCAAACCACCTCTTTTTTTTTTTTTTTTTTGCTCCTCTGAGCAGTCCAAGCCAGGCTCATGTAGAACAACCACACTGCTGTTGCACAGAAAATTTCTGTAACTGTGGGCACATTCTTGCCATCCTGTGATGAGAAGCCTTCTACTAAGTGCTTGCATCTAGCAGATGAAGACAGAAGGTTGTGGTAAATCTGTACTTATGTGACTGGAAAATATAACATGCTGATAGTTAGAATCATTCAGACAGCAGGAAGAGTCCTTGGTCCAAGGAGTCAGGGTCTAGATTGAGCTGGAATGGTCTGGGTAAGACTCCTGGGTTAGATCACCTTGGAATCAGCTCCTTTGTGGTTTTCTCCAGTGTGTCCTCAGCTACTGCAAGGGCATGTTAGTGCTGAGCTATATAAGGTCAGCTGTTGTTGCAAGGCAGGGGTGGAAAAAATGTGTGAACTCCAACTTTTTCAGATGATGTGTTCTCAGAGAATTTGTAGGAAGGGCTCCAAATTCTGAATGAAGAACAATGCAGCACCTGTGACTGAGGAAACAGCACACCGCGCTTTTCCTGGGCCTATGGTTTTGCCCTTCCAATGCCTGCTTTTAAACTGTGTTTTGTCTTTCAATTCCTTCTACTCCTTTCTGAGAGTCTGCTGGCATTGGTTGTGGGGCCACCCCAGCCATCCTCTTTCCTCCCTGGGAGGGGGCAGAGCGGGCACGGTCCATAGCACGACTGATCCTGCTCCTGCTGGCCCCGTTCCAACGCCCACAGAAATAAACACGTGCTTTTTCACTTATTTTCATGTATCAGCCTCCTTCTATCTGTGAGGGCCACAGCAGTTGTTCAGGACACTGCACAAGGTTATTTAGTCTAGCACTTTGTGGAGCCTTGAATTAATCTTTAATTTTCCATAACTGATGTTCTTTATTAGCTTTGCAAATAATCCTCTGAAATTGTCATCTAGTTTTGAAGAGTTGTAAGTAAAGCTCACCTTCTGTGACTTTGCTTTTTCATCTTCCAAGAGTATTAACTTAAGGGTTGTCTTTCTAAAACTGACTGCTTCTAGACTTCCTCTTTGATCTGTGCAGATCTCCTCTGTGCAAGCTCTTTATTTGCCAGTGTGCTTTCAAATCCTACACCTTGTTCAGAGGTAAAAATACTCATGTTAGCGTGGGTCACTGGAAAGCTCTGTATTTTTGTTCTGATCTCCATGTGAAAAAATTGCATCTGTATTCTGCTCTTCTGTGTGCTCCTGTTAATCCCTGTTCTTGCAAATAAGCCACTGCTGCACAAATTGTGCTGTTCATTTTAGTGAGTTCAAATGCAGAAAATTTGGATGTTCTCATTAACAGCCCTGGAGCGCAGTCCAAACATTGACTCAGCAAACGCTTTCAACCCAGTGCCATAAAGTTATGTGTTAAATAAAACAAATACAGAAAGTTGTATAATTTTTTTCTCAGATACTTAATATTAAATCTTAAAAGAAGATTTCGTAACAGTGTTATGAAGATCATCTGCCTCCTAAAATGAAGAGGGGGCTCCATGTGGTTAGTGTATAGGAATAAGCAGATATATACAATACAAACACTACTAAGGAAAAGCAAAGTGGCCCAGAGGAGAGGATCATGACTACAGCAGTGTTTTAGCTCAAGAGCAAGAAAAAAAAAATCCACTAAGCACCAGGGAAAGATCCTTAACTTAATATACTCATGGTCAACAAGATCATATTTTTCAAGTCAGGAAGGGTTATTGCAGCCATCTACTCCGACCCCCTTGCAATGAAGGACATAAAATGTTTGTTGCTGGGGAAATTATCCAGTGAGGAATAAAATCCTCGAGTGCTCATGAGGTACCTAGAATCGGAAAGGTTCTGCACTGCTGGGAGCAGCAGGGTAGAAAACCCTGCAGAGGCTGCAGAGTACAACAGTACAGACAGTCCAGGCTCCAGGCTCGTCTCACACCCAAGTGTGGTGCCACGGGCACCACCTGTGTGACAATATTTAGGCACCAGGGTTTTCTTTCAGGTGCCCGGGCTGAGGGAGCTGCTGTGATTTAGCTTCTGGAGACACAGGTGGCATAAATCCTCCTACAGCCAGGTGGTGAACAGCACCTGTTCTAAGGGCACAATTTTTCTTTTTTTTTAGAAGCAACGGCTGTGATGTTGTGCTGAGAGGTACAGGGATCCACTGAAGCTGGAATCAGACATTATACAGGAGGCAGCCCCCATTCCCATATGACCCAGCACCTCCATGCGTTCATGCACTTTTCCAGGCTGTTTTGTGGGTTTCACTGGGACACTCCTTGCTCCTCAGAAAGCCTGCAATCCAGCTGGGAACTAGAGAATGCCACTCTGTGCTCCAAGCTTCGGGAAGATAAGTTTTTCTACAGGTCAATACTCATACTGGAAAAAACCCAAACAAAACCCACCACATTCATTTTGTTCTCCAAATTCATTTTGTGCTCCAACACAAGCAACATCATTAAAAGCATCCTTAAGACTCTTCAGAAACTGTGGAGGTCCAACTGGATGAGCCCTTACAAGGTGACCCAGGTGCAGAACTACTCTCGCTGGTTTAGGACTCTGGGAGTCACCCTGAGCATCCTCTGCTCGTGACTGGCCTGCAAACTTTTTTCTGATCTCAGTTTGAGATCTGAGAGCACTTTTGCAACCAGCAGGTTCGAAGTGTTCTGAATACACCTTTAGAATGTCACAGGACCGCAGAGCCCTGACTTCTTAAGAGTCACCTGCTGAAGCGATCAGAGAAGTCCTGGAATTGCACAGTGACTTAGTACTTTTAACACACAATGTCAGATTGCTCATGCCTGAAACCAAAGCCTTTTTTCAACCCTCTGCCACGTTACGCACAACAAAAGCATTTTAACCTTCACCAAGAGCAACAGTATTAATGGGAGTGAACAGAAAATAACAGTGCACAACCAAGCTTCAAGGTATTTTTGTCATGAGCATGTTTCCCTAAGCCCTGTTCCAACTCCTGCTGTTGGTCACGGTGTTTTCCCTGCCTTTTTGAACAACATGCCTGTCAGCCACCTCCTGTGCAGAAACTAGAGGTAGGATCTAAGGTGGTAATGCACTGTTTTAACTCAGCTGTGAAGGTCATTCTCTTATGTTGAGTGCCTTACTTCTATCTGCAGGCAGTGCCTGTCTGTGCTGTGGCACTGGGAACAGAAAGAAATACTTCTGATGTGCACAAAAAATTCCTCAGACTGAATAATATTAATATTTTCACAGCTTACTAGAGGGCACCATTGAGTAAATGTTTAGCAATTGAAGAAATGCTATAAAATGAGCCATGCAAAATTATTTTAGGTGAATAAGTCTTTTAGATACAGACCTAATGTGAGGTGAGGTTTATGATACTGAACATGGAATTAGTCTTGATAATATTGAAACTTTGTCCAGCTGGGTGTGAAGACCTGCAGGCAAATCATGGTACTTTTCACACCTGTAAAAATGTTAGAATTTAAGAAACTGCTCAGAGGTTCTTCTGCATTTTCCATGGTCTGTCCCTTGCCTCATCTTTACAGGGATGCCAAACTATCCTGCTCCAGAGCTGATGCTGATTGTACCATGAACATCAGTGGCTGCATGTGATTTTACAGATAAATATACAGCGTAGCTGCTAGAGCTGCTTAGGAAAAAGGCAACTTTACTGGGGCTTCTTCATGAAAATAAAATAAAGAAAATTCTATATATTTTGGTGGTTTATTCTGTAGAGGGAGACTAGGAAAACACAACAGGCAAAGCTCTTTTCTTAGCTGAGAATCCAATATATCTGCCTTTTCAAGCAGGAAAGTGTAGAAATAGAGTATGATCTTTTCTGTGGAGTCCTAAAAGTCTGCAGAACTACACATAAGACCCATCCAAACTACAGAAGTATTTCTTACAGTACAGGCTCCCAAACTCCTCCCAATCTGCACTGAACACTATGTGAATTTCCACCACAGTGGTACTGAGTTAAATCTCAGGGGCCTCCTTCATGCTGGATCCTAAATAGCAAATTAATGAAGAAAACAGTCCTACTGCGTATGTTTAAAATAGAGGTAGTTTGTCTTCATGAGAGAGGCTTGGTTGTTTCACATGCCAGGTCAGAAACTGCAAACAAAATTTGCCAAGAAATTACCAAAGTTATACCGAGGATACGTGGTGGTGGGTGGTGAGAACTAGACGGGTTTAATCACACTGAATACTGACAAAAGACTGTTCTTGAATGAGATGTAATTATTTGAGATCACCATGGGAGACTGAAGATTGGGATATGAATGTTTGATTATCCAGGACACAGCTTACTGTATTATCTTGAGACCTACCACGCTTCCCGTAGATAAAGGTCAAATTTTCTTAAATGGAGATAAAATTTTTTGAAACTTTGCCTGGAAGTAGATCTAACAGACCAAGTCATATTGTGGATCACTATTAAATTATTTCATGCTGGAAATCAGCCTGGAGGAGAACCAACTCCAGTGCAGATAACCACAAGAATCCAGCTGGGTTAAGCAGCAGTGCTTGGCATCGCAGACTCTGCCACTGAGGTTGGTCAACAAGGTGTTTGTTTTGGCACTCATACTCCCATGTCCAACAGAGTGTGGGGTTTGGTGGGGATTTTTTGTTTGTGTGTTTTTTCTGCCACCCATGGGTCTAATACTGCATTCTTCTGTGGTGACTCTTCAATCATTTTCAACTGATTCTGCAGTGAAAAAATAAATAGCTCACTCTGATCTTTTAGCTTCTAATTCTTTCACTTTCCTGCTTTGAATGACACTTTTGAAGTTCTCACTTGTAAAGCTCCTCTGGGCCAATTGCTGGGTAGGCCATAAAAAGATCATGGTTGACAGCTCTGTCTAACTGGCTTCCACTGTTGTGGGGAGTGGGATTTTTGTTTCCCAGGGCAGGCGCAGAGATGAGGTGCTGGCAAAAGCAGCTCTCTAGAACAGGGCTGTGCAGACCTCTGATAGATTATATTATAGTTAGACTGAGGGTTGGATGGGAAGTACAGCCACATGAAGGGGAGAAAGGAAGTAAAGACAAGCTCCTTTTGTGCTCGTGGTCCTGCGGGTCAAAATGAAATTAAGCCCTACTGGGGAAGTAGTGAAAGACAGGGTTGCCAAATATGTTTTTAATGAAAACAAATGTTGCTTCTGTGCTTTATTTTGCTGTCAATAATTAATGTCAGAGGAAGAGCCATGAAGGATCCCGCAGGGCTGGCAGGGGTTGGGTGGCAGACAGAGATCCGTCCATCAGGCTGGATCTCAGCAGCCCTGGCCCTGAAGAGAAGCCATGGAAAGGAGCTTTGGCAACACCCGAGTCACAATTCCCTTGGTGACTTGGGACTATCAGGCTTCCCCTTCCTTCACCTCAGCTCCCATATTGGCCGCCTGAGGCCAGTCCCAGTGGCCTGCCTAGCAGGAGGCTGCTGGCCATTGCTCCCACAGCCCTTGGGAAAGCTACAGTGCTGTTCAAGCACTAGAGAAATCCCCTCCCTGGGAGAGTGTATCCTGTGCACTGCCCAGTTGCATCCTTCCACCCTGAAACCTTTTTCGAGCCGCTTATCCAGACAGTTCCCCTGTGGTAACACCACTGCCCCAGGCCTCTGCTCTTGCTTCTCTGCAGCTTCTTTGCTGCTGACCCCAGCGCAGCAGCAGCAGAACAAGCCGGGAATGTCAGCAGCTCCGTGTGCTTTCAAACCCAGGCTGGATGTTTTCAACATATTCCCTCATTTTCCTGAGCGCAGACTACTGTCTAACATTTCTGGAAAGGCAGCTGGAGGCTCCAGCCAACTTCTATGACATTTTAAAGCTGCACATATGTTTAATATATCTACTGCTTCCTTCCCCAGGGCTTCACGCTTCTCTTGCCATTCATCTTTTCATGCTGTACGCACAGAATATGAGTTATCTGCAGCGTCACTGCCATAATATATGGCACTTCCCAACACCTACATGGCAAATCCATTAGAAACTGGAACAGCTGCAGACTAACTCCAGCAGCGTGAATGCTCTACCTGGTGGGAAACAGCCATGAAAAGAACTTTTCCCATTCAGAATTACGAAAAGGCGACAGAAGCAGATGCACCTCCCTCAGTCATTTTCCTGTCTCCAGGAAGAGGTAGGAGTCAATGAAAACAGGAGGGGCTGGTTTGATCTGAGGTGAAGGGAAAGAAATGTGGGTTCAAACAGCAGGCCAGGTTGAGAGCTGGTGAGGGGAGAGTTCCATAACTTTGGAGTGGCAATGGGGAGCACTCCATCAGCACCCCTCAAACTGCCCGTGGAGAGGGAAGGGAAGCTGAGGGGCGTCCTTGCCCAAAGCTGTAATTGCCTCTGCAGCAGGGGGTGTATAAAAGACTGCCAGTAAGACTGAGCAAACACAGGCTTGGAATAAAAGCAGCAAATGGATGAGGATGCCATAGTTCCCTTGCTCTCCTACAGCCATTCTTTGTCTCTCCTGCTCACCGGAGCGCTGGGACTGCCTGCCAGGCGTGTGGTGAGAGGGTACAGACACCTTCAGTCACCAGCAGATAATCACAGCCCTGTACCCAGGGCTCAGCTAGAGCCTAAAGCATTTCATTGATCCTCCTTCTTTAAGGCAGAGTTAGTTTTTCATACACCTAACATATTTATTTTTGGGTGCTGTAAATGTACCAGGTTTAAGGGTGGCACAAAAGCAAATGCAGAAGAGTTTGCTTGAGAAATACAGACATAACTTGTTCCTCCTGCTCTGCCACAAAGCCAAAATAGGTAAATTTACCCACTTTAATGACCAAGACTAGCTATGTACAGATATACTCTCCTTCCCTTTTTAACCTGTGCAAAGCTGGCTCCGTGCAATGACTGCCTGGAGCAGTCAAGGCTTGGAACATCCTCAAAGTCCATGCCAAGGAATGGTTTCCAGGACAGAAGGAACCACTTCAGTGACTGTTCTTTGCTGCATCACACCGCTGGTGCCAGGATTAGCTCATCTGCATCTCACGCCCTGAGCATTTGATGATGCACAATGCACTGACAGTGTGGGCAAAGCAGGAGCTGGGGATGAGAAACAGAGATGGGAGGAAGCCCAAAGAGGGTGAGAAAGGAACTGCAAATACAAAGTTCTCCCGTAAAGTACAAAGCCATTTCACCACGTGCAGTCCCTAGGGAGCATGTACAGTTCTGGGGAACTGGCAGGGGGAGAGGGGAGGGTGACACCTGAGAAGAAACAAGGCAAGAAAAGTAGATGCAAGGCAAAGGGACTCCAGATATCAGGGAGGTAAACAACAAGTTTGTGGAAGAATAAAAATCTTGCTGTTTCTGAAAGGACCTCCCAGTGCCCTGGTGGGGAACAGGAGACTGACCCAAACACTGCAGGCCTTTACCACACCCTGACAAACCCTTCCTGGGACTCCACCAGGGAGCTCTGCAGTTGCCCTTGGCAAAACTGCAGGAGACAAGTGGGCAGGGCAGCTATCTTATCAAGGCAGGAGCCGCAGGGGGTGGCTAGGCACAGGCCCGGGGAAGAATCTGTGCTGCACACATAAATCTC
Organism: Dicrurus megarhynchus; assembly: GCA_013399195.1. Taxonomy (NCBI): domain Eukaryota; kingdom Metazoa; phylum Chordata; class Aves; order Passeriformes; family Dicruridae; genus Dicrurus; species Dicrurus megarhynchus. The sequence continues at coordinate 478,663 of VXAD01001400.1, forward strand.
GAATCCTGGCATTCCTTCCCCAGTAATCATACAGCAGGCTATATTTAGCCCAACCTAAACAAAAAAAAAAAAAACCCAAAGAAAAAAACCAAAAAAAAAAAAATAAAAAAGAACAGCAGGACTAGTTTTAGCTGTAACAGCTGCCACCAGCTGCTCAGAGGGGATACAGGTAGAGCTGATGTCAGATGTAGTTAAATGAGATGGAACAGGGGAGGCAGCGACGCTTGAATGAACAACGTTGGCATTTGGTTAGAGAAATCCTGCATTTTATTATTCCATGGTTAGCCAGAAGGAAGATCAAATGTCGAGCAGAGCATGAATGGTTTCTACTACACCGAGGGCAAGGCCATAGTGAACCATGGATAGGCAAACAAGCACAGGAAGGGAGGAGGTTACACACACAAGCAAAGCAAATGTTTGTACGTCTAGCCCAGGTTCCTGGTGTTCCTTCTCTTTAGTTCTAGCACGACGAGAATCAACAAATGCAGTTTTTAGAAAGACTGCTGACTGAAGAGCTTGTATCTGTGTGGTAAGGCCACAATGCAACTTACTGCATCCATGGATGAACCTGGGGCTCACCCTCTAATTAGGCACCAACATCATCCACTGGACAGGAACTTGGGAAGGTCATTGCAACGCAACTGTTTGCTTGCAGTATTACTTGCTCCAAGGGGACTCATTTGTACTCTTGTTGGGGAAGAAATAATCTTAAAATTAGTGACCAAATTACCCTTATATGACTTATACACCTACATGCACAGCACCTTCAGAGAACCTGGAGCTGGCTGGAAAGTGTAAAACCAGAGAATGGAAAAAGTGGCAGTGCTTTACGAGTACCTTACCAGCAAAATAATACAACATGATTAGTAAACCTGTGTTAAACCTGATCACTGAATAATCACTTCAGCATCTGGTTGTCATTGCCATTCCTAAGAACAAAGGAAAAAAAGCCAACTGACCTACTACACTAGTGTAAATTAAAAAAAAAAAAAGAAAACAAAAACCAAAACCCACGACAGAAAATCCAGTCTCTTTCCACCCACATTTCTGGATTTCAGAGGCACCTTATCACAGTAATCTTCCCTCCATACATCAGGTGGTGTAGTGTGAACTTTGAAGATCTTGTGGCAGCTCTCCCTGCCTTACTAGCAGAGCTGTGAGCTTGATAACTAATCACTCCTTAGTAACTCATGTTTCCTCTGCAAAAGTCCCTGAAATGCAACTAGTGGGGGAAAATCTATGAGCAGGGATTTGTGAAGTAGAAAAATCACTTTGGGCTTCTTTCCCAGTAACCCACAGGGTTTTTTGAATGGGGGGTGGGGTGACAATGAATACAGTTCTATTTCCCACATGCCCAGGCCCTGCAACTGGGAAGTGATCCCTGGTAGTGTGTTTCAGACATATCCTCAAATAATGGAAACAAACCACAGATTTGTTGAAGGACACTCTGGCTTGGCTGCTGCTTGAGTTTGTTCTGCAGGAACTTCCAAAACCAGATATCTTTCTCCCAGGTATGTTCCCCCATCCTGGCTTAGACATGGGAAAAGAGCGTAAGCCAACAGATACAGATACATGTCTGCTCAGGACTTTCCCAACTGTGACCCTAGAATGACTGGAGCTGCTGAGATCTCCATTTCTGTGATGGCACAGGCTCTTTGAGAGGTGACACCCACCAAAACCACCTTTCTGGTCACCCTTTTGCCCAAATGGAAGCACCCGAGCTGTTGCTGGATCAAAAAGCGACAGCAGCCCTGTGCCTCCCGTACCTGACAAGCAATGATTTGCTTAGAAGCCGACGCATTTATTGGGGGAAGCCCGTGGCAGCTTCAGGATCTTCCCCTTTGCTGAACCCAGAGCAAAACCCACCCGTTCCCTGTCCCATTCCTCGGCTGCAGCTGCACAGCCCATCCAGACACAGGAGAACTGCATCTGCTCACACAGGAACCTGGAGTGTTCAGCCTGGCACACACACCCAGCAAAAAGGCACATTGCTGCAGCTGGACATGGGCTCTTTCTTGGCCAAAACAGAAAGGCTCCTAAGCAGAGGTATTTTGAGCATTCATAGTCAACTGAGTTGTGAGTTGGAAAAGCATCAGCCATGCTGTGTTATCCAGCCCTGTTTTTCTCCTCCTGGTTCATACATTTTCGCTCCTCTTTAGATTTCTGGGCACATACTGTGTCTTGTGATGACATGGCTTTTAACAAGGCCTTTAAGCCTTTATTAATTGCTACTACTGTAGTTTTAAAAGAGCTATTTAGGAAATCCTCAGTTTTGTTACCATAGGAATGAAGCTGTAGGATTCAGTGAAAGAGCAATTTAAACAGCAGTGTTTAAGTAATTCACTTTAACTTTCATTCTCTGCTCCATCCAAGCTCCTCTTGGCCATAAAGAAAAAGACTTTAAAAGCTCTCTCCCCTCCTCAGTGCTGCTTGACTCCAGCCCAAATTAGGAGGTACAGCCCTGTTATCTATAGCAGGTCTTAGCAAAGTCCCTTCCCACCCACAGAGCACTTCCTCCTCTTCCCGAGTGAGGCAGCTGCAAAGTGCTCCTTGGCTCAGGCAGCGCTCCTCATCTGGTTTTTTTCAGCTGTTTTAAAACAATGTTTATGCAGCTTTCATACAGTAAGAACGGGGTGAATGGAGGAGCATCTAGTCCACTGGACGAGAGCAGGTTGGGATGCTTGCACCTGATGAGTTTGCCCATTACTCAGTGTAACTCTGAGCTGGTTTGCTCTTCTTTTTCCATTTGAAAGGTTTAGGTCTGCATTAAGTAGAAGGGCAAAACAGGACAGGTGAGTTGATTAGCCACTCTGCTGGTCTTCTCCAGCAGGCAGAGGGAGACAAGGCAAGGAAGGAGAACAGTGAAAAGCTGACACTCCCATTAGCTATTGCCTCCTGTTTGTTTTTTAAACCTTTGAACCGTGGAAACTTGATAAGCAGTGAGAAAAGTGGAGTAAAGTTTTGTTTTCCTTGGATTTAACTCTTTTGAGATGCTATCACTATTCACACTTGTGAGCAGCATTCTGGTTTCCCCACCTCATGTTTGGGAGAGTCTTGGAAGGAACTGCTTTGTAGAGCAGGGAATCTTTCACCCTTTAAACAGATGTCTGGCATTAACGATGAGATTGGGATGTTCCCCAGCTCTCAGTAATGGTAACAGGTCTGATGACTGCCTGAGGGACAGCTTTAGTTCCCCTCTCACCCTGGAGCACAGCACTCCTTTCTCCATAGCTGCTCTGACTCACTGATCCGAAGTCTGGCTCAGGAAGTGGAAGAGGAGCCCATCCAGGACGTTACAACTCGTGTCTGTAACTTCACAGACGCTGTCAGGTGCTTCAGCCACTTACAGATCAAGAACCTAATGCCTGGCTCTTCCTCAGCGAACAAAGATGAGCCAGGAAAGCAAGCCAGTGACCGTATTTTGGCGTGACTTCCTGGCAATTACAGTGGCCCTATTTATCACCCAACGTCTCCTTTTCGTTGCATGTGTGCTCCAGCATTCTGCCTTGTGCTCTTGCTTCTAGAGCCTGGCTTATCTTTCAGCTGTCTGGCCAAGTCTGCTCCAGTGAGCAATGACCACAGGGTCCTGTCTCCACAACACACGACAAACGGGTCACAGGGGCAGGGAGTGACAGGGTTACACTAAAAAAGACACCATCAACACCGTTCCAGCAGGGTGCTGCCCACCAGAGCCAGCTATCTGGAGACTGCTTTGTGTCCAGCTCTGTTTTTAGCAAAGGTGCATCAGCACTTTCACAGCTCCCACTGCTGTTACTGTTGGCTACAGGCAAATAGGTATTTTCAGACACCACCCCCCTCACACACACACACATTTATTTCTCTGGAGTTGGCCAAGCTGTTGAAACTGGATCCTTTTATGGGAATGTACAAGAGGGGTTTCCACAAGCAAGCTGGAGATTCTGGGAGGCACACTTCCTGCCCTGTTGAGGTAGCTGATAGTGCTCTGTGGTCCTTCCACCCCATTAAATTCACCTCGTTGTGCTGCCCACTTATTTGTGCCTTCACTTCCACACAGATTCACATATATATGGTCACAGTCAAAAGAGGGGACCTTATTCATATTTTATGTAGTATTTCCTTTCATCTCAAAGGGAATAAAAGGAGAGAGGAGGAAGACTTCGAAGAACTAGGATGGTTTTATTGGCTTTCCATTTGTCTCCCACCCAGTTTCAGAACTACAGGAAAACATTTTTACTGTTTATGCTATCCTGGTATATACTGAAGTCTACAAAAAGGATACAACAGGTAAAAAAGGCTCTTGTTGATCCTATGCTGGTGTAGCATTTTAACTGAGCACTCAAAAAGTAGTTTTGTATTTTTTAAATATAAGCTCTCAAACTATTAAGAAAACCAGGATGAGGGGAGACTCTTTCAGTTTTCCTGCAAATATTTCAATGTTCTTTTGCAGTATTTTGAATCCAGCCAAAAGACTGGACAACCACAGAAACCATCAACTGACTGTAAGATAAACCCAAAGGGGAACCACTGAGGTTGCAAAACTTGGGTAGGACAGTGAAATGTGAATACAAAAGAGGGGATGGGGTGAGCGCAGCAGGGAAGAAGGAAGAGTTTAAACTTATCCCAGTATATTATCAGCATTCCCTCAGGCATTCTATTCAAAAAGGTGGAATTTAATCTGCATTGCCTTTGAATAAGCAGTATAATCTCTAAGAACTTCTGCCCCACATACGCCTTTCTTCCTGATAGCTGACAGAGCTACTTCACTGATAGTGTTCTGGTAAAATACCCTCTGGGTAAATGTGCTTTTATAAACAACCCATTCCCAAGTCAGTGAAACTGTAATACATTTATGGGACAGAACCTTGGCGTGTGTAATATAAAAGTCACTTTGGGGAACTGGAGCTGGTTGATGGCAGCTGAGTCTAGCTTAATGCTCTTACCAGGACATCCTATCTCCTGCCCTCCCTTGTGCAGATTTTTTCTAAAATAAACAGGATCTTGCAGTTCCCAAACTGCCACAGGAGCATGATTAGGCTCAGCCTCCTCATCTCCCCATCCCTGTGGTGCAAGGACTTGTTAGAGTGGTCACGGAGCTGTCAGGTTAATAAAACACCCCTGAACTACCCGAGAGAGATTGCAACTCTCACACTCTGCTCCTCATCTCACTGGAGGAAAGGCTGTCTGTAGAAATGGATTTTTAACATTTATGCCTCCCCCTTGTGTCTCTACCATATCAACTCGCCAGACTGTTTATTTCTCAAAAGATCCCTACAAATGCACGCTCTACACATGGTGTTGCCATAATTTCCTGGTAAATATGTAAACCCAGGAGAGCACTGAGAACAAAACTTCTTTGAGTTGCTGAGTCTAAAATTTCCTGTGGAAATCAGCCAGAATTACAACTGTTACAGAAGTCATCTAATATTTAACACAGGATAGGGAGCATAATATTCCATGCCTTCACTGAGCACAAGCTATGAAGAGACAAATTGCATATTACTAACTCTGTTCCCCCAGAAAAGAATAATGTTGCCACTCACTTCACGAAAAATGGGTTTGATATGGGTTGGGAAGTTTGTTTTGTTGTTGTTTGTTGTTGGGCTTTTTCTTAAAAAGAGATAAAAGTACTTTTATTTGGTAGAATCTAGAGAAAATAACATCAAAAGCCAAGGAAGAGAGAATTCCTGGCCTGATCCCAGCCTCCCTGACAAGAAGAAGGTCAGAGATGTCCTTTTTTTTACGAAGAGTTTGTCTGCACAGAGGGAGCAAAAAGTTACCTGATGACAAGCAGAAGGAAAAAATCAGAAGTCAAACATACCTGACTTGCCCACGCCAGCTCGACCAAAGATCGCCAACTTCACTTCTGCACTCTTGGCCATGCTGGAAGGAGCGCAGGGGTGGCAGACTCACTCAGTCACCAGAAGTGAAGCAGAAGAACTGTTCCCAGCTCCTGCCTTCAGCTTCACCGTGTCATTGTGACGTCAATGCAGAGCCTGGGGAAGAACACCACAAGGATGGAACTGCAAGGAGCCCGGCTCTCCCTTTCCTCTGCCCGCCCCCCTCCTTTTTTCTTCTTTTTAAATCATCATGATAACTGATGCTATGTTCCTGCTATAAACACTGCAGTAACACCACTGACACATTTGGCACTGTTTGTGCAGAACCTACCTTCAGCTTTCTGGCTGTTGCTCTTTGCCCCACACTAGCACTGTAAGATTGCAAAAAGTACTTAACAACCCCAAGCACCTGCCTTCCAAGACTCCTAATTATTTATTTCTTCCTTTCTCTTTCGGCTGCAATTGCACATAGTTACTGTATTTGAACCACATACAAGGAATTACTTTTTGTAGAATATATTTAATAGCTGTGAGCACTCACTAGCAGTGCCTGCAGATAGCTAATCTTTCCTTGAGCCCTCCAGCTGCAAAAAGGTTTCAACTACTCAGCTGCAGTTCCTAAAACCCTCCAAGCACTTGTACCTTGCTCACTGCCCTAAACAAATCCATACCCAGAAAGTCTTCTAGCGCTCCTTTTTAAGCCACCTCAGCTCATACATAAACATTCAGCAAAGCATGGGGCTAGCAGAAGGACGCCAGAGTTCCTGCACTTCGAGCACAGGAATTATCTACGTTCACAGTTTTGCTGCACGACCTTGATTTTGCTAACCTGGACAGTAATATCTATAACCATACCTGTCATTGTAGAATGCTTTAAGATTTTCAGTGAAAACATGGCAATGGTGATGAGGATGATGATGATGATCCTCAGCCCTGACTAAAACGTCAAATACTCGGTCTCCCCTTGAAGCAGGGTAGAACTTCACGTGTCAGTGCAACCAGTTACGGGTTTGCTGTTGAGCTGAAGTACCCACTTTAGCCATGAATTCTAACAGTGGCGTAGGATGCTTCCCATGTCAGCACTCCTCGCTCTACAGCAAAATGCATTTCTAACATGCTTCTTGAAAAAACAGCCTAAGGCTTTTTCCTACACAAAAACACTTGTAAAAGGAAAAAGTAAAGACACCTTACACATCGAGAACGGCCCCGAATCATCTCTGACGTCTAAATGCTCCTGATTCCTTTTGCCTAAAAGTACCAGATCACTCTCACTCTGAACGCACAGTTAAGAGGCACGAACTGTTTCAGGACGTGGCGGGATGGGACACTCAGGGGCTGGGACAGCGGTGTCTGCCTCCCGGAAAGCTCCCGGCTGCCCGCAGCAGAACTGCTGCCCGGCTCCGGCCCCGCTCCGCAGCTCCGTTTCACATTTCCGCGCAGGTACCGATTCCTGGCCGCCGCCTCCGTCCCTCCGGGCGGGCTTCGCTCCTCACCGCTCCGGGCAGGTGCCGTCCGCCCACCCTCCCGGCGCAGGGCGGCTCCCGCGGCCCCCGGCGCTGCCCGGCCCCGCACGCTGCGGGCACCGCGCCCCCCGCGCCGCATCCTCCCCTGCGCCCGCACCCGCGGAG